>VYZM01023212.1:153741-164818 GCA_013398915.1 Dromas ardeola
GGGGAGCCTCTCCTCATCTCCCCACCTGCCTCTTGTTACCTTCCCACCTGCCTCTCGTTACCTTCCCACCTGCCTCTCGTTACCTTCCCACCTGCCTCTCTAGAGTCTGCTCCAGCCCAGCTCGTCCCAGCCCAAAGGAGCGGGAGAGAGGGCTTTCCCCTCCTGAATCCTGCTCTAGGGAGGTGTTGGTTTGGCTCGCTGAAGGGACCTTAACTCATGCCGGGCTTCTCTGCCATGTAGTAAGTGTGTTTGTGGGTGGTGGGGAGGCTCAAGCATTCCTGTGTGTGGTTTCTTCTATGGTTGCACGGCCAGTGCCGGGCCCTATGAGGAGGCCGGCGGGTGTGTGAGGGGCCAGGGCCGGCTCTGTGAGGGGCCTGTGCCCCTGGGCCAGCAGGGCCGGGCCGGCGCAGAGCTGCAGGACACGGCCTTTGAGGGCCTCGCAGGTTCTCCAGCGTGACCAGGCCCAAACCAAAGCTGGAGCCTTAAGAAAGTGAGTAGTAATGGCTTAGTAGCTCTGCCACTAAGGTGGTGAGGAAAGCAAAGGAGTATTTAATTACTCGCTCTGTGGGGTTGATTGTTTCCAGCTAGCGCCGTTCCTCTGTTTCCACAGCCATGGCTCATCCTGGTCTCGGCAGGGCCTGATGCTTGTGCCTCGCCTGTGGGGAATTGCTCTTCCAGTTTATGACGCCTCCATTTCGTATTATGTAGTGTGCACGCTGCCCAAGCCAGAAAGCTGAAGCAAAATCCCTGGCTTGAAACTGGCTGGCAGAGAGTTAGTGTGTGTAGCAACACATGGTCTTTTGCAAGTACCATGACTGATAGTTTACTATTTCATTTGCTTTCTAGCAAATCCCGACACTGCGTTTATAAGCAAAACCCCTCTCCTACTACTGTTAAAACTAGGCCCTAAGCCTACTGTTCTGTGTCCTTTTCTTTCTGGAAATTAATTGCATAGTTTGGCCTGTATGCTATATTAATTTTTTGATGTTTTTTTTTTTCTCTCCTTTTGTATCAGATCTGTATCTTGAGTAATTGAATCACTTTTTAGAAGGAGTAATTGCATTTTCCTCCACACTTGGCACAGCTAGCAGAACAGCACTGTTTTTCTGTGAAAGTTATGGACAAATGACAAAAGAGCAGAGCATGTTATGTGTGGAAAGGCACATGCTCTCGTCCATATCAGCATAACAAACTGCTTCTTTGTTTTATTTCTTTTGCCTATTCAGTTTACTGCTTCCCTGCTCTTTTCTCAGAGCTTTTAATTATAGGGTAATGGGATAAATTAGCACTCATGTACTAGGACCAGTATCGTTTCTAGATGGTAACTGTCCTGATAGAGCCTAATAATTTGCAGTTAGCACTATTTCAAATATGTAATGTAAATATATATAGTATTCTATATAATATCCATGATATATAATATATATTATAGTTATAATAATATAAATATTTCAAATTTATAATATAATTTTGAAACCCTGGCCAAACTCCAGGTTCCAAGTGCTCTACAAACACAGAGGAAAAAGCTGTCTCCCAGGAGGCTAGAGGCATAGTATGGACCTTCTGCATTCAGAAATGACTTATAGCACCTGTTTCTTACTGCCAAACTTTCTTCTGAGGCCTAAGCATTTCCTGAGGATGAACTATGTTTCTAATTATTACGGTTGCAGAAAAGCCAAATGAAGAATAAAATCCATCAATATACGCATTCTTCGTCTGCTGTGAGCTGATGTATTTTTCCCACTAGGTAGGAGAGTAAGAAATAAGAACTAAATTTATAACCACAGGAGGTTTTTAACTCGGAAAAATATGATGGTAGCAGTGGAACGTACATATTCACTCTTTCCCTTCCAAGCATTTTAGCAGAAAAGTTCAACTGTATGCTTTACCCTGCTATGCCAAACATCTTTCTTGGTACCTACACCTTCCTGTTGGCTACAGTGCAGTTGTGAAGTAAGAGTGAAGAAATCTATAATGTGTATTTTGTGAAAGCTGTATTCACTTCTTTGTTAGAAGAATTTAATCACAACTTTCTCAATGCAAACACCTAAATTTGACTTGGCAGTAATTGGTCCTTTCAGATAACACACACCCATCAGCTTTTCAGGTATCTACAAAGCAGTAACGTGCCAACAAAGCAAGTAGTGGAGCTTTATTATTTCCCAGTGCTGTTATTACAAATCTTGATTATTTAATGTAGATGTAACACCTACTAAGCTTCTAGCTGGCTGTGGCAAGAGAGGGATTTAGAAGCTCATTTTTCTTGTTGCAATACACGTGATCAAATGTGTAAAATCCAGTGTTGTGTAAGGGTTTTCTAATAATTATGCAGTTACAGCTGTGCACTTGCTCTACTTCTGCCTTTTAATGCAAAAATTCCTGACAGCAGCATAGAAAAAACTTAAGATAGGATCCAAAGCGAGGCTTGGACTCAAGTCACACGAAGGTAACTGGTGTTTAGCCTAACTACCTTTGCCAGTGGCTTTCAGGAAAGAACTGCATTTTGATTCTGTTTGGTGGGAATTCCAGGATGAGATTATTAGAAATGGATGTGTGGCACTTCGGGTGATTGTCCAGCAATATGTGAGGTAGCTTGTGATGGTGCATATATATCCATTCTTTATAAAAATAATTTCAATATATATATAAATAAAGCCCCATTGCTTGTTTTGTTTTGGTATTTATTTTTATATATCTATATATACACACACACATATATAAAACCCCGTGGTATATAAGCTATGGTATAAGAAAGCTGTAGATGACAACAAACCAGAGTTGTGGCTGGTGGTTTGATAGAGGGAAACCTCTCCACAAAGGACCATGAAGGAGCACTGATGGGGAGATGTGGGCACGTGTGCTCAATCTCAGGAGCAACCTGGGGGTTTTCCCCCAAGTCAAGAAATGCTGAGAGAGAACAAGACAGCTGAAACTTGTGTGGTGCGTGACAGTGTCTTTTTTTCCTGTGTTTCAGAAAGAAACAACCATTACGCAATTGCAGCATTTGCCAGTGTCTTCCAGTAATTTGTGGACTTGTTACTCAACTCAGCAGAATTGGAAAAAGCAGGAGAGGTCCAAAGATAATGCTCTCACATTTTATGAAAATCACTAACTGGGCAGAGGCGAGAGATATTTACACCATTTTATTTGCCTGTTTACAAAGGGGCAAGGAGGAACCAACCCTGGGTTCGCTCTCTGTCGCTCTGCTGGCCCCTGCGCAAATACACAGCTCTGATTAATGGCAGTCTGTACTGTCTGTTCTTTAATTAAAGGCCAAAGGAGACAGAAGAGTGATGTTGTGGTGTGCGTGGGTGGGTGGTGAGCTGTGGGGACATGGGAGAGGACTGAGGATTTTGTAGAGCAGTATAGAAAACCTGGAGGTAGCTGGAGATACTGCTGCATCAGGGGGGACCTGGCAGAGGTTCTGTGGTTTTTGTGGTCATAGCGTGTAATGCATAAAGACAATAACTCACAGGAAACAAGGATTTACAGCTCGCAAGCAGTTTCTTTGATTTGAACTATGCCCCTCTTTTTTTATGTTGAAAATGGTGAAGATAAATGTGTCAAAGCCAGGGAGCCGACTCATGATGCACTGAACAGCTCTGCAGAAAAGACCTAATGATGAACTCAGCAGTGTCACGCTGCTTCAGGAGAAGGTGAACTCCAGAGCTGTGACCCCCTGCTTGCAAAAAGGGATAGCAGCTCTTGCAAGAGATGCTGGTCAGGGCTGTCAGAGAAGAAGTGATGGCAGACTGACCACATGGAAAGGCGAGTGGTGGGAAGCATGGAGTGAATTCTGGAATGTAGCTTGTATGACAGGCATTCTATGCATACTAAATGCCTATTTGTATCTATTTCTGGAAGTCTGTTTGATGTGTTATGGTACCAGGAGTCTTTTATGCCAGGAATCTTCTTATTTTAGCTTTCATTGCAAAAAGAGGACTGGCAGTTGGTAAAACTATGCTGCTGTGTTATTTATTCTGGCTCTCGCTGCATGTTAACCTATTTGAATTAGCTAACTCAAATAGTGCAATGAATTATAGACACAGTGCCATCGAATGATTTAATGTATTTGCTGCTGGTCTTCGAAAAGTATGATGCATTTACAGTAAGAATATGCTGCCTAAAAAGAAGCTCAACCAGTGAGGCTAAATAACAAATACAGGGCTGATTTAAGAAAAGAGGAGAGGGAAAAAAAAAAGGAGAAGAAAAAGAGAAATAATATGCTTAGGGATGCTCAACTTCTGAAACCGCACCAAGGGTGGAACAAGACAGTAACATGACCAGGAAGATCAGCGGTGGTTTGAGCAGCTAAAAGCCCTAGGAGAGTTGCAATTTACGTCATGTTCACTGAGAAAGGTAATTTCAACCTTGACTAAATAATCTTTGTCTTAAAACCAAGTTTGGAAGGACTCCTGTGAACTTCAGAGCCCACATTATTTTAAGACTGATAACTGTAGCCAATGAAGTTTTGCTATAGAATGGCAGCAGTTCTAAGTGAAAACACAGAAATTTCGTGGTTTAGTTGCATGAATATGCAATTTTCTGTGTTTTTAATCATCACTGACCACCAAAAAATGTTTGGAGTATCATTATTGTAAACTCTTTTTCTGGGTCAATCACATCTCTCTTAATTTATCTAGCTTAGATGAGTTTAAGACTCAAGATTGCATGATAGTAATGTAAACCATTAAAAATTCTAGGAGTAGAGATTAATCATCGAATGAGGTAGCCTTTTTGGAGAAGAAATGTACTCCACATTAAGTAGAGATGGAATTGCCATGAAGAATTTTCCTTGAAATTACAAATTGCTTTTATTTGTCTCTAAAACTGTAAGGTCTTTGAAAATTGAGTAGACTAGTAAGGAACTATGTGTAGGTTCAGTTCATCTGGCTTTTTCTTCCCCTATGTGACTGTCCTGTAGATCCAAACAGATTGGTCTGTCCCAAACTGTGTACCTTGGCCTCCAGCAATCTGTGTAGCAATCTATACTGTCCACTCCCTTCCACGCATTATTTTACAAGTATCTGTGTATCCTGTACCCTAGCAAAACCAGCTGAGCTTCATCCAGCTCAGCTATCCCCCCCCAGTTCTGCATCCCAACATCCAGAAGGCCTCCTTCCATAGGGTAGTTCCAGCTCTTTCCCCATACTCACCTTCTCTTGCTCCTACAAGGCTTAGTATTTCCCTGCACATCACAGAGAGAACAAGCCCTGGAATATATCTGAAAATGAAAACACTCCAGTGCTTTTTTTTCTTTTTCTTTTTTTTCTTAATTGATTTTCTCTTTACCATTTTGCTGCCAGCTTGAGCGACAGCTGACTAAAACATCATGTTACCAGTTCCAGAAACGCTTCCTCTTTTGGAGATTGGTTGAAAAGAGCTGTGCTTACTTTGTTTCGCAATACTCTGAGAGCATTCCCCCTCACCTGCAGGTATCGCGTTGATCTGAGTTGTGTCATCCCAGCTGATGTAAGTTGTTTTGCATCTGGAATGGAAAGAATGGGGGGAAAAAAAAACCCAACCTGAGCGGGCCCTAATCCTTCCTCCCACGTAGAAGCTCAGTGTTGGCTTGCAGCATGTCAAGATGAAGATTAAAGCTCCCCTCTGAAAAAAAGGAAGTGCTGATGAAGACTTTAGCAATGTTTCCTATGAGCTGCAACTAACATCTGAATCTGGAAGGAGGGGGGGAAAAAAGCTTACTCAAAAGTACGAGGATCTGAAATGTTTTCTGGGGTTTTCTCAACTTTGTAGTACAAAAGGGGAATAACAGTCTATAAGGACAGAGAGAGAGGAATTTTTCTTGTGGTAAAGGGGGATTTTCCTGTCCATGTGAAATCCTGTGTTAGACCTCAAGCAGCACTGTGAAGGTAGCAGAACAAAATCTGTGGAAATGAGTAGTCTAAACACTGGCTAAGGTTAACTATCTTTGTCTTTGCAGCAAGGAGAATTGCTCTGTGTTGAATACCAATATTTTTGTACTTGTAGTTCTCATTCATTCTCTCTTTCTCTTGGATGTGTTGTTTTTTTTTTTTTTTTTTTCCCCTCTCACCCTTTTTTGTGGCCATACTACTCTGCAATGGTAGTTTTGTTGCAAAAAGTTTTCTGGTTCTTGGTCAGCTTTATTACTGTACCTCCTTTTAAGGGAATGAAAATTGAGAGATCATCAACAGTCAGAAGTGATGCTAGTTCACAACTCTTCTAATCACACACTGAGGACAATACAATAATGTGTGTCAAAGCTTTTCATCTATCAGGATTTTGTGAGTCTTGTTTTTATCCATTGTCAGCCTTGTTTTAAAAAAAAAAAAAGTCTCACTCATGAGAACGTTTTGGAACGTTTTTCTGGAAATTGGGATAATTGAAAGATTTTCATGGAGATCTGCACAACTGAAGAAAATTCCAAACTGTACTGAAGCTGTTGGGTGACTGGACTTCATCTGATTGATGTTTATTCCTGATCCCTTAGGAAGTAATAAGGGAAATAGATGGTAACTCTTAGTTGCATATGTTCTGCATAGATCTATAACTGGTATTGCCTATCTGTATTTTACTTTAAAAGATGCAGGTTGGCCACAGGTGGAATGGAAAGGGTGGACTCAACTTTGAAGAGGGTTGTGCAATGCTGATGATGCGATGGTCCAGAATTGTAATGAAGACTGTGTGATTTTCTAGGATTGCGTAGGAAAACTAACCAGTCTGGATAAAAGATTGAGAAGAGAAAAACTCATAAGTGGTCACCTTCTAGTGATGGACCTGCTTTCTGTCTGGACAGTGAAGCTGCAGCTTGAGCACAAAATGTGCCTAGCATCCAGTTTGAACCTCTTTTTCTAAGGGTTGCAGAAAGAAAGAGCCTGTCTCCCTCCTCCTTTCCTAGTCAGAGCTGAGGACTAAGAGAATACAGCTGGCTGATACTGGGACGTATCAGCTTAATGACATGCAAATATTCTGCAATAAATGAGAATTAGATAAATTACATTAGATAAATGTAATAATTTAGATAAATTACACTTATCTAAAACTTGTTCCGAAGTGAAAACAGAGACTTAACACTATGACCTCCTTGAGGTGCAAATCTCTGGCACTTCATTTCAAAAGTACTTGCTAAAAATGTCTTTTTGCGTTTTGGGTGTTGTTTTTTTCCTCTCTTCATTTCATCTTATCCCATCCTGTACCGTTTTCCCATACCATCTCGACGTTGCTCACAACCACCAGTTCTACAGACTCTTATTCCTTTGTCCTCAAACGCTTGTTCTCCTCCTTAACGTCTTGCCATTTCTAATCTAAACTCCCATGTCCTCTCACAACCCACAGTGTAGTGTAGCCATAATTCATGGCAGCTCTGCAGGAGACAGCTTGACAGCAGCAGAGGAGCTTATAAGCGGACAGGTTCAAGACTGGAACTCAGCGCAGTGCTCTGGTGCCTCCACCTGCCTCCACAGGGGCAGAGCCTTGGTCTCCCTCCTCCAGGGGCCACACAGGAAGGGGTGCACAGATGTGCAGAGCTCTCGAGAAACAGCCGTGTGCATCACAGAAAAAACAGAGCTTTCTGTGACTTTAATTGCCTCACTTGGAAAAACAGTCATTTGGAATCAAAGCAAGTGGGGTATTTTTCTTTCCTTTTTTAGAAGGGGAGTTACATTATCTATTTCTTGGTGTTTTTAGGTTTTCTATTAATCCAAAATTACTAGTTTAATTTGTAAACAAACCTAAAAGCATTTAATTTTGAAAAATGGAAATGAATCATATAGATGTGTTACTTTAAAAAAATTGATTTTTAACCCCAGGAATAATAATATAAATTTCCTAGTTGTTTTTAGTAATTAAAATATGTATCTTTTCAGTAATAACAGTTTAGTTTTATTCTGAAAAAAAAAATCACCTAGTTGCTATGTGAGCATTTGATGCATGACATCATCTCTGGAGGATGCATTCTCATGTTTCAACTCTGATATCAAAAGATAGTACATTTTCCTTTCTTTCTTTATATTGCCTTACTCTGCCTTATCTTTTCAGCATTGTATAGCAACCAGGAATGCACACCAGACATCTATTTTCTACGTATTATTATGAATATTTTATCTAATAACCTAATTAATGAAAAGCTCTTCTTAATTGGGCTACTGACACTGTGTATTGTGGTTTACTGAATATTTTAATCCTGTAATTTATTTGGATGGATGATCTGATGTCACCAGGGAATGAAAAATGCAGTCTATTGTGAGGGTGCTGTGCACAATTTCTATGTTGAATTTGCATCAACCAGATGCTGAAAATAATGACATTCCTACTACTAGGCTCTCATTTTACTTGAGACTTATTTTGGGTTTGGGGATTATCTGGAAGCAAAGCCTGTAAATGCAGTTTCTGTTTTCTAACAGCGAGAGTAGAAACCTGCATCCCGCCACTCCTAAAAGCAGTTGACCATTTGACATTTTGCAGATGAATCATCCCTGGTGTATTTATTTTGCATATGCTCTGAAGGTTTTTTTACCCTAATTGCTGTGGGGTTTTTTTGTACCCAATAATTATTTTGCCACATACAAAGCAATTTAATTCCTGCTTGCTTAATCTGTTCTGATTATGTATCGTCTAACTTGACAGGAGTCATAACCGTAAGTGCTAGATCCCATAGAAAATATCATATATAATTCAGAATTGAAACCGAATGTTAGCTCTTTACTGAAGAGGTCACTAAAGCTTGTATGAGTTTGTTGTAAAAAGGTCTTTTGTTGAATTCTTTTCTGAAGGCCATTGTAATCTCTATGTATCGCACGAATGAGGGTGAGATTGAGCAAAGAAACTCCCAGTATCGTGCTGGGCAGAGCTGGATTAAACAGATGTAGAGCCTCAGCCTGTTAGAAATGGGCTGAAGGGGAGGGTGGCCTGTATTCCAAAGAATTTAAAAGTCATGTAGAGTTCAGCTGCCCGTGACACCGCTTTCTGCAAAAAGTGTGGTCAGAATCAGAGCTGAGACTCCTAACGATGCTCCACAACTTTTAAAGATCTTTTGAATGTGAGACTGAAGAAAGACTGTGTCTCCTGGCATCACTGTCTTTTATTTTCTTTACAAACAAAAACCCCATGGAATAAAGAAGGAAAAAAAAAAGCTTCTGTGAAGGAAGACTTAGTAGCTTTAAATGCTACTGTTTTCCTTAGGGAGAAGGGAGACAAAATCCTGATGGATTATTTTGATTGGGAAACCAGCTGAGCCATGGGGGATGTGGAACCAAAGGAAATCACAGACTGGGAGTGGAACTGAGCATGGTGCGGAAGGAAAGCAGGTTGGAATAGCAGGGCTATAGGTTGTGATTTATGAATGAGTTGGAAGATGGCTTAAGGTGAGCTGCTGAATCACCAGTGAGGCTGGGGAAGAGGCTTGTAACAATTGGTTACAATTACTTACTGCTAAATTGCCTAAGATAACTTCTTGTTATGTCATGGACACCCACAAGAAGGAAAATGAAAGTTATCTGCAACGGTGAGTAATTTTTGAGTGCTCATAGAAGCATTTTCTCCCTTAGAGGTTAGAGATGTGTTCCCTATCAACTCAGTTTAATTAGAAACATTCCTCTTGTGTATTAAAAACTTAAAAGGGGATACTAAAAATTTGTCAAAGAAAATAGATCAGCACCATCATCTCACTTGTAAGTTCCTTGTCACTATAAAACTCTGACTTAATACTTCTTGGAGGAAACTTTTGATACTTTTAAATCTTCATGTTCTGGGAAATAAGGCTTTCTATGGCTCCTCACTATTGTATTGTTACATAAATCATTGTAAGATGAGGGAAGATCTTTGATGGTACCTAGCATGGGGTCCAGGTCTGCCAGGTAACTTCCCAAAAGAAGCAGCAGAAGATTCCCATAAGGTTCCCAGCATACTTTGCTTTTCCAGGCGAGCTTAGAAATATTGATGAGGAAAAACAACGTGTTACTGCTAATGAGTATGAGATGACTCATTGGCCAAACATCAGTTAATACTGCCTAATAACAAGCATAGCAGCAGGACCAGGAAATCAACTGATTTTGTTGGATCAATCTGCTCACAACATTCCTGATGATACTCAAACAGTGATGCAAGATATAAATTCCCAGATTTTTCTGGGGGGAAAAAATCCTACTGCTCCTACTCCCTGACCAGATCATTTGCATCCTCACCCAAAATCCAACTCTCAACCCACTCTCTGCATACATTGATTTTTAAAATTTATTTTCTTTTATTTTTCAACAAATAGAGCAGCAAATCCTAAGTGAATCAGTGAAATCCTGTGAAAGTGGATTTGGACAACCATATTCTTTATGGGCTTCTGAAAATCTAGGTCAGAGTGTATTCAAATTCAGACTGATGTAATCATTTCTAGTGGCAGAAAGTCTAATAGAGCAAAGCTGTTTGTACTTGAATGTCAACTCAAATGCTTCCCATACTGAGGGTTTTGATGTCCTCCCCACCCCCAGTTCCTTCACGCGCAGTGCTGATATTGAAGAAGTCTTGGACACAATGTCTTCATTGTGCAAATGACTCTTGGCTCTTTGTCCTTTTATTCTTGCACACAGATGAAGAGGCTGCTTGGCTTCCCAGCAGATAGCGAACTGCATCTGACTGAAGATGCAGAGAAAGCAGAAGGGTGGAGGAACAAACGTGTGTATATGATGGAGGTTTCCCCAGTCTCTTTAATTATGTCAGTATGGACATTCACATGGTGTGTTCAGTCTGGTTTAAACCATCTTCTCTTTCTATTACTATAAGCATTTGACTTCACTCAGGCCTTGAAACCCATGAGCTGTTGGCACAGAGACAAAAGCTCCCTGAGGTCTGTGGGTGCTGTTTGAAGCTAGCCCTGCTGTGAGCAGGAGGTTGGAGTAGGTGATCTCCAGAAGTCCCTGCCAGCCTCCAAAATTACAAGCCAAAATTGAGTCAGCCAGCTTAGTGCTGGTCTGTGCCCCAGGCACTGCTGTTCCTTAGGGGAGACAGGCAGCTTCTGAATTTTCTCCAGTTCTCTGTTGCCCCCCAGTATTTCTCACACTTACCAGAGCTCAGTCTTCAGAGCTGGAAGAGCAGCAATGAACCCCAGCAG
>VYZM01023212.1:164906-228305 GCA_013398915.1 Dromas ardeola
TTCCAACTGTGGCAATGTTCATGGAGTTACAAAACTGGCTGGCGATGCTCCTCGAGAGGAGTCCTGACCCCTTTCTCCCCACTCCTGTAGCAATGTGATGCAGCGACACCACTCTTCCTGCTTTTTGGTGATGTAGCTCTGCCGGCCGCTTTCCCCCGGTGCCTGCGACAGGATCCCTGACCCTGTGAACTTGTTTGCAGCCTATCAGCAGAGTGTGCATAAGGCAGGGAGCCCAGTCATCTCAATAGGAGAGCACTTACTGGGGAACTTTCCCTCCTTCACTGCAAGTGCTGGAGCTCCTGACACCTGCTCAGCCAGGAGGAGCCCTACCAGCATCAGTGCAGCGGTCTGGTCCAAGTCCCCAGCTGCCCAGGAGCTTTGTCACAGCTTTGGCTGCTCCCATGTGACGGGTGGGAGCGGGGCTGAGTGCTGGGGACACTGGGAATGGCCTCTTCAGGAGAGCCAGGTTGGAAGGAGAGCAGTTAGCAATTGTATGTGAAATCTGCACTGTGCTGGAGAGAGATTCGATGCTTGCAGCCTGGGTCGAGAAGCCTGTCTCTGCAGGGCATGCTGTTCCTATTTGTTTATTATCGTAGTGTCTAGGAACTGTGCTCATGGGTGAAGACCTCTGTTGTGACTGGAACTGTGTAAACATATGGTACTTACAACATCCTCCCTTCCAATACAGTGTACGCATGGAGTGTGACGCATGGAGTAACAGGAAGGTCCAAGCTGTTGGAAGGAGTTAGGGAGGCAATTTTATTCAGCACTCTTGACTGTGTATCCTTGAAAAGAGTTGTGTGTCCTTGGAAAAGCATAGCAAAATGCTTTGGTTTAATGGGAACTCGTTACAAGCGTGAGATTTTGCAAGAGATGGCTTCCTGAGAATGACAGGGGTGACGAATAGGCTGGAGCTGGGAGCTAGTCTTTCTGTGTAGGTGGATAGATAGGCGGAAAAGGCCTTGAAAAAGAAGAAAGAGTTTCACTTTCATGTGGTATCAATGGGGGCCAGCAATGGAAGGATATGATGAAGAAAAGATGAGCACGCAGCTACTTTCTAGGTGGATTGGAGCAGGACAAGACTGTGCTTAATAACTCCTGAGAAAAGGATGTCGCAATGAGACATGAGAACATGGGTAGGATTTTTGGCCGGCTGGCTGGGGTAGGAAATGTCTTAGACAGAAGGAACTGCTGCGATTTAGCTGTGGGCTGAACCTGAAGTCTCAAAGAGAAGCCAGTCTCCAACTCTCTTCCCTTGGTTTTGAGTAGACAAAAGGCATAGCTTCAAGTGAGGAGACAGGAGAATAAGAGGAATTAAAAGCTTTATTGAGGATGCAAATATAGTAATATTCTTTTTGCTTTTTTTGGGAATACTTTGCAACAGACATCTGAACTTCATTACTCCTTTCACAATAGCCCCTTCATTATTTTTGAGCCTAAACGAGCCATTTGGTGAGCTATTTAGTAAGGGTTTCTTCTCTGTTGTCAAAAGCAGAAGTGCGTTAATTACTGTACTTGTTCTAGTTAGTTTTACTGAAGCTGCCAGTTTGTAGTGTGGAAGCAAACACTTTCTGTGACATCTAATGTTGGGTGACTGATGAGTTGGAGTGTTTACATGGGGTTAATTGGGGAAATGGTTGCTAGCTCTGAAAAGCACGCAGGGGAAAAATAAGGGATTGATTTAGATTAAAAGTTAAGCATGCCTGGATAAAAGTAAACAGTTGGACTGCAGCTCTTATTTTACAGGAGGTTTTTTTATAGCTCTTTATTGAATAGTCTTGCCCATGGTCTGCATTACAGTTCATTGGCACTCTAGCATGGCACATTCTTAGGGGTTTTTATTAGGAGTTTGTCTTTTAACTCATTTCCCTTTTCCATTATACATTAACTCCCTTTTCAGTTTTATGTACATTAGATTGCAGCTTGTCAACAAACTTCTGTTATCTTTCTAAGTTGTCTGGTAAAATTTCGAGGCCAGATAACAACACTTGGAGGCAGAGGATAGGAACTGGCTATCAGGGCGTGCCTTGTACATAAAGGAAAAGGAACGAGGGAGGGAAGGATGGTCAGACCTGCTGAAAAAAGACTATGGTTAAAATACTGACTCATAGGAATATAGAAAATGACAAGGACTTAATATATAGGTGGATCAAGCAGGCTAATTTTATTAGAAGTGTTACAGGTTTTTTTTCACTGAGGATAAAGTGAGAATCGGGGCAGAGATAAGCAGAGATCATGCAGCGTGAGCCGAGAGTTTAGAGAAAACCGTGGAAGTCATAAGATGGAGAGAGAGAGTTATGAACTACAGTGGAGCATCTGGTCCCTAGTAATGAATAAAACCAAAATTAAATGTATTTTTGTGTACCCCCAAAATTCTGAAAAAGGGGGTGTGGGTGTTTGTTTGCGGTGCTGAAGTATCACTTGCGAGAGTAAAGATGATGTTTTTTTTAAGGATTAGTTTTGTCACATTTTGTTTCCTTATGTTTAATCCGGACAAATATAATGAGAGTGAAAGTGTTAAAATGTACCTTAGGTTATTTGTAGTTTATCAGATACCAGTCAAGGCTAAGGTGAATCAGTGCTGAATGGTGCAATGACCCACTCACTGTCTTTCTAGCGGGGCTCAGTTTCTCTTTAGCAAGGGTTTGTCTTTGTAAGAGGTACTGCTGAGAGGATGATAGCTTCTCACAGATAAACATACTGTTACAGGAAACTCTCTCTGTTCCGCAGGAAACTTGGAAGGAAGTCTCTTGCATCAGGCAGACTGTCTGTGCCTCGCGTGTTGGAATACCCGGGATCATCTCCACCCCCTACATCAGAGGGGGATACATCAATCCTTGGTTTTCATTTAGAGACAATTACTGTGATTTTTATCAAACATTTAAAAATATTTTTTTCAATGTTTTAGAACTTAAGCGTTATATTTTAAGAAGGTTTGGTTTGATAAAAGCATAGGTTTTTTAGCCCCAGAAGGTTTTTCAGTTTTGCATGTTGGTTTGTTTGTTAGTTTGCCAGATGCATTAGAAACTTCTAGGGTTCTGGCAGATGGAAATGTAACCAGAGGCCTGTACTGCTGGGATATTTTCACTGCAGTCCACAAATTCTCCCATACGAGAAAATCCCTTCTGTGCCTTACGAGAGTCTGGCGATTGAAGTATGTGCTGGTGTCGTAGACGGATCAACTCATGAGCTAGCAGCACATGTGAGTTGTAATGGGATATAGCCAAAAACATCCACTCACCCACAGGTGAGTTGAAATAGGGATTTTTTTCCTTCCCCTCATCTGGCATGCAGATTCCAGGCAGGCAATTAATTCCTCATGGCCCTGAATTCAGCAGCCACAGGAGGTGGCTCCCGTCTCTGGATGACATGTGGGTTAGTCCAGTCACAATACAAGGAAGGACAATGACATGAGGGAATAAAATAAGGCAGCGTGTTTCCTCCTTTCCCGTGCTGGAGACCAGAGCTCATCAGGGCAATGGCATGAGCACACTTTAGGCAGTCCCATGGGCGATTCCCCTTGCCTGCTGTTTCTGAGGGGCTGCTAAGTAGGGAGGGATGGATCCCCTGCCTTGACTGGGGCATCCAGTTTCATTTGACCTTCTGAGTCTGAACCTGATTTCACAGTGGGAAATTTTTTACAGATCAGAATTAGACCCAGAGTGGGTAATTTTTGCTTAATGATGATGAAGTAGTCCCATTAAGTGCAAAACACATAATAAACGTTGAATTTTGATCAGATCAGATTTTTGAGATTTTTGTGCAGAACAATGCACAGAAATGCAAAGCTACAAAATTAAAAATATAAATGAGAAGCAGCTTACAATGGTAAAGGCTAAAGTATAAAAAAAATCAAAGGACATGTTTAGACATATTTAGACATGTTTAACACTGATATCTGAACAACTCACACAAACCAGATTGTAGATAAAGCCATTTGCTATAGATACTGGCAAATTCCCAAGTACAGACTCTAGCCTTTATCAGCTCAGCGACCACAAGGAACAAAGGAACTTTGTAATACCTGTTTTTATTATAAACTAAATGGGAAAAATTACAGAGCCAAACTATCAGTCTAATTTTTTTTCAGTTTGACTTTAGGGTGAGCTTGACTATAGAGAAAGTACTCTGTCTGGTTGGTTTCCTTTGATGACAGTGTAGCTTCTTTTACAGTGAAAGGAGAAAATATCTTTTAAAGGAAAATATGAGCACAAACCCATGAAACCCAATATGGGAACTTTGGCAGGTATAGCACGTAAAAACTACATCTAAGCTGTTTCTTGTCTTCTGGTTTTACCCTGACTAGAGTACTTACTGGCTGTGCTGCTTTTATGTTACATTTCCTGCTATGGTTTTCAGTGTACAAGCTGTAGGAGGTTTTTTTTTTTTGAACTAAAATTTCCCAGTAGTAAATTTGTGTTTAAAAAAAAAAATATTCTTCTGGGCTACCCTTGCAGTTAGAGTATGCAGTACGAAACAGCGAGAAATGGGTATTTCATGAGTTTAACTTCACAACCCGCTCTTGGAGGGTTCCTGGTAGCTCAGGGAACTTGAGATCTCAAGATCAGTGCAGTTTTTCAGAACACAGGTTTGAATGAATCACCTGCAAAGGACCTGAGCTTTGATCTTGACATACGTATACTTTACTCCTGATGTGTATGCTGTTAAGTTTCCTTTTTGCCATGCCTTGTCCAAAATTGCCACCCACTTGCCTCAAAATAAAGACTCCACATATGGGAGACAGGAGTATATCTTGGAGAAGTGACCAGTACTTGGTATATCTCAATGCCTTTCTGGTCTTAGGCCACTGGCATGCGGTGGACCATTAGTAAGATGGGTCAAATACAGCATTGTTCTCTTCTCCAGGCTGCATAACCCCAACTCTCTCAGCCTGTCTTCATGGGAGAGGGGCTCCAGCCCTCTGATTGTTTTCGTGGCCCTCCTCTGGACTCACTCCAACAAGTCCAAGTCCTTCTTATGTTGGGGGCCCCAGAGCTGAGCGCAGTACTCCAGGGTGGGGTCTCACCAGAGCAGAGGGACAGAATCACCTCCCTTGATCTGCTGGCCACGCTTCTGTTGGTGCAGCCCAGGGTGCGGTTGGCTTTCTGGGCTGTGAGTACACATTGCCGGCTCATGTTGAGGTTTTTATCCACCAGTCAATTACCACTGGGTAATTAGTTCTGAGAAAAGCAGCTTGGGAAATGGAAGTGAATCTTGAGGGGAGAGAATTTGGAAGAATTCCTGTGGGAAACACTGCTTATGGATCTCATGGCTGCAATCCTAATCTATCTCCTGGGGTTTAAAACCTTACATCTTGCAGGAGGACACCACAGGCAAAGTGTTGCATGCAGAAGAAAATGTGACCAGTGTAATTGTACCAGTTCCCAATCTCCAAGGGGTCTCACCAATTCCAGAGACTTCCCTTGTTTTTCAGTCTTTGTTACATATGGCATGTAAAAATGTAACAAAGCTGCTTTTTTCCCCTTTCCATTCTGTTTTTCCTATTTTGACCTGTTGCATATCAGATGATTCTAGCTTTTGCAAACACATTTATTTAGAAAAAGAAATGCACATTTTTCTTTCAGGAATAAATATGGTTCTGTTTATTAATCCTTTTTTTCCAAATTAAGTATTCATTTCCAAAATCTACAGGGGTCAAAAAGCAAGATTCATTTGCTATTTGCTGCGATATTTAGCTACTATAAAATCCTAATTCATGACGCAGTACATAATTCTAGTTTTTTGTCAGATATGCAATTTCTACTTTATTATGTTGTCTTCCTTCAGTATTGTGTTAGTATTGAAGACATAACATAACACTTCTTAATACTAAAATTTTTACAAGTGTGTCTGTCATACACACTCATTTCCTATCTTGAAATTATTGGTTTAGAAAATTTCCCCTTAGTGTATGAACTAAGATCTTAATTATCTCTCTTATCTTTAGGGTTTTGGAAAAAATAAAATAATGCAGAAATAACCCTTTCAGACTAAAGATTTTAAAATTTCCAGAACAGATTAGCAATAATGTAGTTGCCAAAACCACAATGTCTCGCAAGTAAGGTCACAGCTAAAAAATGCAAACCAAACAAGCCCTAGTCCCCAAAGGCTGTTTTCATTTAAGAGAAAATTCTCCTCTCTCTCATATCAGATTTCAGATATGTATAAAATAAAGGATATTGCACTCTGCAACTAAAATAAAGCTCCTGAATGCCCCTTATTTTGGAGAATATCACCTATTCCAGTACCAAAATTACTTCTGTTCCATACAAATCTATTGTTCCTTCAGCTTTATTATCAATAATTGCTTATTTGAAGAACTGTGAAACAGGGTTTTACCATACTCTCATGGAATATCTCCTAGAGGAATTTACTGTTGTGGAGAAGCAACTTTCTTACGATGACATGCGATTGCATCCTAAGTCTTTCTTTTGTATCACATCCAACTACTTGGCCATGGAAGACTGAGAATTTTAAATGGAAAAAAACCCCAGTTTGTCTCAACGCGAAGGGATTAATTATTCCTTAGTTCAAGCTCAATTAGTAGAGATATATCTTGTGAATCTTTTATTCTTTTCCAGCTCCCAAGTCTTCTGGTTTGCATTTTATTTGTTATTATTATTATTAATACCAATATTATTGCAGTGCCAGGAAATTGTAGTTACAGAGGAGTTATGTTTTGATTGTAGCACAGAGAAAAAGGATCTGTGCCTCACAAAGCTTGCAGTTTTGGTATAAAACCCCACAAGTGTCTGGAGGACCTATGTGCAGAGACAATAGGGCAGTAGTGATCACCAAAAGGGACTGTGGTCATAATATGCCAAATGTTTTTCAAGATTCTATAAGTATTCCATCAAGGGAAGGTTTTTAAGTGGGTACTTGAAAGAGAATGGTAATTTTCATTTTGCAAATATTAATGGAGAGATCCTCCAAGTTTGAGTGCAAAGTGGCTATAAAGTGGATATAAACACAAAGGCAGAAGTTTAAAAATGCAATGATTAGGCAACAAGCATCACTGGCAGTGAAAGTTCAAATCTGACCTTGATAGTATGTGAGAGATGGCAAATACAAATGGATCGTGTTATGAAAAATCTTGAAGGCGAAGATCAGTAGTCTGTTTGATGTACTACAGCAAAGGAAAGATGCAAAGAGGACTGAGAAGTTGCAACAGAGAAAAGAAATTAACTTTGAAATAGCATATAGGCCACATCTGAAAAGGTCAAGAATATTCTTTTTAAGGAGAAAGACATTACAGTGATGAGACGACTACCTGAGGAGCAAGTGTTAGATATGTAAAATGGATATATCTTGGTGGTGGTGTATGAAAAGACTTGGCAAGACTTAGGTATAGCCTCACTATGAGGACTTAAGGACAAGACAATGTCAGAAATAGTGTCGTGAATGTTCTAGTGGTGGCAATGAATCTTATCCATTGTGCCTGAGAAAAAGGATGAAGGCTATTTGGAAGAGAATGATGAGCCCTTTTTAGATTCTGCTGGGATTGACATGTCATCTTAACATCTATAAGAAGGTGCTTGACACATGGAAGAAAGTTTTTGTTGGGACAAAACCTAGTGTTCAGTGATAGATCTGTAGACTGTCAGACTAGAGATGGGAGCTGAGTTTGTAAATCGTAAGATTTACTAGGGATAAGGTATAAATGGGCTCGGACATTGTTGATACTGGAGAACTGATGGCATGTTGGGGCCTTTAGAGGAAATAATTGGGAGGAAATGGAAGCGACATGACTGTGCACAAAACAGATCAGGGCACATTCTCAGAAGGGAATGACGGGAGCAAGTGAAGTAAGTAAGGGAGAGATCAAAGGAGAAACTTTGGTGGCTCTTCCTTTTGCATGTAAATTAGAGGGTGTTATGTCCTAGGATATTAATTAAACTTTGTATTTGTGAATGAAAGTACATGTAAATAGGATTTGTGTGTGTCAATTTACCTGGGCTCAGCAGTTAAAACTTCCTGTATGCAATGATTTTATATGCAACATGGGCATCTTAAATATGGTTCTGGATCTGAAAAAAAGACTCTCTTGTGTGCTACTTTCACAGCAGTCCAGCTGTAAGGGGTTAGTTGCAAAGACTAGTTTCTACACATAGGAGTGTGATTCCCAATACTCCTGTTATAGCCAAGGGGACATGATTCCTTCAGGAGATACTTCAGATCACCTACAAGACTCCTGCTCTGAATGAGACTCTTTAGCGGAATCTATGAAGGCACAGAGGTTGTTCATCAGTCTTTACAAGGGGGAATTTTGGAAAATATTTGTGTACACAGGAAAAAAAGGCACTACGTGATTTAAACTGTGTCTGAATATAGAAGCACCGATACATAGATAGCAATCTATGTATTGAAATACATAGAGAAATGTTCATATTGTATTTGAAATTCCTTGAAAAATTTGGCTTAGATTCACCCAATCCTGAACTCAAACATAATGAAAAAAATAGTCTTACACCAAAAATGAATGAGGAGAATTAAAATTCAAGCTTGCTTTCACTATTGGGTTCAGGAAGGATGAAGATGATGGATTGAGGCATGAACAATTAATTTTAGCAAAGAAGAAGGGAAGGAAGCCAAGCAGACTACAAATTACTTTAACCGTTATAAAAATGAGTAACCTTTGCGACATATATTATATGTCATATTAAATACTGTATTATTTATAATAATATTTAAAGTATTGCTTTAGTATATAAATTAATAATTATAGTAATTATATTAATACATAGTCATATTGTAGTAATAGTAACATTCTAGATTAATACTGTACTTTATAATATTAAATTAATATTTAGATGTATTTTAATGGTTAATGTACTGAAATTTAACTTACTGGCAGTTAAACTTAGCTTAGCTAAAACATCGAAGGGATGTTTTACAACTTACAAAAAAAATATCAGGAGAGATTTATAAAACTGTTGCTGCTGTCCCAGCTATGGCAGGTAAATAACCAAAATGTAGAACAAACACTCTTAAAAAAACCTGGGTCTCAGAAATTAAGTTTGGTTGCGTTTTTTGTTGTTTTTTTTTTTTTCATTAATGATTTGACAGGAAGTTTCCTAGCATGAATGTTCTTTCATTCAATCATTTTCTTTCAAGTGCAGTACAAAAGCTTGGCTCACCAAATATAATGGGAAAATGTAATCAGCAATGTGAACCTTGATGAGGAAGTGAAATTATTGTCATACAAGTTCTGAATGGCATTTCTTTTTCCGCCTTTCCATGAACGGAAGGACACCGTGATTGTATCATTTGTCCAAAGTTAACATTGACATCATCGTATGAGCTAGCCCCTTTCCTGTCCCATCTCTTGTCTCAAAGTTCACCCTTGAAAGTTGGATTTGCTGCCATTACATATGTGTTCCTAGAAGACCCTGCCCGACTGATACCGGTGTAGCTTTCTCCCCTCAGGTCTGTCTTGCTCACATGAGAAGGAAGCCTGTACTGCCTGTAAAGATAGGCTTTGAACTTGTACCAATGGGAAAGAAAGGTTTACGCTCAGTTCAATGGCCATCCGGGATACCTATGTTAGACCTCGGGGTAGTGTGCTGTTTGGGATTAGGCTTAGAGTTTGAGGCAGCTGGAGTTGGTGAGGAAGGTTCACTGGTGGAAACCGTGGAAACTCTAGAAGCAAAGGGCTGACTGACTGCGTCAGAAAGTATTTTATTTAGGTCTGGTAATGACTGAAATGTGTAATCTCTGGCTACGGAAATGGGTAGATTAGGGTTGCAGTTGGAGAGATGGTTGAAAAAACCCAGGCCCAGAGAGGAAGTTTTACTGCCGGGTATTGTCAGGTAGAGTGGGATCCTGAGCACCTGGCAACAAATACCTTATGCTTGTTTCTTGGACATGTTGCGATATCTGCAGTGTATATAAAAAGCTGAGTTCAGGGACAGCATTTGAGAAACTAGGGCTGGGAGAGCAAAGTTTGTTATTGGATACTGTAACATCTGTGAAGATAAAAAGAAAACTGGGATCTCTGAAAGCAAATGGCTTTCACTACTTTCTCAAACTAATTCCAGCCCCAAAACTCAAGGTAGCTTTAGCACCGTATGGTACCTCAGTTAGCTGCAGAAAACAAAGTCTAGAAAGGCGGCCTGCTGTTTCATCATGAAATGTCTGTGGTAATGCAGCGAGAGCTTCTATGGCCAGTAAAGATTATGTTGAGCTCAGTATCTGCTGAGGAAGGGTTAGGGTGGGGTTTTGTCTTAGAAATAGGCTTCAAGCAAGCAGAACCTGGAAAACAATATTAACTGTTAGAAACTGGAGTGTCTGCAGAGATAGAAATGAGAGCCAGTGTTCTCTGCTATATTTCAGGTACTGTGGAGATAGCTGTTCCAGACATAAGGGTAGGGTTTTAGAGGATCTGTTAACCTGGTGGATTTGGTTGGGATGATTGCTGGTCATTCCTTTTTAATCGTGTACACCTAATGTGACTCTGTTTTCGTCTGAGCTTTCAATGTCCTTAGATCTGCAAGAGTTTCTGGAGGGTCCAGATAACATGTGAGAAAACTATGTCTGGTGTATAAATGCAGATCAAACCAATCTGCCTCATACGTGAAGGTCTACTGTACTTAGTGAATTTTCAAAGTGCAGGTTTGTTTTTTTTGGTGTCGTTTTTCTTGGCTTTTTTTTCCAGAAGGACATTTTAAGCTCTAGCTTTTTCTTACTATGTTTGTTTTCTGTCAGCCTTGCCATTTCTTGGACTTCACAATTTCACCAACACAAAGAGCTTCCATACATTTGTGGGATATGAGTAGTAGGAATATTTTTTCACTTGTGGAAGTAGTTATGCAGGTGGCAGACTAATCTGATGAGTATACGCATGTGTGGGAGGGAAGGAAGAGGCTGTCAGTGTATGGGAGCTGACATAGCAGCTTCATCACAAGGGTAGTTTCCTAATCTGTGCAAGTCATCACTGATAGTGAGATTTATCATTGTAATCTCTATAGCCAAGACTCTCGGAGGAACATCTGACAGATGTCTTTACTTCCACATTGGATGAACAGCATTTCTGATGTTGAAGTGGGGCTCCAAGAAATTTTTCAGTCATTTTGAGGATCATTCAGAAATGATCTGTAAAAATTTGAATAACGATGAGAACCATCCTGGCTAGGTATAGTATTGTAGAGTCTATCTCCAATTCCAAATTCATTCTCGCTATATGTGATTTTTTCCTTTGAAAAATAAGAGCAGTGGTTAATTATATACGAGAGGGCATGAGTAAGGTAACAAACATTTGTAAAATACATTTTTTTTTCCAATTCTTACAATAAAGCACAAATTAATTTCTGCACAGATTAGAGAGGAGCCTCCTTCTATTAATGGATGTAGCAGCTTGTTGGTACCAGCTTTTGCAGTTTGTACCAGCTTTGCCCGAAGTCAGGTTCAATCTTTGCTGACATTAGCAGGGAATAGGCCGAGCAGAAATGTGTCTTGTTTCTGCATTCCAGAAAATGCTAATTTACAATATGAAACTGACTTGGTATTACTAAGTAAAAATTATTTTCATGTCATGTTCCTGTTAAAAGAATTGATGCTTGAAACTTTCAGAAAGCACAAATATTTTGCTTAAAACTGCAATTTTAGTCCTACCAAGTGAATGCTCCAACAGTTTTATTATTGTGATTATACCCTCTCTGCATGAGGCTTAGCTATAATTATGGGAAATTAGGGAATGTCACTGCTGTGGAAGCATAATAATAACTTCTGTTAGTATTTTTAGGTCTGTTTTGAAAATGTAGGTATGAATGATACTTGACTTTCAAATCTCACATTAATCGGGTCTTTATATACTGGGAAACTCCTGGCTGACAGAAGAAGCCAAAATCTTTTTAGTGGGGGAGACCGGTTGGAATGTTCCTACACAGAGAAGGCTGGAGGCTTCCAAATTTATTTTTTTAGCAGTAGTGTAAAGAGGGTCAGAAGAAGAGGAAAAAGGGAAGGAAGGCTGGGAGCAGGGAAGTGATGTTTGCGGTGAAATAGAAAGGAAGCTGAGAGGGGGAAAGGGGATTGCAAGGGAGCTTTGAGAATGAGATAAAGAATTAATGGTAGAGTCAATTTTGGATGAAGAAAATTTTGTCTTCTATTTTTTCTCTCTTACTTTTCTTTCCTTTCATGCAGTCTCCCCTGTGCCTTGAGATTCCCATGCTGCTACCAGCACCTGCAAACCTCTCTCGCCCCTGCAGCTGCCTAGTGCCGCCACTGTTCCAATTAGCAGTGACCACCCTCGACTTTTTTTCCTCTTCTCTGCACCTATTTTAAGGGTTGTCTTAAAGGACTGACATTCTTGGTAAGCACCAATCTGAGTGAAATGTATGGGTTGTCATATATAGGAGGTCAGATTATTGTGGCCTAATGCTCTCAATGGCCCTAATAAGAACAAACATCTAAAGCGGTCAGAGATCAAAATGACTGAATGTTGGATTCAAGTCCTGGATCCCTTCCCTTACAGAGAAAGGCATAGGATGACATGAATATGAATCATCTTCTTTTTGTGAGAATCATAAGTTAAAAGTTTATGACCTTTTGTTTGTCTAGGATGAAATAAAACGAGCAGAGGAAAGAAACATCTTAGCTTTGGAGGAAATGGGATAGTCCGCTTCAACTTTGAATCAGGCTTCATATCTGAACTCCTGTCAAGTTTCTGGTAAATCTGGCCTTGCACATTGCTGGTCATATTGAAACCAACTCTAATTCAGAGAAACGTGGAATATAAATCTCTTCCTGTACAGATACTTTCAATCCCTTATTTAACATGGTGTCTTTGATTTACATGGCCCTCTCCCCTAAGCAGAGACAGAGTTATCACAAAAGTGCATTCAGGCAAGTGCAGTGACAGCAGAGCTGTAAGAAATCCACAAAAGGTGAAGCAGTTGTGTTTTAAGAATATATTATCAGAGCTGTGCTCACCTAAACAATGAGCACAGAGTTATCTGTACATGTCAGCTGGCCTATTTGATACCTGCTAAATGTAAAGTACTTCTATTCTCTCTTGTTAAAGATCTGAATCTCTGTGTCCATCTAAGACATTCTCTGACTGTTTAGAGGGCTAGTAAGAAACTGAAAAGGAACAAGTTTCTTTCAATCTATTAGAAATTAAATATGTGCCTTTTGGAAGAAGAAAGGATGTGAAATTTACTGTGTGCTGCCTGAAACCCAACCTATTCACGACTTCAGCAGAGGTCTGTACAACTTATGCCTATGCATCTCCTTGCCAGGAAGGTGGCTGCCTAACTATGGATGTCTGACTTGTTTTCCAGAAAAAAGTTGGAAATCATTTCATTTACTATGTCAAAACTTGTGTTACTAGTAATAGGTGAACACATCCTTCATGGAAGACAGTATTTCTTGAACTAACCAGATTTTTGTGGAAAGCTCTACTTCCAAGGCATCCATGAATAGTGAAGTAGGTGTGTATCTTGGAAACATTTCAGTTGCCTGCAAGAGCTCGGGGCTCTCTTTAGAAAATACACAAGCACTCAGCCTCCAAAGTCCTTCTGAGGGTGAAACAAGTGAATTGCCTGCTTTTGTAGAAGGACCACAGCTAGCCTGAGCAAATGATTTCAAGCATTTCTGAGACTGATGAAATTTAATTAATCATTAGATATGCCACACAAACAGCCCTTAAAATAGAGTTGAGAAGGCCACTTCCAGAAAGCTCTTTGGGCAATGCTCTGCTCCAGCCGGAGTCATGTGGTAAAATTCTCATTGACTCATTTTTCAGCTCTACTTCTCTGTAGAATACACAGCAACTATTCCACAGAAAATAGTTGGGTAAGTCAAGCGTTGTGACTGTTTTGTTTTGGTTTTGTTGTTGGTTGTTGTTTTTTTTTTTGGTTGGCTTTGCGGTTGTTTTGTTGTGGTTTTTGTTTGTTTGGGTTTTTTTTAAGCATTAGGGAGACCTGTCGGGCCAGAGCTTCTGAGCTACATTGTGGATCATTCAAGTAGATAGTCTTTCTGGTCCATCTCTTGGCATCTTCTTTGGCCTCATGTTCCCCTTCTGGAAGCCAACTGGGAGCAATGTATGAGAGGATAGGCAGTGGTTCAGGGTATTTTAAGCCCCTTCCAACATGGGCAATGGAAACTGCAGCAATTAACATCCAGTACACTGATCTGACTCTTTGAGTGCTCTTCTCTGTTCCCGCTCAGGAGCAAGCACGCTAGTTCAAGCCAAGCATGGATTAAGTTTTCCAGTGTCACTTATCCCTAAGATAATGGAGAAGCACTTCTGCACTTGGGTGCCTGTTTTACCTTGGCCTCTTCATGGACACGGTGTCTGTTGCCTTTCAGCTAGGGCTCACAGGCTGACTCTTTCCTCATTCAGACATAATGATAATGGACAAAACAGCATGGGCACCTCACCCTGGCCTTTGGCTTATGCCAAACGTGCAGTGGAAAGCGGGTGGGTTGGAATGTGAGAGTTACTTCTGCTTCTGGGGTGAAAAACCATGAGTTCAGCAACATGGTAGGTCTTTCTATTTTTCATTAACGTGTTAAAGTAACTCACATGAGCTTAGTTTAGAGGTATATTTGTCTGGGTATAAAACTATTGATTTATACTATGACTACATTTGGCACTATGTCATACAGATCGGTTCCTGTCTTTTTAATGTTTTTATTCTTGGCTTTGAGAAAAGTACAAGAGGTGTTCTGAACACCGTACTGCCATAAAAGATTTCTACTTTGGGACCTGTTCAAAAGGCTATTCAAATTGTGTGTTTTTATGAAATGAAGAGTAAGCAATGTTTTATTAATGTGTTCATTTGAAAGGAAAGGCAAGGTGTGTGTAGTGAGGGCAGAAAGCTTTCCCCCCTCTTGTTTCTGGAGTAACAATCACTTCAAAATAATTGTCTGTGCAGAGAACAATTTATTAGAAAACCATCCTGTATGATAAACTGTTCATTGGTTTTGCCATAATGATTTCCTAGCAATGAATTTGTCACCGCTGTTGCTGTCCCTATTTTATTAGCAATCGCTTCCTGAAGGCATTTTCATGTGCTTAATCTCAATTAAAATATTATTCGTGTGTATTTGGTTCCCACAGAATTTCCTCTACCCTTAAACAAGGTTATCTCATGGACATAAGGACTCTGCAGACAGTATCGCTGGCCGTCAGAACGGGTGTCAAGGAAAATCAAAAGCATAAGTACCAATAGCACACATCTATTCTTTAATTTTTAGCATGTCCCACTTTTTCCTACTTAGTGACATCAAAAGCTTTTGGCATTGATATTCCATTTAAGGGTCTCACAGTTGCAGACGGCACAGCTGATGTCTGTTTGACTTCCAGGTGACATTCTAGACATGATCACAAAAGCATGCTTTTTGTCAGAGTTTTACTTCCCTATTCTGTTTCCTAAGGAAATTCCAAGGCTGCTGACATGTAGGATATATATGAGACCTATAGTATTGGATCCAGGCTCATAGTCTCATGTATGTTTTAGTAGCATCCTTTCTTCTATTTGTTTTCCTCTTGGCAAAACATTGATGCAGTATGCCACTTTTTCTCAGAAATATATACTGCCAGACCATAATGTTATTTGATTAACAAAGTCCCCTACAGCTTTGTTTAATTTTATTTGGTGATGCAAAATCTTGTATTCATTTTGTCTTGGTCCTTGCAGACCCATTTTGGAAGCTCGTTTTCTGTAGGTTGGCTCCCTGGTGATAGTGTTGTTGCAAGAGTGATGAGTGTATTCAAGACTAATACGTGATTTTTAAGTAGGGGATGATTTATGCTGTTAATGGTTTCAGGCAAGCCAATAACAAGAAGTCTCAGTGGACAGGCTGTTATGTAAATACAGGAAAAGCTAAACTTTACTGCGTTTTCCTATAAAGGCAATGTTTACTGACAAATCGGATGCCTTTATTTAAATAATAAAGTATATGGATTGTAAATGAACATAATATTTTTGAGCAAGTCCTGCGTGAAACAGCTACCTATATTGTGACTAAATATTTTAACTTACTAAATACCATATAAGTTCCTGTTTCTGTGATGAAGCTTTCCCCAGAGCACAGCAAGTGCTTGGGGAAGTTGTAGCCGACTCCAACTGTGTATTTCAAAGCTGCTTTTTCAGAAATGTTGTTCTTTTATTATACAGTTCAATAACCCATAGTTTCCAACTCATTAGAACAGTTGCTTCATTTTCAGACTTTCTCCTACTCATTTGAATACATGCCCCTCCAGTGCATACAGTAGAGATGATCGGTTTCAAGTCTGAAGTGCTCTTTTGCATGGTTACACTCCCTCTCAAAGCAAGTTATGGGGTAAACTCGGGAGTGAGAAGGGGGAGCCAGGGAGGTATTTTAAGAGAATAATTGGTCTGCATTGGTATCAGCTTGCAGGGGGGCCTGAGATTTGTCAGGTGTTCATCACAGTGTGCTGAAAAATCCATGGTGCCATTTATCAAGCAAGCTGAGAGCAAGAATAAAGTGGTTTATTTTCTATAGTGATGCCCATTGATATGACGAGAAAGGTGGTGCGTGTGCTCTCCTGATGTGCCAACCAGTTCTACTCTGACAGCAGTGGACATCTCCTGATGCTCCGTGTCAGCAGGGACAACTGAAATGTTAGTGTTCTTTTGTGAGAAACAGCAAAATAAGTGGGACCTAATCACAGAAAATATTTGCGGAGTGGTCAGCCCAGTATAAACAACATTTGGGGACAGTTGTAAGTCAGTGCTGAACTAAATTTCATTTGAGAAGTGAAGACTATGAAGTCAGAGAAATTTGTGTGCATTTGCTTCATTTGTAGCTTCCAAAGATTCATCGTGCACTCAGCTATTTCTTCTTGGTAACATTATTAAATATTATCAAGTGTGAGCTGAGGCAGAGCAATTTGGCTAGTAAGTCTTGAGATTTAGAAAATGAGAATAATTTGGTTTCAATTTTCACTGTACAAAACCCAACACCCTTTGTTTTTAAGATTAAGTAATTCTGATAATAAAAAAATAATAATAAAGAAGTTTCCCTGGCATATGTTTATCTCTGACAGATTCTCTGTATTACTCACATATTGTAACATGTATATTTATTTTCTTCACCAAATATAACTAAGCTAATATTTCTTGGGAAAATTAATCTCCCACTAAGAAGACTTTTGTCGTCTTACGGGAAGAAGCTAGGCTTGAAAGATTATGTTTTCCAGAACGAAACAAGGTAAAAAGCCCTTGATCTGTCCAGATGTTTCCTCTAGGGACATGCCCTTATCTGGGATCTCAAAGTGTTTGGTGAGTCATTAAGTGGTCTCTTTCAGTGTTCATGCCTTTGCTAAACTATTAAAGGTTTCCTTTTTGGTGAGAGCTGAGTAACTGGAATGTACAGAGGAGAGTATCTTTTGAAGTCAGGATAAGTGTTTATTCTCATAAGGTTATTGATTAGATGTTTCCTCATTCCCGTATTAGCCATCTAACATTTCCTTAGCTGAGGTATTCGCTATCTGTGCTTCTGACACCTACTTTCAGGAGCTCAAACCACTTCTCAGGTGTTAGATTTCGTGTCTAGCATTAAGCCTTTGGGTTTTTCTCTTTTCCTCTTCTCTCAACTTCTACAGCTAAAATGCGTATAAACGTTACAAGTTTTATCCCAGAAACTAATACTTTATGTTTTTTTCCCCTTAATCTGCTTTAACTCTTCTTCTACCCTTCCCTTCGGAGCAGTTTCCCAGAGAAACAGGATTTCTCCATTCCTTAGGTGGTCTCTACAGGCATCTTCCTTCCATTGTGTAGGTCCAAATTGCTGAAGACCTGTCTATATTCTACCTGAGCTGGCCACCTCCAGAACAGCCAAAATCTTTGGGTGATCTTGAGACTGGTGCTTCATTTCCATATTGCTCCTTTAGGCAGTTTGCACTAAGCCCGTTATTGATGTTGCAAAACACGTACCTGCATGGCAGGCAATGCCGGGGCATTTCTAGGAAATGTGTAGGAATGATCTTGTGCTCTCTTCTTTGATGTCAGTCACAGAACATAACTTTAATAGTGTTTGAGATAAATAGGGGCCAAACAAGACCATCTGATGTAATCATACAAAATCTTTTGGGGAAAATTGAATTGCCCTAGAGATAACCAATCATATAACAGGAACATAACTGTCACCTTGGTCTAGGCTTCGGTAGTTCTTGTATCTGTGTATGATTGTCTGTAGCATTCACTGTGAACCAGTGCCTGGTAGAAAATTTGAAGTTCATTATGGGATAATTCTGGAGGTGGAGCGTCCACCTACCATCTCAAAATAACACCTTGATGTTACAGAAAATGCCAGTGTTGCTGTTTCGGGAAAGGAATATTACCTTGGTATATGATGGCAGTGAAAACGTGTCAGCAGGAGAGTACCACTCTCCCACTGAGCTTTAATAAATGGTAATCCCTTCAAAACGGCACACAGTCCTCCCCTATTCTTCTCCATGCCCTATGGTTGGGAGTGAGCCGTAAGGGTGAAAGCCTCTGTAGAGTCTGTCTCTCTGCAGATACAAGCTGAGGAGTAACATGATTGCAATAGTGGTAAGGATTATGCTATGAATGTGGAAAGAAGGGATATTTTGTCAGCCAGTAAGCACTGGCAAAGAGGGAGAGAACTCAGTTCAAGGATTCCAGTGCGCATCCATCTAACTGGACTCCTGGGAACAGCAAGAGCAAAAAGCAGACATGGATGGCTGGAAGCAGGATCAGCAGGTTCATTTTACTCTTTAGAGGAAGCTGGGCCATGGTAAACCTAGCTGGATGCTTCATTGCACTGCATGGACTTTTGGTTTCAGTAATGGCAGAGGTGTTCAGTGGTGAGAACATAGTGATTTTTAGACATAAAAAGAATAATTAGCCTGGCTGCAAGTGGGAATTGGATGAGCTGAAGCAGGCTGTAACTCTTCTTTTTCTCCCAGGAAACGCTTCCATCAGATTATTTACTTTGTGGTACATGTTTTGTTTTCAGGGTGTTTGTTTTTAAACATGTGAAGTGGTAACAGAATCAAACAGGAGTGAATATATTAAGAATTGGATTGTTTCTCAAGGAGTCTAAATTAATAGAATGGTTTTAAAATGTTGAAATTAGTTCTGCAATTTTCTTTCTATTTTTTAAATTTTATTTTATTTGAAAGGTTCCTTTTTTTTGTTATGAATCTGTAGCAGATAAAACAAGTTGGCTGAAAATAGTGGTAAGATTAGCTATAGTGTGTTTCCATTCATAATTTTTTTCCAAGAAACATATACATCAATACTATACATGTCAGGTTCTCCCTCCTACACAGGGACCAACAGAGAAGAGATAATTTAAATAAACTGAATCTGAGAGCTCTGAGCCTTATGCCCGCCTGCATGCCCTAACAGATGGGAAAGAATGTGGGAGCATTCCTCTCGATTTATAAGGGATTCCCATTTCTTGAAGCTGAATAGGTGAATGGAAATTTTACTAATGAGAATAGTTATCTACCCACGCTTCCGCCCAGCAGTGCCATGAAAGTCACCGGAAGACCTGCCTATTAGACTTGTTTCTACTAGCTGATGTCAGGTGACTGAAACTGAAGTAGGCCTGTGGACTTTCACTAAGTGATATATAATTGTTTTGCACTCCTACGTGTGCTTTGTCAGCATTCAGAGGCATTCATACTTTCCATTCCACCAGTGAGGTGCTCCAGAACATATCCTTCCCCCCCGGGGGCACTTTACAGCACGGTTATTTGGCAGACAAATTCTCCTTGCTCTTTATGAAAAATTGCAAAGCTTTTCAAATAACTTACTGATGCCAAATCTTGCCTTCCTTGTTCTATGTTATCCCCCACAGGTTTCTTTTTTCACTAAATAGTACCATAAAAATGTGTGGAAGCTGTAGTTCTTATACCATTTGGAAGGTTTTTATAGGTGATTCTGTAAGCAGTAAGATATTATGGGACAAGAAACTCCTCAAGTTAATTGGTTGCTACTTAACCATTTCAGTTCATGTCATATATACTGGCAGCACTTCTTTTAGGAGTGCCTATTTGAATAAAATATAAAAAGTACATGGTAAATAGAGTGCTGATGCTGTAGTCAAGGCTTTGGTCGCATTTAGTGTGAGAGGACCAGGGCTGTACCACATGCAGTATGCGTGGTAAAACCAACTGACGTGACAGATTGCAACAGCATTCCTCAAGAAAGGCTGTCATATGGATAACTTCTGGAATAATAATATGAACCAGAGATTTTCAGGACTTGACTGGACAAGGCCCTGAGCAATTTGATCTGACTTGGAAGCTGGCCCTGGCCTGAGCAAATGTCTTCCAGAGGTCCTCTCCAACTTTGGTGATTCTAACTGTACGTTAACTGATTAACTTCTTCAATTTCATGAAAACTGATGGATGAAAATGGAAATATTCCCTTGCCATAAAAGTAAGAAGCTAGAGAGGGTCGTCTGGTTGAAAAAAGCCCCTGTGTTAAGCATACTTAACTGTAATGACTGAAGGACTTTTATAGGTAGTTGAAAGGGATCCTTTTCAGCCCACTAAAATCACCTTTCAAAACAGGTATAATTAGCCAATAATCTTCTGGATTAAAAAGGCACTTCCTCCTTTTCTTTTCCCCCCTTTTTTTTTCCCTTTCTGTGTATCTACTTAGAATTCTCTGGCTATTTGAATTAAAAACAAGTTTGGAAATATGATTTAATTTTTTCTTGCCAGGAATATGTAAACAAGATAAAGTAGGCTTTTCTCTTTTCCTGGAAATGACAGGATGTCCTCCAATTGTTAAACTCACTTCTAGACTATAGTTTAGAAACATAGAAACAAATTTCACATTGTTTTAACGATTTTCATGTGCTTTTGATGATGCTTTCTATTATTTCCTTTTGAACACTAACTATTAACTGCTTACCTGTAAAGTCTCTGACCTTCCAGTAGATCACATGTTGCTGCAGTAAACTGACTGTGGTGTTACATTTAATTCTATAATCATTTTTTTTCTGATATCTCCTTGTATACTGATGACTTCAGTGACTTCATCTGCAAAATTCTTCTGAGCTGAGCCAAATACACACTTGTAGCCACTACTCAGACCTTCATTATGTATTTTCTCCACATCAGTGAGAAGAAAAGCAGGAAAGAAGAACCGAAGACTAAGAGTCATCAGCTTAGTTTAAATTCAAGTCATAATAAGCTATGAAACTACTTCTAAGAAGATCAGTCTATTTCCCTTCTAAGACTTCAAGTAACTGGCCTTGTGTGCATAGAGGAAGAAGTAGGTTTCAGGTGTTTTTGTTTTTACTGAGGCTTTTGATGCTGTTCAGACCAGCAAATCGGGGAAATGTGGTGTAGATTAATCTACTATAGAATGGATAAAGTGTAAGACACAGGTGCTTCAAGAGCATGTCTTGTGTCCAATAATATTTTCAGTAAATTGAAGGACAGTAGAATTCAAAATGATCTTGACAAATTGAAGAATTAGTCTGGTAAAAACAGGATATCATTTTATAACAAGTCAACCAGTCTGTCACAGGTTTTGGTGGGGAACAAGTGGTTAAGTGGCAGAAAAGGACTGAGTGGGTGAAAACATGAAAATGCCTCAACAGCGTGGCTACTCTGCAAATAACAAGTGCTGGGTCATATAAACACAGAGCATAGCTTGCAGGATAGATCGGCATTTTCCACTTGACATTGGCAAAATGTTAGCTGCATCATGATGTCAAGTTGAAGCAGTATGGCTTTAGAAGAATGTAAACTGACTGGAGATAATTCAGAGAAAAGGAACAGCAATATGGAGCCTTTTAGGGTACAAGATCTATGAGGAAAGGTGGAAAAAATATGGCACTCGAGTTGCTTAATCAAGAAGGAAGACTAAGGGTAGACATACTGGTCTTCAAATGGATAAAGGGATGCTTCAAAGACAGAAGTAATAGCTTTTTGTTTTCTCTATGCTTACTGTAAGTTGGATAGGAATAGTGAGTTTCAACTGCAATGAAGGAAGATTTGGTTAGACATTAGGGAAATGTAAAGTATTAGTAAAATATGTGAGGGTAAGTATCATGAAAGGCTGGAAGATGATTCTCAGGAGGGTTTTCAGTCACCATCATCAGAAAGAGCAGTTCAGAGGCATCCATTAGGAGCCATATGGATTCATGTTTCTACCCTAAAAGAGGGAGTGTTAACAGGCATATGTTAACAGGGTTCTCCTCTTGCTCAATTCTGTAAAGTCCTGGGAAAAAACAGAAGCTCGTGGCTGGTTGGAGCCAGTGGCACAGATGTGTTGTATGCTGCGTGGGGCATCTTTCTGCCCTGTCAGCAGCTCACTGTTAACCTCCACTGTTAACCTGTGCTTGAACTCCCCGTCTCTACCGTGTCCACGTGTTTACCTTCCTCCTTTTATCCCCTGGCCACTTTCAGTTCAGTTCCTGGTGAACTGCTCACGATGCCCCTATGTAAAAGGAAAATGTGTAAACTATAAATAGAATTACTAGTAAACCAGGAAAGTTAGTAGTTCCATTTCAGATAAGGAAAGACCAAGTGGGCTGGAAGAGAGCCAACTGTGTTACGCAAGTGCTGATGTGATTTAGGCAAACAGATTTGATGTAGTCTGGACAGATGGAAACAATAGTCTCTTGTGAATTTAAGTCACTTTCTCTACTGACTGGATTTTGCAGGTTTCTTGTGCTATTTCTCTGCACTTATAATTTCTTATTTGGTTGCTAAAAATGCGCTGCTGGCTAAGGATATATATTACAAGTGTCTCCCTTCCGTTACATAATGTATATTTGCTTTTGAATACGAACAGGGAGATAGATGGACAAGAAGTCTTGGGAAATTCCTTGTTCTATTTTGTGACTGTTTCTGAAACCTCATTTTATTACCAATGTAGTAAAGAAATGGGAATCTTTCAGCTGCTTTTTTTTAAGTGACCTTTTTTGTTTCTGCTCAAAAATGTCTGTCAGTTCCCAGCAGTGTCAAGTGTAGTCTGCCTGACCTTTCTCTTATTTAAATACTGTAAGCTGTCTCTGCCGAAAGCTGGAAATATCTTCAGATTTCCTTTGAGAAAATTATTAGGGGTTCTACACTTTGATGTCAAGGACTGTGTAGACGACCATTTACTGTCGTAGTTGCTCTGTGACATGAAGCTTTTACAGCTTGCACTGAGGCCAAACTTCAACAGTTCTTCTCTGCAGACCACACACACCAAAAGCAATTGTACTTCAGCAAGAATATACACATAGAATATACACATATCTGTGCAAATATGCATGACATACTATTAACTAAGGACATCAAGAGCCTAGTCAGAAATGACATCCAAAATGCTGCACGCTTTGCACACAGCTTTACATAGTATACATGATCTCTTGCCAAACTATGCAGCACTGCAAAATCGACAGCTTTGCTTTTGGTATAAACCTTAAACAGTAAAAGTCATGAGCCAGTCCCTTATAAAGTCATGGCACAAAATGCAATGCTCCAAATACCTTAATGTTAATCATTCTTAAGATTTGGAGGATAAAATTGAGAATAGTTAAAGACAGTGGATTAAGTCCCATAACAGATAAACAAAAGGGATAAGTTTACATTAGGGATTGAGAATGAGTTTGCAATGCTAAAACTATTCTGATGATACCTTCTTTCAGGTGATCTCTTGCCCTTGTGCATCAGACTAGGGCCTCAAATATCAGCAGAGGGTGACCTTTGAATCTGTAAAAAGCATGTTGCATTTCTCATTAGAAAAATGTCCCACGTTTGGGCCACTGACAAGTAGCTGAGCTCTAGCTTCTTAAAATAGATGATCAAAATTTTCTGAAGGTCTCTCGCGGCCGAGCATGCTCGGTCCTTTCTGACTCATAAGGGCAAAGGGACTGCGAGCTGGTTCCCCGTGCTTGATTTGAATGTTGAGGAGTCAAGAGTCAGACCAGATGGCGGGGAGGAAAAAGACAAAGGAGTGAGATGAAGAGACTTTAAGGCTGTGGTTGGTGGGAAGAAGAGAAATCATGCTGTTCTTTTGCATTTTTTTTAACCCTCCTCTCTCTGAAACGTGTTTTGGTGTGTCCTGAGAAAGCCTGGGTGTTTTCCACCGGTCTGTGAAAAGTATGGTGTGGAGTTTATGTCATTAAATATACTCAGCATGTTTTAAAGATTTTTGGGAACAGTCACCCCAAACTAATGATCATCCTGAACTAGTTGGTTGCACCTGGACTCAGTCGGGGGCAATATACTTTAATCACACTTAAAAACCAAATAATCTGGACATCGGAACAAGGATTTTCTGATTCCCTCAGTAATTTCTGTAAAATCTACAGATTTCTGTCTATCTCAGATGTGATGAACAAATGCCCTTTTATCTCCATTTTACCTTTAGTCTGACCTGAGTTTGGTAAGGTGACTCGGAGTCTAAGGTTTATCCAACAGTGAGGCTTTCCTCAGCCGTCTGTTTAGGGAACTGATGAGCTGGGACATGGCCTTGTCACAACACCTACCTGCTTTCTCTCGTGCATTCTCCCACCTAGCCAAAGGGTGAGCGGTGCAGCCTTGTTAGCCTTGTGGCTAGCTGGTGGCATGGGATATCCCGGAAACTCCCCAGCATGCAGCTCGGTGCTGGTGTGCATGCTTGAACAGCAAGGATTGCAGAGCCCTTCCCAATGCCGCTGGCCCACATGCAGATGAGCCAGACCAACAATTTCTGAACTTTTAAGTCCCTGATTTAGCAATCCCAATATTTGTTTTAGATCTGCATGTCACATTCTAAGTTATCTTTCTTTGCTTTGATGAGAGTATCTAGTTATAAATTGTATCCTCTTCTTGTTCTCCCCAACACATAATTTTGTAGCCTTATTCTTTTATTTTTTGGTAAAATAAGAAGTTTGGTCTGTCTCAAAAAGCTTAACTGAGACACACAGAGGAACTCAGGCACGTAGACCTTCACTGAAATAATTTAGATGTTTAGTAGATAAATAGTAATTTGATGTTTATTTAAATATGTCTGTGGACTGGACACTTGAATGCCAAAGTGAAGTATAATAGGTGGAATACGTTGTCACTATCTCTGCTCCCTACCTAGATTGTCTCATTGCCCCAAAATGATATAAAAATATAAAAGATTAATTCTGGGGCAACTACCACAAGTCACCATTCTCTGTATCGCCAAATGGGTCTATGGCAGAAGACAGATGAAGATGCCGTGGTAATGCTCCAGTAACAATACCAGGAGATATACCGACCAATTAATTAAAAACTATGGGTTTGGTCATCCATCTGCTTTGTTGTGTTGTTTCAGAGAGTTGAAACAATACAAGTACCTTCCAAAGCTGGATGAGGTAGAAGAACAAGCCTTTCTACTCGACCAAGAGAGGACATCAACCAGCAACATCCTGTTTGTGAGGCTCCATGGCTTTAAGGGGTACGTGTGAAGGGCAGAAGTGTCACAGTAGAAGAACAGTGACTGTCCTGATGCCCGTGGCAGCATTCCTGGCAAACCCAGGCATTCCCTTTTGGAATTCCTGCCTGTTAATGCAGGCTGAATAAGCGTAAAGTACCCAAGATCTGATCTGCAACTCAGTTCCTGGAGGGATAAACGGAACACTTACTGAATGATTGATTGGCTTGCCACAGTTGAAACGGGTAGCTGGAAGAAGATATGGCAGGATCTGCATACCGTGTGGAAGTCCAGAGATGTATGAGGATGTGCTCTTATGAGCACTTATAAAGCGTGCATGGCAGACCTGCCAGTTGAAAAGTTTTGAGACAGTTTAAGGTGTGGTTGTAGCTGGATTTTACTCCCTTTGGCCCCGTAAGCCGGAACACGACAATGATGATTTTGTGCTGGCAGGAGTTAGGGATGTGTTGTATCATAGATTTCCTGGTGTTCAGTCTGTTCCCTTGCGGGGATTTTGGGGCAGTTTTCTTGATGGTTCAGCCTTCTGTTTCTCAGATCAGCTACTGTCTCAGCAAGTAGCTTTTCTAAGCAGTGTCAGAGCTAGTCATAATTTGCATCTTGTTATTGTGAAAGTAATGTTCCCCTTTAGCCTACTACCAAGGAATGCTGCAGCAACCGTTGCAGCATGGATCATGGATCTTGCGCAGAGCAAGATATGTTGCTGGCCAGTGTTAGGCTGTATGCAATACAGAAAAATTGCAGAGCTACAGTGTTGGATTAAATCACAGATAGAGTCTTGCTGATGCTCAGGCACAAGATATGTCTTGCAGCCTGCTGTTGGTCCATCAGATGTTAGTGTGCTGGAGGGTTTGGGCTCACGGAGCAGAGATAAGTACAGATCTTGGCGAGGTGAAGAGATGACTGCTCCAGGGGTCTTATTATCACTGCACGGCATCTCACACAGCCTTCAACATTGTCTTGCCCCGTGCTGCTCCCATTCAATGCTTGTGTGCAAAACCTCGGGGCACTTGTCATGTGGTTCTGGTTCATGACAGCCACAGAATCATTCAGTCCACATCATGGTCTGAGAGAGTGTCTTCCAGTCAATTCTTTGTGCCTGGGTTCTGTGGCTGTAGATTAGCTGCTAGTGGTTATCCAGCATCAGCTGAGGCTGACAATACTCCTGAAGTGAGAAACAAAGCATGTCATTTTCTCCCCATTGGCTCTTCATTCTACTAATTTGCTCAAAGTGCTGCAGTTCTCTGCTTGGGCCATCTTTTGAGGTGGTTGGCACTTACTGAATGGTCCTGAGCAGTGCTGATTCTGTGTCGAGTATGTCTGGGGGAAAGTGAACGCTGCTTTTCTGGAACATGCACAGTTTCATGGTAGCTTTAGTGGTACTGTGATCCTTGGCCTGGACCTCTTGTGTGAGCAGGATGGACTGATAATACGGGATCCAAGGACCAGGGGAGTCAGATGCAATGGAGAAAGAAGGTTCCACAAGTATCTTTCTGCAGGCAGGACTTGCCCAAGACAAGAGCAGATGGGTAGTGGCCACATGGACAGGGAAGAGTGTCCCCAGAGGGTTAATGAGGATGCTTGCTGTCCTGGTATATACTGTACCCTTGTCATAAACCACTGCTAAGTAAGCTATTGGTGGGGCTGTGCCTGTGTAGTGTCTGCATCTCTTCCCAACAAAGACCATCCAACTGGCAGTGGAAGCCAGTGGCATGCAACTAGAGGAGTATGTGCAGCAGGGAGGAAGGCTGCAAGGAAGGCATGGTGAGAGGTAGAGCCCTGGGACCTGCTCCAGAGGTGGGGCAGAAATTGAATCTGGGACCAGAGTGTGTTGCGAGGTCAGGCTGGAAGTTGTCATGGAGGATGTGGCACTGCTTCAGAGGCTGAGCAGGCAAAGAGGCTCAGGCCAGAGATGGCTAGGAGAGGGGAGGAGCAGCACTCTTTGTGTGAAGCTTTTCCAGCTGTAAGGCTAGAAAGTAATGAGAAAGATAAATAGATGGGAAGGACAAGCTTTTTATTAGCCATGTAGCAGCTTATATTGCCCTTCGGTTATCTCCTGGGGTTACTGGGGAACTGAGGTTATTCTGATTCCCAAAAGCCCTGCCTTTATGAGGGATTTCTTCCTCCCTTCCTTCCAGTTCTCCCCTCCCCAGTCTCTTCCCCCTCCTCCTAGGTAGACAAACTATCTCTGAAAGCCCTAAGATTCTCTCCTGAAGTCCTTGGGGCCTCTTCAGGACCCATGGTCCCACTCACGATGTGGTTAAGCTCCCAGGAGTGCAGACAAGATGCCTTCCCCTTGTGTGCAGCCATCCCTCATGTCCCGTGCTGTCCTACACCCCGACCCCACCTTGGGCTCTGCTCTCTGCCAGCCCCCTTTGACCCACACGCTGAGCCAACTGCGTGACACTACAACTTGTTGAGGGCCCCAGCCACCCGGAGGTGTCCTGCCACATTGCTAACAAGGTCTGTCGGCTCCACTGGGTTCCCATGTGGGGCTCGTGGTGTGGGTTGAGATCCAGAAGGATAAGTCTCTGCAGGGCAGAGGGAGAAGTTCTGGCTTGGAGCCAATGTTATGCTGTCACACAGCATGCTGGACGCAAAACCAGGGGCTGGAGAGGGACTGAGGCAAGTAATAGTCGTAGAAGAAATCTGAGGCCAAGATCTGGATGTAAATGACTAGCAATTGTGTGAAAAATTGAAATGGAAAGCACAGGGCATAAACTTGCGTTTAATAGAAGGGCAGAAGGCACCAGAGGGAAAGAATGGGTTGATGGAAATACATGCAGGGGAGCCCCTTGTCACTCAGGCAGCACCTACTTCCATAAATCCTGGGGTACAGCTGCAAACCCGCAAAACTTTTTGGAGATGTTGGGATGTTTCTAGAAAGGATCAACAGTTTGTTTGATCCACCCATGGAATGCTTGATCTGACAATAAAAGGCCACAGCTGGCTTTTGCATATATTTGAGTGGTTTTACAGCAGAAAGAGCCCTGAATATCATATCAGCGAAGACGTTCTTGCTCCAGCACCAGGACCCAGGCACCTGGGGCACGTTGCTGCTCTTTCAGGAGCACTGGTCCATGTGTTTTCCCAGCTATCCTGCAAGCCACCTCAGGAAGCTGATCTGCCCTGGAAAAATGACTCTGGGGAAAAAAAGAAAAAAGGTCATCTTTGGTTTCCTTTTTTTTTTTTTTTTTAAAGTCAAAGCTGTTCCTTGATATGGTCTGGCATGGTGACTGGGGCCAGTGTGCCAGGAGTAAGCAGCTGGCAGGCCTGAGCAGGGCTACTTTAAGGCACTGTTGCTACCAAAGCCTTATGTTACAAAACCATAATATGAATTTTCCTACAGATGCTGGAATGGCCATGACGTGGTGGTGGATAACCACACTGCTTCTCTGTTTTTACTGATTCATTATAATAACCTTTCTCCTTCACATAAACTTCCTTAAAGGCTCAAAAGAGCTGATTATGTTTGATTATTTACTGCATGGCTGAGCAGAAAAAGTAGAGGAAGGCAGGAGCCTGACAAACAGAAAGAAGTTTTCTTCAGGGTGCAGTCCAAGATTTACTGTACAATGTATGACTTTCCCTGATGCCGTCATGTTTTAAACAGAGCACTCTTGAACAATCTTCTGCTTGCATAAGAAACTTGTACTGCCCTGAAAAATATATGATCTTTGTTATATTTGGGTTCTGAGAAAGCTCTGTGTTTACAGAAGCTGCTTCGTAAGTAAACACTTCTAGAAGTGGTTTTACTTTTTACCAGTTACTTTTGTTATATTTTGGTAATCTTCGTCTAAACAGAATTAGGTTAGTGACTAATACAGTTTGCTATTTACTTGCTCCCTTTTTCCAACAGCTTTCTATCCAGCCTTTGGCTATTTTCAAGCCAATCTGATGGTGGCATAGTAATCTTAAAGACAGCAAGTTTCTCCAGGTGTGAAAACACCATGCAGTTAATAACTGATTTTGTCTTCCTGTACTGGTGATGTGCCCACTTTCCCCAGATAAATAACCAAAGGGCTGAATGCTCCTGCAGGCATGTCTGCCAAAATGTTGCACAAGCAGCAGAGTTAAAGGCATGCTGGTCTTGCGGAGTCATGGCTTGTGCCTGGATTCCCCAATGTCTAAGTGGCATCCACACTGTAGCCCTTTCTTCATTATAAAATCTCCCTTCTCCTTGTCTGCTTTTTTTCAACCTGGAGAACGTCTTTTCTTTGTTTGGTATCCTATTATCAGATTTGCTTGAAATTGGTCAGAGCGCCAATGGCATGAAGGACAGACCAACTGCCATACACTGGCAGAGTGATCCTATAAACCTTTGTGTTGAATGTGACAGTTTTACTGCCCTGTGACGGGAGGAAAGGGAGGCAGAGTGGAGTTGGGCAGGGGGGAGGGCTGCAGGAGCAGCTGCCCTGGCTATGCAGGTGGCACAGGATATTCTGCCTTTCTGCTTCTGGGGAGGCTTCTGAGTACTGAGGAGCTCTCATCTGCAGGAGGGCAGGAACCCTTAAATCTTTGTTGCTATGAAGAGGAGGGAACATTGGTGTTGGAAGAGTCTGCTGACTTTTCCCTTTATCTCTTTCAGGAATCAGGAAGCTAAAGGTCACTCCATGGAATTTCTTTATCCCCAGAAGCCATTGCCTTGGGAATGCAGCCCCAGGATTGATCCCTTCACGAGCAGTGTAAGCACGGTCATTCTGAACGTCTGTTCTCTCTTATCTCTTGATATTTTCCTTTGAGATTAAAGAGCCTATTACTGGTGTTTGGCTGGATTTAATTTGGGTAGAGTGGAAGAAGCCAGACTTCATCCTTTCATATAACTCTGGGCTAGCCCTGGGGATAACTCTGAATCCTTAGGGTCTCTGCTGGCTTCTCTTCATAACTGGTTCCAGTCCTCTGCATTGCTTATTGTGCATGTCTGAGATTAGTAAAAATGAAACACTGATTAAAAGTTTTCTGATGGTGGTAACTGAAAAGGCAATGTGATGTGTAGGAATTATTTCCTATTTCCCACATTTGTTGAGTATTTTTTTCTTAGGATCAGTTTGCTTCTCTGCCATACAATCTGTAGCTCCTTGTCTTATAAATGTGAATTTATATGCACAGCAGATCCATGGAGATCTCCACGGACAAGGAACAGCACACAGAGCACCTCCCAAGACCACAGGCACGTTCCCTTCAGAAAAGCTGAATAGGAATTGAGGAGAAGTTTCATCATTTGGTGTTAGAACAATAGCTAATGCCTAATGAATTTCCTGTTGGCAATGGCTTCACTAAGGGCAAATCATGCCTGACAAATTTGGTGGCCTTCTATGATGGCATTACAGTGTTAGTGGATAAGGGAAGAGCAACTGATGCCATCTACCTGGACTATTTGACACTGTCCCACATGACATCCTGGTCTTTAAAATTGGAGAGAACTGGATGCACGTGATGGGTAAGGAATTGGCTAGATGGCCACACCTGGAGAGTTGCAGTCAACTACTTGATTTCCAAGTGGTGACCAGTGACAAGTGGTGTTCCTCAGGGGTTGGTATGGGGACCAGTGCTGTTTAACATCTTTGTCTGTGATGTGGACAGTGGGATTGAGTGTACTCTCAGCAAGTTTGCCAATGACACCAAGCTGTGTGGTGCGGTTGACACACTGGAGGGAACGGATGCCATCCAGCGGGACCTGGACAGGCTTGAGAGTTGGGCCTGTGCAAACCTCGTGAAGTTCAACTAGAAAAAGTGCAAGGTCCTGCAGGTGGGTCGGGGCAATCCCAAGCACAAATACAGGCTGGGCAGAGAATGGATTGAAGAGAAGGACTTGGAGGTGTTGGTTGATGAGAAGCTCAACATGAGCTGGCAATGTGCTCTTGCAGCCCAGAAAGCCAACGGTACCCTGGGCTGCATCGAAGGTGTGGCCAGCAGGTTGAGGGAGGTGATTCTGCCCCTCTACTCTGCTCTGGTGGGACCCCACCTGGAGTACTGTGTCCAGCTCTGGAGCCCCCAACATAAGAAGGACGTGGACCTGTTGGAGTGGGTCCAGAGGAGGGCCACGAAGATGATCAGAGGGCTGGAGCACCTATGCTATGAGGACAGACTGAGAGAGTTGGGGTTGTTCGGCCTGGAGAAGAGAAGGCTCCAGGGAGACCTTATAGTGGCCTTCCAGTACCTAAAGGGGGCCTATGGGAAGGATGGGGAGGGACTCTTTATCACAAAGTGTAGTGATAGGACAAGGGGCAATGGTTTCAAACTGAAAGAGGGGAGATTTAGATTGTATATTAGGAAGAAATTCTTTACTGTGAGGGTGGTGAGGCACTGGAACAGGTTGCCCAGGGAAGTTGTGGATGCCCCATCCCTGGAGGTGTTCAAGGCCAGGTTGGATGGGGGTTTTAACAACCTGGTCTAGTGGGAGGTGTCCCTGCCCAGGGCAGGGGGCTTGGAACTAGATGATCATTAAAGTTCCTTCCAACCCAGACCATTCTATGATTCTATGAAATAGGCTGCTCTACCACCCTTGCATAATATTATTGATGTTATTGCCAGCTAAATTAGACAGAATTAAGGGTGTATTTGAAGAAAAATACTTGTGGCTCTTCCTATAATTTGAATGGTATGTCCCGAATGACTTGCTGAGACAACATTTTGGAAAAAAAAGAAAAAGTATGCAAGATTAAAAACTAAGCAGCCTGCCAATTTACAGGCACCTGTGCTAGCATTTGCAGACTCTTAAAGGATCCTGGCTGCACAATGGCTTCAGGAAGGTCTAAAGGTAAAGTTTTGGGCTGTGCCTCTCTGGTATGCAAGACAAAACTTCAGGCTTACTGAGCTGCGAGCTGTGTAAGCCTCATTCATGTTCTTCTGGGAGCTGGAGGAGACCTGGGTGTAATTCAGTAAAATTGTGTGTTTATATAAGTGGTGATTTATGGTTCAGAATAAAACCTGGGCATTTCATTGTATTGTCTGCTGTGCAAATGGACTTCCCTACCCTATGGCTATGCTCGCCAGAGCCAGTGCTGAGCCAATCCTCACCAATCCAAAACTGGGAATTTTTTTTTTGCCTTTTGGCAAGGTAGGGGAGATGAAAATTTCTCTTCCAAAGGCTTTTTAATGTTTTGTGCAAAACAGTAGAATTTAAGGCATTCTATTAAAACAATGATTCTTCACTAAAAAGGTTTTATTTTTGCTTACGGTTAGGCCGGGTAGATTTGGTCTATTTCTGCTTCCAGGGAACATACTGGAATTGTTACCATTGAATTCAGTGTATGCAAGATCAGACTTGCCTGACTGTTCCAGAGTGTAGAATACTCTTGCTTCTGATGAGACTTCCTGGTCAGGTCATTTTATTTGAGATAGATAGAAAACATATCTTCCAGTCACATTTCCATTTAAATCTATTAGTTTGCTATGTCAAACTTCCTAAGTAGCCGCTGCTGCTTCCTGATCTTTGACTAAATGTTTTAATAGTTTCCCTATTAACAGTAAGCAGACCCAGAATTTCTAAAGGTACTAACTTGGCAACAAGGATTATGTTTGGGTTTTTTGTTGTTTGGTTGGTTTATTTTTTTCCACCCCCTCGGGGACTGTTCTTACTCTATATAAGTTTCATATGAGAGAAAAAAAAATAGCACAGGAGATGAATTGATACATTAATCAACAAAGAAAAATCATTATGTTAATGTGCCATCAAAAATTGTTCTTAAGAGAGTCTCTGAGGTGGGAAAACATCTCTACAATGTGAAGGCCCAAGCCCCTGTGGCTCCTCGTTACAGCTTTTGTAGGGATCACTGGGTTAGATCTGTTTATCATGGTGTTAAGAACTAGAACGTTCTCAGTAGTGGCTGGACAGAAAATTTACATTTAGATTCTGATGATTCAGTTAAGTGCCAGCCCACAGGTTTAAGCAATATGGGCAGCAAGTTTTCTCATGCATCAGTGTGGATGCGTTGAATTCAGCAGAGCTTCTCCTATTTAATCAGCTGGGAATTTAGATTCTTCTGAATTTTGAAAGCTTTAAATTATTTTTGGGCTTACTTCTGCTCTTGATTGCTGGGAAAGTCTTAGTGATTTCACTGTGAGTTCAAACTACAAATGAGAGTAAAACTTGCATAAAAGTAATTACTTTTATAATAGCTTAGTATGTTTTTGTATTTTGATTTTTTTTTTTTGGGAATGTCTACATAGTTTTGTTCTTCCACATTCTATATATACAGATGTAAGTCCACTGCCCTGTAGGCAGCCACAAACCCTCAGGGTCAGTGAGGGGAAAAGCTGCACTTTGAAGCATGCAGCAGCTGGTGGTGAACGCTGGGTAGGTGTTGGTACCCTGGTTTCTGGTGGGAGGACAACTCCAGCCTGAAGTGCAAGGAAAGCAAGAGGGACTTGGTGGAAACGGTATCCGTGGTGAGGGCATTTGTTGGCAGCTTCTTGTTGAGTCACTGAACCAGAGCTACAGTGCCAGGCCACTGCCCGGTGACTTCGTGGTGCCTTGTGCAGGGTTTGCCATGCCAGGGCTTTGGTAGCATCTCTGGGTGCATGGCATCTAGGGGCAGGGAGCTGGCACAACCTGCAAGAAGGTGAAAGAAGAAGTCTTGCTTAGTGTGTGGTGAGAGGAAATAAAGCAACTGTTCCCTGATTTTTGAAGGGCCTTATGCAAGGTCAGCTTAAAAAAAACAAAACCAAACCAACCCAAACAATAACTTCCTGTACCACCTAGATGATTCTGCTGCAGTGTGTTAATGTTCGTATTTGCACCTGGCTTTAAGAGAGCTCCGACTGGGGAGGAAAAGGATGCAGCCTGTGCGTGGCTTTATAGTGGTCAGAAAAAGATCTGCACACCACTGCAATAAAACCTCAGCTTAGGATGAGAATTTAGAGTGGAGAAAACAGACAAACAGAGCAAGAAAATGACAAGCAAGTAGCCAGACAAAAGCAAACCACTTCCATGTAAACACTCCTGGAAACCCTGGCCAGTATGTCATGCCAAGTTTGGAGGAAGAGGCAGCACATGAGAGCTTCACAGACTGATTCCATGCTCAATGTCTTCTCTTTCCTTTTCAGATGCATCAAGTGGAATATCTGGGGGTAGGAGAGCCTGTACCCCCAGTGCTGTGGCAACAGGGAGACAATTATAAAACCATGCTCTGGAGGGGAAGTGAGAATTGGTGGAGTGGGAAGATGGAGGGACTTAGCTAGCTCTGGTTAGAGGGAACAGATGTGTGGTTTTTAAGGGGCAGAGGGGGAAAATCCTCCTTTACGTCTTTTTAAGGAAGAGGAAGATGTGCTGCTGGGTCAGATGGGCAGTGGAGGAGCTTGAACTGAGATCTGAATCTTCCCTTGTCATGAAATGGTGGAAGCAGGGTAAACATGCCAGGCACTGCTGCTTAATGGGTGAACACTGCATCTTGTTGGCAAAATGGGAAGACACACAATCACGGGGCTTTTTGTCAGGACAGCAGAGCAGTCTACATAGCTACTGCCACAGAAACATGACACAATCAGTTGTTGTCTTTCGCTGTTTACTCAACGCATTTTCTCCCCATCTCTCTTTCCAGAATGCTTGCTCTGTCCCTGTTTCACCCGATGCCATCAACTTCAGCTTCTCCCCAGACATACCCTGTCTTTTATTTCACGTCACTGCTGTTAGCCTTATTGCTCCCACTTAGTGTAGTCCGCTTGAGACCATTTTACTGAGAAGGCAGGGAACAAGGTAGTTATGGCAACAGCCATATGGAACAGTTACCAACGGTTATGGAAACAGCCTATTGTTTCTTCTCCAGCAAACTCCCTCTGGGCAGCAGTGCTGGGGATAAGCTCTTTTTGTGGAGCATTTTTTAGGAGATGCATTGGTGGCATATGTCATGGTAGATTTGCCAGGCACAGAGGGTCACTGCCTTTCCCTGCGGGGAGAGAGAAGAGAGGCATGCCAGGTTGTCACAGTGCAAAAGCAAACATCTAGACGTGCTCCATAAGGGTGCTTGAAATCTGGGCTATTTCCCTTGGTAAAGGTGGATGCTACGTGAGGAACCAAGTGCTGGAAGCAACGTGTCCTGAAAGGGAGGACTTCTGCTGATCCGTTCTGCTAACTAGGACAGAAAAGCTGTGGGCTTGGTAGAAGTACATTTTCTACCAAGCCCACAGCTTTTCTGTCCTAGTTACTGTCCTAGAATATACCTGTGACATAGAAGAGAAAATGAAGAACCTCAAGGAAAGGCTGGTAAAATTCCTCTTCTTCCAGGGGCAGTCTTGCAGGATCAGTGGAAAGTTTCTGTGCAAAACAGGATCCTTGGCAAGGATGCACTGCTGCCAGGTGGGAAGCAGATGCCCTCAAGACCAGGCAAAGCATCCAACATTCTTCTTCCTGTTTGCCCCGGGTATATCTCAGCAGGTTGTGTGAACAAAGCTGGGAACTGTCTCCTTGTCTGTCACCCTGAACTGCACATAGTGGTTTCCAAGACAGAAAAAGATGGGCACACATAAAATAGGAGAGGCTGAGGAGCTCAAGGTGGCCAGGTTCAAGCTATTTCTTCTACCAGAAAAATTCTTTGTCTCAGTCCCTGTGTGCTCTCAGGTTACTCCTGAGGAAGAAGGTGGCTGGCAGTAGCTTGCACCGATTATTCTGGAAGTGGCAGCCTGTTCCTTGCTGGTGTCCTCCTCAAGCACGCACATGCTTCACTGGGTGGCCACACCAGACCTGAACAGTAGCTCCAGTGCTTTCAAGGAACATCACGTTGACTGCGTGTGCATTGCACACCCAGACTGTATGTGTGCAACAAATCCAATTTTCTGCAACAGCAGCAGATCCACTGTTCTTGCAGAAATAGGCTGTGCTGTTCCAAGGGCAGATGATGCAGTCATGTGACAAAGGAGAGCGGCACAGGTGGCTTGCCAGGGGGGGACTAAGGGTTGGGCACTGCTGTGCTACATGGGGATGTACAGGGCTGTTGGTCCTGCTCCTTTAGGAGAGGAGTGTCAAGGAAATTGAAGAGTAGACAGCTGCACCTTAAGGAAAAGGCACAAGGCTAGCATAGGACTTTGTGGGCTTTAAGGTACAACTGAATGGATGAGCCCTAAGTAACATTGACTAAAAAAAGCTTAGATGTTCTGGTGTATTTTTATCCTCAACACCAAGGATGCTAGAGGCCATGACAGAAATTTAAGTATAACCCAAGAAAAGAGGTAGCCTGAGGTTTAATAGGCAGGTGAAGGACAGGGAGAAAGATATGTGGCCTTATATGCAGTTTGGCTATTATTTTTGACAACTTCATTCAATAGTGAAGGAGGAAACACAAATTTTTACAGCTGTAGCCTATGTGGAGCCACTGTCACTTTGTTTATCATGCAAAAGTTTTATCTTCTACTTGAAGTGGTATGGCTGCAGCTGGTTAAACAGTCTAGCTTTCTGAAAGACAGTAAAATCTTTATGCTGTTTCATATTTTTTTAAAACTTAAAAAATGGGAAAACTGAATATTGACATTTATCCAATTAATGAAAGCAAAACTCAAATATACCTTTCTATTTAAATTTACATCCTGGAATTATTTTGGATCAACATCTCATAAAGTATCAAACTTGTTTGTATTATATTTCCTTTTTCTTTCTCCTTCTATATTAGATAATAGGAAGTTCTCTTCCTGATATTTACCACAATGCAACACACTGTAGCCCATGGTTTGGGCTTTTTCCTACACATCTCAAAACGAGAGTCGTCTTCAGTTCTCTATTTTAGTTCTTTCCACACACGGATGGAACTGAAAGTTACTGTAGCCATTGCATAATGCTGCAGGCAGCCATTAGATGCTACCAGCTGTCTGGAAGATCTAGTTTGAGTCCTGTGGTAAGAAGACATCATCCTATTACAATTCCACTCTAACTTGCACTGGTAGAAATTAAAAGTAATTCTATTTAAATGAATGAGTTATGCCAGCCATCTAAATGTGAGGAAAATTCAATATATTAATTTCCAAGGGACTCTTCCCCTTTATAAGCTTAGGCTTGATTTAGTGCCTGTTGTAAACAAGGGAGCACTTTTTTTACTATAGCTAGATATCCAAAATTATCTGCGTTTAGCTGCATTACCTAAAGCAATGGCATGGGAAATACCTTATACTGACACTGGTCAGGCTAAGGAAGAAAACTGACCATCAAACATACAGGCAGCTGTAAGACCTGTTATGTTTTGTGCTGCAGTAGCATCCCTTACTTTCCTCCTTTAATTTACATATATATTTTTTTTTAATACTTATGCCTTTTTTTTCTCATACGGCCTCCATATTGCCATGGATCAAATACCAGCACATGGAGCCTCCATCAATATCTGCAATTTTCTGCCACATCTTGAAGCTGCAGGCTCTGGTCCTGGACCTGCTTCGCTATCCAGATGACCCACTTGTTCCTAACTCCTCATGGCAGGGTAACTACCCCTCTTCAGCCTCTAGGCACTCCACGTGGAGCCTCTCTAGGACATAGGAAAGTGTAATGAGACTTGTGCGCGTAGGGCTGCCACAATTAGGATGCTGAAAAGTCCACCGTATTGCAGAGTAAGCCTGACAGTATCAGCAGTTACAGTGCAGTTACAGTAGTGCTATGAGTACTTGTCCAGTGCACTGATGAACAGGGCTTTGAAATCCTGAAATCTGTCACTTAGTTGAAAAGAGCCAAATGCCAGGGTGCTCAAGGCAATCCTTATACTCACCTCAGGGAAGGTGGTTGTGTAGATATACAGAAGACTTTCCCAGAGGAGGTCAAATTGCTGTTGTCTGGCTCTGACATTAAGGCAAAGTTGGGAAGTGTCCATCAGTGAATTTGGGGTGCTGGACTGGGGTGGGGTTGTAGTGTGACGCCTGCACAATCTCCTCCTGGTTCTGTTTAGTCATCACTTTCAGTTTTCAAGTGATCGCAGTGCATGTTCCCATGAAAATACAGGCCTTTTTTGGGAATCTGTTGGGACTCCCCTCTCCTGTATCAGTGTCCTTCTCAGACTGGTTTCTGTCCAGGTCCTTTCCTGCTTCATCTTAGATTCCTGCATGCATCCTGTATGTAATCAGCTGTGATTTCTAGCTGGGTCCCTGACATGTCTTTACAGTTCTTCCTAATTATTAGGACTGTCTCCCTACAGTCTATCCTATATCTGCTCTATGATGATGCAGTCCTGAACACCCAGAGAGAAACCTGCTGTCCGTCCGCCTGGCTGTCGCCAGTCCTGCTAATCCCAGGGGTAGGTGGGAAGGCATTAGGTCAGTGTTGTGGTACCAGTGGAGGTGTTTGTGATGAAGCATCATCTTTAGTTGCTTTCACTCTGGAGGTGCCCCTAGCTTTTTGTTATCTAGCATATGTCAAAGTACAGATGTGCAGATGGAAAAAGAAAAACAGGTTTCTAGAAGCACTGTTAATTTTGACATGTGTTGCTGATGTTCCAGACATCTGTAACCACTGTGTCCAGAAAAAAACATTGCATGTAAAGGACAAAATATGACATATCTATATGTCTGGAGTTACAGTGCATTTACAGTAGTGCTCTGCATATTTTAACATGGCTGTTTAAATGCCACTACAAATGTAGAGCTTTAGCAGGTTAGTGGGTGTGTGGAGAGGTACCTGAGATGAATTTGTGTCAAATGCCACCATATGTAAAACTGCAACACGCCTGTGAGTCCTCAGAATGACTTTCTAGATGTTGGTCATGTTCAGTGATTGACTGTTTTGGTGAACTGGGCTGTTTTTTGGTTTATGATAAACATTGTGACTGATGTGCCAGATCCTGGAAGCGTTTTAGCTATGTGACCACTGGCAGCTCTCTAGCACTGTGCTCTTACAAACATTTTTCTGTTACTGTGGCACATGCTGTTTGCTTTATTTACACACAAGTGGGCTTTCTGTTAAACATTTTGCATTTTTCTTTTTCTTCTTTCCTTAATTAATCAGAATGCAGCAAGGCTGACTGCTGGTGTAGGGAAAGATACCAAAGGAACCAGTGTCCAGTTTGGATCACAGGGCTTACCTCCAAGGTGCTGAGTCACGTAGCACCTCAAATGATGTGGATCCAAATAGCAGATTAGATCCCTGTCTAGGCTTAAGCTCCAAAAATTGTTTGGAATCCAAAGTTATACTGGTAACAAACTGGTTCACTAGTGTCATCTGACAACTGATGCTGGTCGTCTTCAGGGCAGAGATAGACCACAAAATAATTACATCTGTAGGGTCTTAGTTGTGGGATCAATACAAAAACAATGTTGACAAACCTCTGACGTGAAAGGAATCCCACCAGTAATGAATGGCATGCAGGACATACGGTTATGTGAGATTTAGAGAATGTGATGCATGTTTCCCCGTAGCCTCCTCCTTTATTTTGTTCATCTAGATTATCGCACAGCGGGATTCAGTCTCATAACCCATTTAGAATATATTCATATACAAAATGACGTCTTGGAGTTAGGGATAGAAGTACTTATATTGCTTAGTTTAAGGTGTTTAGTATTATGGATATCTAATTATCTAATTTAGATTAAGTTTTTATATTAGTGATAAGATATTTTATAAAGAGTTTCCTCTGGCATTGAGCAGTGTTCATGCTGGAGTTCCCATCTGTACACATCCTGAAACCTGCTTTGAACAACAGTGTCTGAATTTGTGTGTATAAGGAAGGGATTCTTTCCTAGGAGGTCGACCGTTTGTAACTGATCTTCAAGACAAAACTTTAATTTTTAATCTAAAGATATTTCATTTGTTTTCCTGTCTTATTTATTATTGTTTTCTATAACTACTGTAGCTGCGCTGTTGCCAGCAGAGTAATGATATCTGGTGGAGCATGGTGTGTTGGCTACCCTGTGAGGATGGGCATACCAGGAGTGGTAGGGCAGTGGTAGGGCATACCAGGAGTTACGCCTTAAAAGAACGTGTCAGCATCTTTTTTGACTGCCTGCGATGTCCCAACAGTGGAGGAGCTGGTTAATTATAATGATTCAGAAAGTCATTAAATGATTCAGAGAGAGGAAGTCACAGGGAGCTTAAGAGTTATGTTGAAATTAAATTTTTAAAGACTAATTCCAGGAAAGAACTGATTTTAGACAAGTCACAATCAGATTAATTTTTCTGGTAATAGCTTGGCTGTGTCTTGTAACAGAATATTGAGAAAATATGGCAAAGCTGTCATGGCAAGGACTCTGCTTAGTTGACATCTAATGTTAACATCATCTTCTTGTGACTTTGAAGTCATAACTCCTAACATTTCCAGTGTTTTAATGATCCTATAAAAGTTAATAAATGCATTTAGGACCTGACATGGTAACAGAAAAGGGCATCCATTTAAAGAAATAAGCTGCACGATTGTTGCTTTGTTAGGGTAAGGATGAGGCAGGAAAGAGAGAATTCCTCAGCAGACCCTTAGCATGACGGCAGAATAAAGGAAACAGATGCACAGAGATCATATATCTAAACAAGGTGAATACAGATTTTATCCTGATGAAAGTAATGTTTCCCCTGGAAATGAAATCCAAAGCATTGTAATACCCAACGATTTTGTACAGAACCCAACTTCATGGGGCTCCTCACAGAGCAAAATTTAGAGGGTATGTGAAAATAACCCAGAATAGGCCAAGTTCTGGTTGTGACAGCAAACTCGGTCATGTGTAAAATATCTTCACACTTGGAAAAGGTGCCTGGTTAGGGGCCATGGAAATTCATTTCGGCCATTATGTTTTTGCCAACTCTTTGTGGAACTAAAGCACTAACTGCATAAATTCTGCTGCTTTTGCTGAGGTGGTAATGAATACAGGAGATTTAGCCAAATTAGATTGAAATTTTTTGAGCATAAGATTTTCAAAAAGAATCCTGTACTAGACATTTTATACCCCAAGCATAGATACTGCTATGTGAGGAAGAGTCAGAAGTCCCTACTTGTTTAACTCTGGATTGCAATGTACACAGAAATGTATGCATCTTAAAATATACTCCTACTTTGGAGACTAATTAGCAAGTTTCAAAGATAGATAACCAAAGGAAAATTCAAGGGTAACTGAACAACGATGCTTAATCATGCTAATGTGATCATGCAGAAAAGCAGGAAAAAAATGTTCTTTTCATTTTTGTGTGCCTGTCATTGTACAGAAGATGTGCCCTTCAATGAAAGGCTGAAAAAACTGGTGCTGTATATCCTAAAGGAGCAAACCAGATGAGGTGGGAAGCATGATAATGTTCAAATATGTAAAAAGCTGTTGTAAAAAGAAAGGGAACAATCTCTTCTCCATGTCATAGTGGGTACGGCAAGATGTAGAGGACTGAAAATACACCAAGGGTTTCATTTTGATATCAAGACAAACTTCTTAAGAGTAGAGATTGTGAAACATCAGCATGAGTTACCCAGAGAGTTTTGGAGTCTCCATCTCTGGAGATAGGACAAAACCATTTTAGTTAATCCTGCCTCAGGGCAAAGGACTGCAGTAAATGACCTTTCAAAGTCCTTTCTACTCTTGAAAGTCTCAGAGTAACCAGTAGGTCTTAAAGCAGAAGGACTGTGTGCATCTATTTTAAGGTAGCCAGAATTTCCAGCCCTTTCTTTTTAAATAGAAACTCTCTCTTGAGTCCATTGTTCAACAGGAAAAATTCTTTGGTTTCACCTTAGCTAAAAGACTTAATTTCCTGTTTGATATCCTAAACAGTACTGTATTCTCAAAGAAGAAAGTCCGAGATACCTTATTAGGAAAAAAGAACAAAACCAAAAAAAAAAAATCACAAAGGACAGTGTAGTGTGACTAAGTAAAAAACTTTATAGTGTAACACTGCCTTCACAGCATGTTATTTGTTCTTGCTGCCTCCTGGAATCTAACCCAAATGAGTCCCACAGAAGAATTTAGGTACCTAATAGCTCAGCAGATGCCAGTGTCTGCAAGTGAGTTCTCAGTGCTGAGCTGCTGAGCCCGTGTGCCTTAGCTGGGTCCACAAACTGGACAATTCCTTGACTGCCTTTCCTGTGGCATGTGGTCCACTAGATAACTACTGTGAATAACCTAATAGTTTAGAATTCCCTGGAACAGAGACAATCAATTTCAAACTTACACAGCAATGAATATTTAATTACACATAGTGGAACTACTTCAACAGGACTGATCAGGAAAGTGATGTCCTCAAATAGCAGAGACTGATGCTTCTGGGAGGAGCAATTTTCTGCTCCAGACCAGAAAAGGGGATTCCAGGCGGGTTCTTCTGCATCTCATGTGAATGTTAACATCTACTGCGCCAATTAGTATGGGGTTAGAGTGGAAGAAGGAGGAAGAACATCTGACTTGCATTTCTGTGTTTGATAGTGTGGCAAGACACCAAAGAGATAGGCATCATCCTATTTTAAGTCATGCCTTTAGCTCCAAGAATGCTGTTCTAGTATTTTTATATTTAAAAAGTTTGCTTTGCTTTTTGGCTCTGTCATGGATTCCCCTATAGATTTATCTATACTAAGGTTGTCTGTAAGTCTGCCCAGATTTGTTAAGGGCAAGTTGTGAGTATAAGCTGATGACTGATTAGATCCTCAGGTGGAATGCTGCCTAGAAAAGAAAAATTCTTCTTGCTTTCTAGTGATAAGAGTTTGCCCCTTTGATCCCAATTGCTAACCTGAATCCAAGTACAGCAGGATTTCACTTGAAGTCCTATTTTGAACTAGTTACAGCTTCTAACACTTGCTTTGCCTAAATGTTCTGGACCTGGTTGCTGGCCAGACATAATGTATTGACTTAATTTGACCAACAATGTTTTCAGTCACATTTGGAAGAACCATTTCCTCTATTTACGTAAAAAATGAATACATTGCTATCTTTGCTTGGAATAGGTCCACAGCTGAGAGAATAAAGTAGAAAACCAGTATTTCTTCCTGAGAAATGCTTTTGCACATTCTGATGGTAGTTGGTTTGGACTTGGATGAGTTAGGCAATGTCAAAAACTGCATTTCCTGGGGGATCTGTGCATTTTTATTGTGATGTATGTAGGAATGCCTTTGGAGGAGAGAGGAGGAAGCTGGTCTCTGAAAGTCTGTTTGACTCCAGCCCTTACACAGAACAGAGCTTTTATCTTGTGTCCAGCCCCCAGATTCCAGCTCATGAATTTACTCATCTGTTTTCATTTACAAATAAGAAGAGAGCCTTAAAAAAATTGCACTGACAGCAGGTTAACAGAGTCTTTACAGTTGTAAAGGCAAGTAATGATGAGAGAAGAAATAATCCCATGAAATTTCTCCGCATCTCTTTGGCTATCCCCTACAGTGTGTATTCCCCTGGTCACCAGGTAAATGTAACTCTGTCCTGCAGTCCATATGGATTGAGCCCCAAGTACCTTGCAGTGGGGCTGCAGCTCAGGAATCCTTGGAAGCACCTGTTAGTGTAACTCTTCAACAAACCACTTGACCCGGGCTCCCTAAAGGGTGCCTAAGAGTACCTGCCCACATAACCTATTATTATTTAAATTGCATTGAGTAACATTGCTCATTACTTTCCTTATAGCATCTTTATAGGGTGCTCTTTGGAAGTTCCTCATGCAGAGCGCTGGTGTCAGGGAAAGGCTTTCAAAGTGCTGTAGGGAAATCTGAATAAAGTTCCTACAGTAAGACCAGTTTTCAGGAAAGACACCCCAGTAAAGAAGCTGTGTACCTTGCACAGCTAGCTGCTATTTTGCTGTTTGCTAAAGGTACATAAATAGAGCTAACAAAAAGCATAATACATGGAGTCCTTTGCAAGCTCTGATGTCTCAAGGTACAGGATTGTATATTTTCAAGCACTCATCGTTCCAGTTTTTCTGATGGAAGCAACAGCCATAGATTTTATAAGATTAAAAAAAAATCTTGGCAGCAAGCTTCCTGAGGTGGTTATTACCAACATTTGTATAGCTAGAACAGAAGTCAAAACTGCATTTAATGTGTAGTTATTTAAAATGATAGGCTAACTTACAAGCCTGGAAGAGAAAGAAGACAAAACCATTTGCAATAGCATGTTGTAGCAATTAAGGGCATTATTCATAAGCCAGTTCCTCCAGAAAGCCTCTAAGCTGTCACCACCCACCCTTTCTCCTCCCCCATCTTCACCAGTTGCTTTTTGATTTGATTATGGTGATACAAGGACTACCCTTTGTAGGGCCAAACAGCCATCCTGTGACTTTCCATCCAGCCACTGCTAATGACTACCTTTGATTGGTATCTTGGCAGTTGCATAAGTAACGATCAAGTAAATGTCTAATTCTCAACTGTTTATTTTATATGTGAATGCTTATTAAGACTTTGCTGCAATGCACGTTCATGTTGGCACAGGTAATATTGCACGTACTTCAGTAACAGTGCGAAATCCAGATTTCAGAGTGTTCAGTTCACAGCCCAAATGTTTTGTTAAGACACAGGTTTTTCCATGTGGTATTAAACTTAAAACTGGCAATCCCAAGTCATTGGCTGTGTTGCAGCGGAGTTTGGCATTGCAGCGTGGGACTTTCTTGAGCTGCTGGATCCTAGGGCCAGCTGAAGGCAGTCAGGCTGTGCTCGTCCTCAAATCTGAGAGTGTTACAAAAGCTGCCACGCAACATTTTATGATATTGTAGGTGTCATTTTAAGTCTTGTGGAACATGTAAAATTGGAGTTGGGACTTTCTTGGCCCGATGGCAGGCTCAGCTCTACCAGGGCAAGGCTTTGTGCCTCTGTCATAGCCAGCCTGCTGCTTGCTTCGTGTGCAAGATCACTTATAAAAGGTCCTTTCCCCGTGAGAATAATTCATCCCCCGGAGAGGGAGCCAGCGGAGAGCCTGGGAAGGAGCAGGGGGAGGCGGCGGGGAGGGAACTCTTGTCCATCCTTGCCAGGCCAGCCCGGGGGTGCGCAGGGGGACCGGGAGGAGGGGACACGCGTGGGACTGCGAGGACACAGGCTGCCACCTGCTGAGCAGGGACAGGGAAAGGCACTCTGCCGCGCTTGGTGTCTGCTTTCTGTGAATAGCCAGGCGAGCTCTAGCTGTTACCTCCCTTCTCCCCCAAAACCAACCACTACCACTTCCCAGGGCAGTTGTTTAAACAAGTTTAAAGGAATTTAAATCTGAAGAGATTTGATTGAGAGGTTCAAAAATACTGAATTATTTAGTAACCGCTATCCATTCTTGGATAAATGAGGGGGAACTGTCTGGTATAAACTTAGTTGCCTCCTTGTCCCCCAAAGTACAGGAATAAGTGTTGTCCTCTGACTTAAAGACAGACCTTGAACCTGAAGACCCTTTGAGGTCAGCCTGGATCACAGCCATCCTGCCCCATGAACTGTGGTGACCACTGTGGTCCCCACCCAGAAGAATGGAGGTGCCAGGGCACAACCAGCCCTAGCAGGGATGGGGGCTGCCTCACTGGAGGGCTGACAGTGCATCAGGGCAATTTGGGGGTTGTTATAAGATGTTCCCTACAGCTTCAGCTATCCTAGAGGAGGTGTGGAGAGGGATCTTCATATAGTATGAAGGAACAACCAGGAAAAGACAAAAAAAGAGAATGTAAATCTTCTGATGCTGGTAATCTGGAAAATGTATCAATCCCATTAGTGACTGTAGGATAATATGCAAACACTGAAACTGGATGCTTCTGTTTCATCCTTTCTCGTTCGCATCCCAGTGAGGCACATCCAGGTGGAGAGCCAGTTGTATGGACACCACTGCTGGAAGATGTATGGGCGGCAGGGTCAGTGACCTCCATGTGCTGCTTTCCTCCCGGGGCACAGGAGGCTGAGTGCTGTGCCTCCAAGGACTGCACCTTTGGCTCTATCCTGCCACTGCTTTCCATCACTAACTCCTCCCCTGCGTTTGTTGAGGACCCTCTTCTCAGCATCCCTGCCATCGCAGACATTTTTCGCTGGTTCCCCGCTAGATTGTCTGCTATGAAAACAGCACTTTGTCACAGTTGCTGGTTTACTGGGGGAGCGAGGGACTTCTGTTCAAAGCTATGGGAAAGGGCCCTCTAGCACTCCATCTGCCTTAGAAGTCTTGCTTTCAGTTTGGAAAGGAACTTGAACTAAAACCACCAAAAAGTTATCCAGAAAACACTGACTGTACATTAAAAGTTTTGTGATTGTTCCCACATCCCACTTAATTCTCAACCGCGGCTCCATACTAGAGGCTAGATACACATGGTGGGCATTTTTCCTTTTGCTAGCAGTGGGATAGCAGGAATGCGAGCTTCCCTTTCAAGTCCAAAATCAAAGTATTGACAAACAGTAAGAGAGGAATGTGAGTTTTGAGGTTGTTTCTTCCCTCAGAACAAAAAAAATGTCAAAGGTTTTTCCCAATACAGTTTTATTCTTCTCACAAATTTGTTTGCATTTTTTTCCTTCCCTCTTCTCCATACAGGAAATAAGCCTACGGCTCCCTCACACTTTGATATGCTTGTCATGCTCTCTGTGCAGAAACATTTCAGACTTTGTACTCAGCACTTTATTTCTCCGCCACGTCTTTTCAAGAACTGCAGGATAACTTTAAAAATAATTTATTTCATATTGCAGCAATCCTGCATACCGGAGCTGTCTTGAACCTCTCATGCTTTTTTCTGGTGCCACCGTGTAATAGTGATCTTGCTACTCTCTCCTCGCAGGTGTCTGATTTGCTTTCAGGGCAGCAGGAACGATTCTACAGTTTGCAGCGTGGGTGAGCAGATGGGGTGGGTGCGCGCAAGCAAAATAGCCTGTGGAATTTCTGAACAGAACCCTCGCTTGTGCAGTCACTTCCGATTTGCAGGGGATTGAAGTGAGATCGTCCTTCTGGCCTTATATTTTTATGTTCCTGTTCTTCTATTGTTGTTATTTTTAAATAACAATTGTTCTGGTTTTACCGTTTAAATAAGAAATGCAAGTGGTTGTCAAAGTTTTGTCTTCCTGAAGAGGGAGCTTCCCCTTTGAAATCTGCTTTTCAAAATGTGCTAAGTCATTCCCTGTGCAAGTTTCTGTTTCAGTTTCCACTTGCTTTTCTTATGCTGGGTTTCCATAAAACAGGAGAGTTTCAGTTTTCAGAGTAATTTCTTTTGCTTTCATTTTTTCTTTTTTTATTTTTCTTCCCTACCTAAAGCTGAGAAAAGAGTAATTTTACACTGCTCGTGACACAGCCTTGATCAGCTAGGTCTATGCTGCACTGCTGACTGCAGTGTAGATACATATGCACTCCTTTGGAAAACCAACTGCACAATATAATCAATCCTGTTATTTGATGCACAGTGTTCTAGTTAAGAAAAAAAATAAAATTAAGATGTATGCTAACCACTAGAGTTAATGGCAGTCTGGGTTCGGTCTTGCAGACGTCTCCTAAGGAGAATATGACTCATTGCTCAGGGACTTTTTTTTTTAACCATCCTCATTGTACTGAGGTTGGGGAATTCCGGTGTGATGAAAGAAAAATTTCTCATTCTGTTTCACTGCCACAAATTTATGAGGTTTGGTACCTCTGTTTTAACATCTGCCACTGAAACCCTGAGAGGTAGACAACCTTAGTTTCTGGTGGCCAGATGCCTCACTCTGAGAGATAAAACCAGAAGCCAAGCAAACCCAAGGTTCAAGTCAAGCACCTACCAACGCACCCTTAAGCTACATTTATGTCTTCCTGGGCAGGACATGGTACAGGCCTGTCTACCGGGATTTGTGAGAGCATGGAGCTTTCCTTCGTTCCTGTCTTGGCTGTGCTTCTACATAACTGCAACAGGAAAGATGGCACAGCCGACACCACTGCCCGTGCTGCTTTTCTGAAAGGCAGATGTTTTATTCTCCTTTATATGTGGAATCATAGAATCATAGAATGGTTCGGGTTGGAAGGGACCTTAAAGATCATCTACTTCCAACCCCCCTGCCCTGGGCAGGGACCCCTCCCACTAGACCAGGCTTCACAAAGCCTCATCCAGCCTGGCCTTGAACACCTCCAGGGATGAGGCATTGACAACTTCCTGGGCAACCTGCTCCACTGCCTTTTGGAGCCTGGCCAGACCATGGCAATGAGTAATGCACTGTCACAGCACGTCAGAGCTGTACACAGATAGCACAGAGGCAAGTCATTTATACAATGCTATGCCTTAATCAGTTCATAGGTGCACAAGTCTGGTACATGGATATCAAACCACCTAGCTACAGCAGCCTGAAGGTTTTCCTCCAATAAGCGGCACGGTGTGGGGATTTTGGCAGTATAGTAGTGTCAAGCTGGTTGATTAGACACTTAGAAAATGCAGAAGGGTTAGATGCTAGAAGCTGCAAAGTTGGGTGGAAGGTTTTTCTGAGAATTTAGGATCTACATGGTGCTTGAGATCTGGGGCAGAGCTGTACAACCTAAGCCGGGTCTGAGCATGGTATTGAAACGTGCTCTGTGGCCTTCAGACCTTCCATGGGTCAAGTCTATGAAAGGCTTAAAGTTTTTGAAGGTAATCTAAGTTCTCCTTTTCCTTTCAGGTTCCTGCTTAACGCCACAGATAGATTTCTCGCTGCTTGCTTTCAAGGGTCACACACTATCCTTCAAGGCACCTCACTTCAGCAACGTGACCTTTTGGAGCAGCCCCGTGTGGCTGTGGGTGCCCGGCGTTGCCCCAGGGTTGATTGCTGGCACCAGGCACCCTGCTGACAGACCTGCCCTGCCCTTCCCATAGCCCTGGGGCCAGGTGGCAGCAATTGGACCTCACCAACACCCTGGCTGGCAGCTGGGAGCAAGCCCAAGCCCAAGCTGGTCTCCTCACATTTTGGCTGAGTCTTGACATTGGCTGGAGATTCTCTCTAGGGAACCGATGGCAGAGCCAAAGAAGAAAGTCATCATGCTTACTGTGTGACCTGGAAAAAATCAAACCTTTCCACTGAGGTCTCCTCTTCTGTTCAAAGGTTTTGTGAGACTTTGCATAACGGGATGCGTGAGTGGGAAAGACCTTGCTGCAAAGCAGCCCAGCGCTACTGGTTCTTTGAATTTAGGAGTCAAGCCCTCTGTGCTCTGTGATGGAAGAAAGGTAAGGTGTGGTTTTTTTTGGGAGAGTGATCTCCCTTTTTTTGCGATTTACTGACCTGAGTAAAATAAAACCTAAAAATGACATCTATAGGTTGCACCATAAGAAGGAAAGAAAGAAGTCATGCATTATGTGGATTTATTTTTTTTTTTAATAACAATGATGTTTTCAGTGTATCAGTTCCTGCATTAGAAAAGCTAGTGTTGCAAGCTTGCATGTGGAGACTTCATAGCTTGTGCAAGTTGCCTTCCAAAAATCATACTTCTGTTGTGCTGCTTCAGCTCCTGCTTCTTTGAAGGGTTTTAGCATTAGAAAAAGTTTGCAATCATTGCAGAGAACAAGGGAAATAATAATTTTTACTTCGTGCTGGGAGCTTTTGCATAGAAAACTTGCACATATATACACACGTATAAATACACACACACTGCACACACAGAGGTGGTTTTATACAAGGGAAAAATACCATTTACAGCACAGAATTTAATTATACAGCAACGCCTGTATTAAAAATTAATCAGGTGTATATTATATTATTTTTTTTGTTCAAATATTCTTCCTTGTACACTTCATAGACTCTTAACACCAGAGTTTTCACTTTGAAAAAATGCAACATCCCACAGTTTTAATGTAAGCAAAACATTAAACTGATTAAGTAATGCAGGACCACGCATTTAGACTAAACCTTTTCTTCAAATAAGAAATAAGACTATTTCTTCTTGTAGTGAATCCTATAGCTAGACTCTTGCATCATACCTTTCAGTAAATAAGGCATAAAACTTCTCCTCCTAGATCTTAACAACTAAAAAAAAAAGCTGACACTTTTTTAAAGGAAAGATACTGCTACAAAAATAGTAATTATTCCTTTCTCATATAACTTCCTTGAATCAAACTGCCAATGAAAATGGCACTTAAAAGCTTTGTTATTTGTATTATTAGAAAAATACTAATTCAGTCAGGAATAATTTTAAAACTACTCTATGCTATGTCTCTTCCAAACTACCAGAAAAGGTTTTACTTAGCTCAGCACTATCATTGTAAGAGCTTCTACCTTCCTGAGTACAGGTTTTGCTTTGCTCAGTGTCATCACTATAAGACTGTCCCCCTTCCTGACAGCTGGGAACAGTTGCCTTCAGTTTTTCCTCAATTTTATCAGCTGCAGCACACATTTTAAGCTCTCTTAGGCTGCTGATTAGGGTTCCATAGGCTCCTTTTATCCCATGTCTTTGATACCAGGCTTGAAACAGCTTAATCTTCTGTTCAGATGTATCATTAAGATTATCCCGAACAGTTTGATCTATGACAGGTTCTGGTACTTTGTGGTTACGAACAAATGTCTTGACTTCTTGAAGTGTCATCTCCTCCACAATACCAGCAACATGGCTGCTCAGGTCAACATCTAGAAGCAGAGAAGAAAATCAGTGCTGTTGGCACTTAAATCTTACTGTTCTTTGTTACCTGTGCTCAGGGTTGATACTCTTCTCATCCAAACCAGATTAAGTTTCAGATATTCATGACTCAGTATGTTTTATATGTGATTTTTTACAATATATAATGGGTCTGCTTTTACATGTTCCTACCAAATGTTAGATAATTCAAATATTTAGGGTTGCATCCATACTGCTTTCTACCACTTGAATGGAATCTCAGTTCCCTCTGTAACTTATTCTGTCCTTCTCTGTCATTAAAGCCTGGTCGTGCCTCATGTACCTGTTTTGCTCAAAACAGTGTTGGGAAAGGTCCTGGAACAGGACAGGTCTTTTGTTGTGATACAGCCTTGGAGCTTACGTTCTCTTCCTATTGTGTGTTACTACTCTGGATTTGCACTTAAACATAAGGTAGGTTTGTGTTTCTGCAGTCCCACTGCTGGGTGTGGGACTTCCCCATTATCATAATTATCTATGATTCTAGAAATCCAACTTGCTGCCTCCTAGTGTCTGTACCACATGCAGAAGAGAAATTCACCAGCTGTCAATTAGTAATTGCTTCCGATACAACAGAAATCCCTCCTGAGGCAAAGCTTTCACGATACCACTAGATGCCTTAATAAGCACAATATGAACTAAGTGTTCACTGTTGTGCTAGAATGACAGCTCTAGGCAACGGCAAAGTCTACATAAAAATACTCTTTTTTTTTTTTAGTGTAGGATTTTTTTCTACTGAATTTTGAGAAATTACATGTCTCTTACCTGCGTATATGAGAGGTACGTTCTCCTGAAAAGAGAAGCAAGAGAGAAAATAAGTTTTGTAAAAACACCAACCTTGTATAAGAGGATAAACACATTTCATGACACTTGACTTCTGTAATTTTCTTTTGGTTTTCTCCATGATACCCCTGTTCTTTGAGCAAAGTAATCAGATTGGACAGATAGACCTCTTTTGACTTGGGTAAGTTTGGGAATCACCTCACAGTTGCTACTGCCTAAAAGTATGCACGGGGACAGGTACCCTGGGTCAGCGGAGGCCTGATGATTTACGAAGTTTTGATCTGAGTCGTGTAACTTAGGAAGCACATCAACAAATCCTGAAAAAATAATTCAGGGTTTCTCTTACTTCTCCCAAACGAGTCCTCATGGTGAAATTTACTTCATTAATATCATAGAAGAGTGGTATGTACATACTTGGGGAGTCCCAGTGTAATTTAAATGGAAGAAAGTTCCTTGCAGGAAGCTGAGTGTTTTGTGATCTAAGCAACAATACTTACAGCAGAAGAATCTGGTTTGGGAACTACTTCATCTAGGTTCACCTTGATAGTAAGACCCTTCTGCCTTCTCATGTCTGAAACAAATAAAGCAATTTTAAAATCTCCTCTGGATTCCAAAGAATATAATACATCTGAGTAAGCAGCTGAATATCTTATTCAGAGTATGACAGGAATAAGGAACAGGGAATCACTTACAGCAGATTATTGCTACAGCTCCTCCTAATAGTGGTAACATAATTATCAAAGTAGTGGCCCACCACGGCAATCCTGTTTATGTTGGAACATTGGAAACGTTACATGAAAGTTAAGCCAAGAAATGAAATACAGCAACACTATCCGAATTTTAAACAAGATTGTGTCAGATTATAAAAACCTTTTTGTTGTCTCCTAACGGTAGAAGCTACCTCTTTGGTAAAGTCTTACCTATCATGAGTTGCCCCTAAAAAGGAGTAATAGCTCCTACATCTGCACAGTGATCAAGGGAAAAGAGCAACCAAGCTCCGCAGGTCAGTACAGGGCCCAGTAGATATGATGCCCTTAGCTGTCAGGAATGACTATGGGTCATTGTATATAACAGGACAATTGCAATAGCCCCTCAAAATAAAGCAGATGCTGGACCATGCTGGGTTTTAAAATGGTACCTTTAGTTCCGCACACTGTGTCTGAAGTTGAAGTACATTGTTTTTCAATTATGCCACTTTCACATCTGCAGAAAACATGAACAAAAATTATTATAGGATTTGTTTCTCTTTTTATAAAGCCTGTCAACAGAGCAAATAAAAATCTTCTAACACTTTTTATCAGCTAAATATTTCATATATCAAGATGTTGAAGTTTGGAATTTAATAGGTATGAAAATCACATGGAAAGGTGTGGGAGTAGAAAAAGGTGTGGAAATTATTTTCTAGATGTAACAGTAGATCACACAAAGACAACAGGAAAGCTCAGATAGAAACATTTTTTTTCATTACATTCGGACTTGGTGGATGTATACAAATATTTCTGCATGCCTTTGGAAAGCCTGCATGGATGCAAGCTAAATTGACTGAGCTAAGTCAGCTCAACAAGCTAAGTGCAAAGACAAACTACTATGTTTTCCATTGGGTTATAGATTACCTTATCCTCTGTCTTGAAACTGGCTGGAAAAAAGTGTGATAACATATGATAATATGTTAGACATTTTATCTAAGAACATAAGACAATTTCATATTTAATGACAAAGGCATAAACTTACATGGTACATGGATAACAGTGCCTACATGGTACAGCAGAATTGCAAAAATGGTTCTTTACACAGGTACACTCCGTGTTCTGTCCTGAAGTACAGTTCTTTGCAACCTCCAAACCTAAAATGGATTTCCTAAAGTTTATTAGTTTGAAAAAGTAGGCCTTAAAAGCAGACCTCTGCTCACAAGCTCTTGTCCTCAGACTTACATGCTTTTAGCTCTACCACTGATGGCACTGGTGAGGCTTAACTGTAAGAACAACATAGGTTTTATAAGGAGCCCTGCTGCCAGAGTACTGGAAATATAGAGATGGCAAAGAGACCTCTGCTGGCCAAGAGCTCAAAGAACTGATCACACGGTCAAGTACTTCCTAGAAGAGGACTCATTTGGCACTGCCAAATGTTGTCAGCTTCTTTTTCCCATTCAGAACTGTGAAGACAGGAGGAAACTCAGAAGATCACGTAACCCACCTCCCTGCTTGATGTCAGAGACAAGTTCTTTACTCTCCCTGACAGACAACAAGTTTATCTCTTCTTCAGGACCTCCAATGGTGAGGAATTCCACTCTCTTTTAGCTAACGTATTCCCTGCTTATGTATTAAAATGAGTGAATTAATTTTGTCCTATCCTCAGTGTATAGGATGAAGCTACCTCCATCTATGAAAAATTATTTCTGCATTAAAAATTACTTTAAGTATCTACCTACTATGAAAGCTATTTTCATAGGCGTATAGGAATAGAAGCGAATTTTTGAGTTATCACATTCAGTGCCCTGCTGAAACCGGCAAACGTGTTATCTTTCCAAATTTGATGAAGCTCTACTGTGAAACCAGTGCTGAAGCCATTCATGAAAATATCAAACATGAATGATCCTAAGAACGGTTCTCATGGAACTTCACTGGTAATTTTCCTCCTGCCTTATGTTTTCTATTGACTGCTATTCAACTACATTCTTGTCCATGGGATAAAGTGACGAGTCATCCCATTACCCTTTCTTTCCCCTTCAGTTTAACTAATAGTTTCCTTTGTGGCACTGTACAAAATGTTGAATTGTTTTGCTGTACTCAACTTCATTACCCATCCAAAAATGCTTATTATAGTAGCTAGTGAGAGGAAAATTTTTTATGCATATCGAGTGTTACAGGAAGGGAAAAGCACTGAAGATTGGTATTCCAGCACGTGATCTGAGTACAACTATACTGGAGTTAAGAGCTCTCTCTCTGCTCACCAAACTCTATTTTGCATAGGAGGAATGCAAAAGTATCATTCCCTAAACCCAGGTATACTAGAACTACAGGACACCTGGTGGAACAGTTTAATGGATTAAAAAAAAATAATAATCCATGATGGGTATTTATGCAACAGTGCAACAGATAGTGAATTTCTGGAACCTGGTGTCCCCCAGCAGGTTCATGCACAAAGGGCTCATAACTGGATACTAAAATGGCCAGGCAGGGATGGACCTTCTAACGTCCTTTCCCACAACTGTGGATGCTGGTGGATATTGCAGGGAACAGACCACAGGAAGCAGACAGGTTTCTGTTTTCTCTAAATAGCATCTCTTGCCTCCAGTGCTGAACGTAGAATACTGGAGTAGGTGGACCACTGGTCTGACCCAGTAGGGCATGCCTCACAGTCTCGTAATTTGATCCTACATCCTACACAGCATCTTGAATCTATAAAAGACATCACTATATTAGCTCCAGCAATTTTAAATAATTAATTATAATTAATAACATGAAAGGCTATGAAAGAAACTATTGGGAATTCTCCCATCCCTGCTTCTTACAACACCCCTCATCTCTTAAGTAGAGGGTGAAGAAGAGAGCTTTTCTTCCTTGACTCTAACCAGTTTGTATAGGGTCTGCGTTGCAAGGACTGCTTTGCCTGAGCGAAGGCAGATATAAGGAGAAATAACGGAACAACATAGCTTGTTCTTCCTACTTGGTGCTTGACGAAAGGGAATTGGAGGATACAACATTTTAATCTACATGCTACCCATTCTTATGGGATTGTGGAGACTTTTCAGTCAAATCCTGTATCAAAAAAGAGTCATTGCTAGAGTTGCTATTTCTATAAACGTACCAAATATTCTGTCACATGAAGAGCATCTGAAACACTTGCCCAAATCATTGACATGATCTATGTACTCCTTTCCATTTTGACATGGAACACAGTGTTCGCTAGTATCTGTTGGACAGTTGATATTTTTAACAAAACCTGTAGAGAGAGAAAAACAAGAATTAAGATTTGCAATACCTTTGGACAGAAGCCATCATCTCTAAGACCTATGTCAATGAATCCCTAATACTTTTTGATTAACGAATATGGACAGAATCTATATTCTTTACACATGTCCATATGCTCTTCAGGAATGTAGCATCCATAAGATCTGATTATTCCCCCTCCTCCTCCAATTTAGGACTGAAGGAGAACGCACCAAACAAAACTGTACAGGCAAAATTGGAAGATCCATGAATATATGGAGTCCTGCAGGCAAAAGCCTGTGCTTGCACTTTTTAACCTCCTTCAAAGACGTGTATGTAATTCTTGGCTCTTCTGTGACAAGCATGTTACGTGAGAACTACTATCTGTAGTGAAAAGTTATTGGTGCACTGAGCTCAATAAATACTTTTGAAGTGTCTGATGTCCTGTAATAGAGAAAGACAGAGCCAGAATGAAGCACTGCATCCAGGAAACCACAGCATGCTGGTTAGCTATCCCAGTAGAAAGCAATTGTGCATGTTGTGGTTTCCACTCTTAATGACTTTTCCACACAGTCTTACAATAATACTCACCACTTTCACATTTCTTGCAACACTGATCACCTAAACTGTATTCTTTTGTGTCACAGTTAATTTCCCTCTTAGCAATGATCCTCCTTGTAATTAATTTATTGTGCGGTATGTTTATTAGAGCTTCAGTATCATTTTTGCACTGCATTTCAATAATTAAGACAACCACCTAGGAGAGATGAACAGCAAGTTAGAGGAAAAAAACTGTCAAGGACTATGGGTGTGTTTTACTACTAGCCCAGAATTACATCAGTACCGTTATTCTATTGCTAAACGTATGGATATTCACCCCCTTATTAAAATTGCTCATTCCTTCGGAAGAGTTAATGGACAATGAGGACACATACTAGATTTAACGCTATCAACCCTACCACTACAGGTACTGATCATTTGAACACGAGTGCTTGAGAACAGGCCCACACATCTGAGTTGTAACAATTACCTCATACGCCTAATTATAGTGCAAAGCAAAGGAACTCACATTATTTTCTTGAAGAGCTTTCTCTGCCTCAGATCACTGTGCCTAAATCTGCCCTTTCTTAGCCACTAATAATAATCTTCCCTACAGAACTTCCTTAATTCTAATTATATCTTTCTTAATTTCTTGCCACCCTATTGCTGCTTGAAAACTGAACAGTTTTTCTGGAAAAAAAAAAAAAAAAAAAAAAAAAGGAATGTTTAAATCTTAGCCAAAAATACCTGATTTCTAAAATGATTTTTTTTCTCACTTTGTTTTCCAATTCCATTACTTTTCTGTCAGTAGATAATGCCTATATATTCCTGAAAGAAATAGCACTCTCCTTTCAAATTAATTTACACCTCAGTCAATTTCTTTGAATTCACTGTCAAGTTAAATTGCTTGGTTTGTTTTTTTTTTCTACTACTAGTCAGTAGTAACTTTACTAGCTGTCACTGCCCTGTCTCTTTTCATGATAATAAGAAAGTACTGTGGACCAGAGGCCAAACCATTCTTTTTTTCTATTTTGGGAGTAAAGAGGGAAAGAGAGAAGGATAGATCTGCTATAGTTTGCCTTTCTCTTGTCAATAGTCTGTGGGGAATTCTGTATATACTTCGCATGCATTAAGTATGAGGTGTCTGTATAATGGAGCTATGTAATGCTTGTTGGCTGCAGAATTAGGTTCCCTCCTAGAAATATTATATGGGAGAGATAAAGTACAGTCTGCCTTTATTTAACACAGTTTCTGCTGATAGTTCGGAGTAATCTTCGCAATTTATTTTACTTGTGTGTTCCTAACTATCTGTGTGGAGCTATAACAGAAAAAATTAAGACAGTCCTTGTCTTGAAGAGTTTGAAGTCTTAACATCTAAGTGGAGCTCCACGTTCACTGTTCTTACTCCTCTTTAATTAAAAAAAAAAAAAAAAGTTCAGCATTTCACAAAAGACCCAAAGACAGACACTATCAGGGATACTGGAAAAGGAGAAAAATGATGCCTCCGAAGAAACTGAGCAATGCTATTGTCTTTGGAAAAATGAAAGAACAGGCCAAGTTGCGAAGGAGAGGGATGGTGGGGTACCTTTTTCAGAAAGGAGACTAGTGGGGAACGCGTTGCAATACGAAGAAACTGCTAAAGCCTTATACCAACAGCGCAGGACATGGACTATAAAAGTCTTGCTGATTAGATTAACTCACATTTAAAATGTGCGTGCAAAATGCTTTGGTTTGAATAATTTAATTTTATTTTTTTCTTAGATATTTGAAAGAGGTTAATTATGAATGGTTGGTTATCGTTGAATGCACTTTTTTTTCCCCCTGCCAGAGGGTGATATTTAATGGCTGATTAAATCAGTCTTCATGATTTTCTGTGAAACTGCTCAGATGCCAACCATAATTTTAGTTAGATGCTGAAAACTCTTTAATTATCTTAAATACTAACTTACTGAAAAGTGGGTTTGGATTTCAAACTGCGCTCTCAAGTGAAAGTGTTATCCGTGGCTAATTATCTAAGTAACCAAGACAACCACTGTTTGTTGACTTCTACAAGTAGCCACTTCTTTTGATCCTCTAGTCTATTCAGAGATGGGAAGGTGAAAAGCATTTTCTTTCCTTAGCAGCCATCTGTTTTAAAATTTATATAGTATTAGTTACTAGACTGGAATTAAGGAGGTCTTTCTTTGCACCTGGAGGAGAAGCTTCAGCTGCTAAAAAAAAGTGGTTTAGCACTCAAGAAGCTGTGGGTATGGATGCTCAGCCCATCACTTCCCCCCCTTCAGCGCTCTGACTCCCTTCCTTTGCTGCCAGAGCTTTGAGGGTGCTCTTCTCCAAATCCTAGTGTACTGGTGTTAATGTACAGCCTTAACAGAAGCTATCAAATGATGTGCCAAATTAGCGTGATTTGTTTTCCTTTTGCTTGGGAGAACTGAAAAAACTGGGACAGGCTGCCCAGGAAGTGGTGGAATCACCATCCCTGGAGGTATTTAAAAGATGGCTAGACATGGTGGTGAGGGACATGCTTTAGCGGTGGTTTTGGCAGTGTTAGGTTGATGGTTGGACTTGATGATCTTAAAGGTCCCTTCCAACGTAGACAATTCTATGATTCTGTGATTGGCCCCACATCTCCATCGGTCCTCCGCCATGTGTTGGATGGGGCCGAGGGAGGGGACAGCCACAGCACAACACTGGAGGCACTCCTGTCTCTCTAAACTCCAATCATGACACCCTGACCAGCATGCCCACCACGATGCCTGGCAAGCAGAAGTGTCTGGAAGCACGGTGGTCGTCCAGGCTCCCTCCTCCTCACTAGCCCCCACAGCCATTCTGGGAGAAGCTCTGCACTCACAAGAACACCCTGTGTCCTGCCGGCAGCACCCTAATCTCCCCTTTTTAGACCAGAGAAGTCAAGCCATTCTGGGGCAGGGGGGAGAAGACCCTGGACAACAGTAAAGAGAAGAGGGAGAGTGAAGATTACAACAGCCCAAATGCACCTGGGCAGGGCAGGGAAACTGAACGGCACTGGCAAAGAGCAGAGCATGCACAAAAAAAGAAAAACATCCAGACAGTCATGCAGAAAATGGGATATAATGAAAGAAGGAAACATCTTTGTAAATGACTAATACCAGTAATACTTAGCTGAGTTTCCATTTGTGCTTACTGAAAGCCTGCAATCACTGTGCGTGCACAGACGCAGCCTTCCCTCACGCAAACAAACCTCTCCACCTCTTGCTTATGCTTTTATACAAATGAGCTACACTGATACAGTGAGGGAGGACAGAAATATAACACTTTTTGATGGAAGCCCTCCGGTTTTGCTCACGGAGATGAACTTCCTGGTATGCTTACAAGAAGAGGGGATCACTTCTCAGAATTTGGCATTTAAGAAGAACCAAACACCTACATCAGTTCTGCTTGCAGGGATGTCTTACACTGCCTTCTTGTAAGAGGAACAATGAGAAAACTCTGGAGATTTTTCAAAGCAACACCCTAATTTTTCAGCACTTTTTTTTCTGCTCCTGGATTTGCAACCTCTTAAAAGCAATCCATTTGCTATATAAAAATTTTGGTGTATCTTAAAAGAAAAAAAAATCAGTAGTCATTTAGCTTCCTGTGCACACCTTAATCGCTTTCCTTGTTGTCACTGAGCGGTGAATGCTAAGAGCGGAAAGGAAGCACTTTAGGGGCTTTTACATAAGCAAGGGTGGTAGGTGCTTTTTTATGATGTGTACATTCAAAGAGGGGCTGTACGTTTCCAGCCTAAAATGACTCATGGAGGCTCTCTTTCTACCTTTCTCATCTTAACCTAAAAAATAGTTGTCATATCTAAACTGAAGACTTAGGTTGAACTAAGCAGTCAGTGAGAATAAAATCAATCAATCGGGGATATCTAACCTTAGCAGAATCCATAAAAGTTCTCACATGAGCCCAAATTTTTTGGTTTCTCTCATTTTGCATTGCCCAGGCATTTAAGAGAGCTTTCTACCTCCTCCCTCTCCTTCACTCCTAGGGAGTCCTCTAAAATGCTTTCACCAACAGGCATCCGCTAAGGAGACTTATAAAACCTGTCTTCATCTGTGTTCCCAGGGCAGAGTGACAGGAACTTCAGTTTCTTTGAAAACTCCTGTCGTTTGGGAATTCTCAGGCCTCCGATTCTTCCTGTATCAGAGTATTCTTCATAACGGGTCAACTTCCTTCAAGTAAATGTTTCAGCAGACCTACCTTATGGGGATGTAATGTCAGCTTTGGAAGTGTGTGAACACATTATTTGCATATAGGACTTTTTAAAGCTTTACAACTTTTAACCCTGAGAAAAAAAAATTGTCTCCGCGTTCTCCTGTTATCTTTATAATGCACTTTATTTTTTGCAAACCACTTCTCCCATTTCTAATCCATAAGGTGCCTATGGATGAGAAGCCTGATGCCTTCAGAACTTGGTGGCCTTTTTTTTCTGTATTTGTTACACAGGGCAATGTGCATGAGCTCATCAGGGGCTTTCTAAGTGTTAAAAAGGGGGGAGAGGGGATTTTTCTTGTTTGTGTGCTTAGTGGGAGCTGAGAAAAACTTCAACTCATTTTCTGAGTTTTGATTTGCTTCTGGTACTTTTGACAAATAGTTGCTAGAGTTAGCTCCATTGTAATACAGTTTTCTATGTAAGTAATCTCCCTTGTGTTAACCCTGTCAGGCTGGCTTTTTCAAAGAGTAAGTAATTTCACACTGCTTGTTAGGAGGATTCTCTACTCCAGTTCTTTTGCCATGATAAGTAATTTCTGCTTCCAATATCTCCAGTATCATTTTTCCACCATCTCTTTCTTTTTTTTTTTTCCCCACCAAGGCAGAAGTTGATAGTTTGCACCAAAATAACCGCTAAAAATAGTATTTTGTGTTCAAAAATCTTTTATGAGAAGGACAAAAAGAATCCAGTTCCATTTTCTGAAGCCCAGCAATGGGAGTTGGTATTTCCCCACAACTAGAAGCATCCTGAGCTTCTTAAATTTCAAGTGAGATGAATGTGTTTGGTGCCTGTGACAGTAAGAAGCCTCAGTTACTGTCCAGTGTCTTAAAATAGTCACTGTCTGAATTAAATCCTTTACTATTTCACATCCCAGCTGGCTCACATGCAAATTATGGCAATATATTGAGGGGTGGGAGTTGTATGTTTCTCTTTTTTTAGTTTTGGTTTCTAGGAGTACTGTACTAGTGAACACCTAATAAATATTATTAGACAGTTTGGGAGAGTTGGAGCGATATTAACAGGTCCTTCGTCTCTTTGGTGATGATGTGGCTAAAGATGAATAAGAGCTGGACAGCACAGAAATTTAGCAACTCTTCTCCCTTTTCCTTTTTTAACACAATACAGTTTTCTTGTTGGCACTTTCTATTTGTTCTGTGAGTTGCCTCCAAGATAAAGGCAGTTAACTGTGGAAACGTGAGCACAGAAATGTTTCCAGAATTGGTGCCCTTACACTTGTCACTTGAGTCCTGGGTCATCCCGTGACTTTACAGCTGTTTATACATATACATTTAAATGTGTGCATTAGTTGTCTGGGAAATGAGAAAGAAGGGTCAGTGCAGTAATGCAGAAGTCCTGTTTTCAAAGGTATATCTTCTGAATTTCCAGAAAACTGCCTGCTCTGTACTCATATCAGAAAATTACAAAATATTTAGGTAACGCTTCACTCTCTTAAAATGGCCTATTCCTTTAGAGTGTGTCTCTGACCGGTATGTGGTTTTGCGGCTTGTTTTTCAGGGTAAAGTCGATGTTTTCTAACTATGTAGGCCATTGCTATTTTGCATGACTATCCCTGCAACTGCTTCTACTTTAGTGCAACTTGGAGTCCCTTGCAAAATTGAGGTCTCGTTCCACAAACTACTTTCATGTTCTGGCTTAATCAAATTAGTATTTCAAACACTGTCCAGGTTTATAAGTAGTGGAGCAACATGGTAATAAAAAAACCCCACCATCATTTTTTAAAAAAAAGAGAAGGTACGTGGGAATGCTATGGTCTTTCTAAGGGGTGCTGAAATTTGGAAACAAGTAGAAAATAAGAATAGGAATGAGAGGAATAATATTTTCTGAGAGCAGTGTGATAAGAGAAAGTATTTTTAAATCTTAATTTATATTCTGCATAGTTCCAAGATACTGAGCTAGACTAACATTTCTGCCAGGTGTTTGCTGCTCCTATACCGGAACAGATAATACACACTTCCGTCAGCATCTGAAATTTCTTCTTTGTATTTAACTATGCCCTGGTGCTTTGTGCAGGGGCATGGATATAACCCTCTGAATCCCTTCAAACAGTTTATTACCTGTTATACAGTAAATCAGATCAGAATTTGAGTCGATTTTACCTTAACACCTGATTTTAACCTGTCAAACCCCAAAGCAAACTACACTCATTAGCAATGTAACCACACTGTGAAAGAGATTTTGAATGTGAACTCCTGTGAGTTCCTTCTGAAAGGGGTGAGCAGTGGGGCTGGAGAAGCAATGCACACTGCATCCACGCTTCCACGCAGGTCACGGCTCGGCTGTGCAGCGGGACTTAATGCCACCTGCCTGGTCCCCACTACCCTGCCCTTGGGCTCCTGCCTGGTCCCCACTACCCTGCCCCTGGGCTCCCAGGGCAGGGATGCCTCGGGCAGCTCTGCCAGTGCGCAAGCAAAGCCAGCGCATCTGCGCCTGCATGTGCCCAGGTCCGCTGCCCAGCAGCTTGCTGCCACTACAGCTCCTTGGCCTAATGCACCTGTACTAGTGGAGCTCCCCATGCTGAAACGCTTCCTTATCTTCCTTGTTGGCAGCAGCCCTTCAAAATGAGTGTTTGCGAAGGTAACTCTGCTGCTGACAGTCAGACACGTGACCTAAGCTCTGAAGCTACAGACTCATACTGTGCACAGGGGATGATTAAGGCAAGAAAGGAAGGCCCTGCCCCATCGCTTCCAGTAAACACCCCGCATCATGCCTGTGGACTTGGACTATTTCTCTAGCTTTTCCTGGTCAGCTGTCAGTAGTGGTTCATAACTCCTCCACCACAGGTATTTGGTTTTATGTTGCTTTACCAGATCACTCTGTTATGGATCCCCGAGATGCAGTGCAAGTCAGCTTTCACTAACACGGTCTTTGCCCGGGCAGATACCCAGCCACCCACCTACCCGTGCATGGATGCTGAACCTGCCTCGCCAGCATCTCTGGCCGGGTCCGGGTGGCAGCAGCCCAAGGCCAACGCCAGCTGCCCTTGGGTCCCCCGCAGCAATGGCACACGACCCGGTGTCCCTGACAGCCACCTGCATCCATCCCCCTTTTCTCGCCCTCCGCTTTTCCGCAACACCCACTTCCCTTCACCTGGCACCCTAAGAAGTGACTATAAAATCATAAAGTGCCTGAACTTGAAGGTGGGTTTTTGAAAGGGGGGGGGGAATCGCCGAAATGAATTAGCTGA
>VYZM01023212.1:228452-270116 GCA_013398915.1 Dromas ardeola
GCAGGGGAAGGAGTCCCCGGGCCATGCCGCCGCTGCCCAGCGCTCTCCGGAAAAGCGAAAGCCGCCCGTCCCGTCCCGTCTGCCCGCTGCCGCCTGCGCCCTGCCCACGCCCGGCTCCTCCCATGTTGGTAAACACGGCGCGGGACCGCCCCGCCGCCGCTCGGCTCCGGGGCGGCGCGGGGCGACCGGGGGCTGGTGGCGGGCAGAGCTGCCCCTTCCCCGCCCTGCCCCGGGAGCCGGTTCCCTCCCCCCAGCCTTGTCCCCCGAGGACCCGGCGGGCATGGGGCGGGCACTTCTGCCCCCTGCGCTCAGCTCCCCTCTGTCACAGGGGGCAAAAGGGCGCGCCGGCCCCTCTTGGGTGTCGTGGGCACCACCCTCTCGCACCCTGGGGTCGCCAAGCCAAGTGCCAACAGGCTTCGGGCTGGGCATCAGGCGTTTGCTTCATGTGCTTCAGCTGCTGGGTAGAGCAGTTGCTTCCCCACTGGGGGATGAAACTCCAATTTTGCGTTAATGGTAAGGACAGGCTTGAGGTAGGGAGTTATGAATCCGTAGGAGTGGAGCAGGCATTCAGAATAGGCTGAATTCCCTGCAGCAGAAGGTACTGCCTTTTGCTGTCCTATTGAAAGGATTGCTTAAGCCTACTTTATTTCGTAGCTATTTCTAGTCACTCCTTGTGTTTTTCCTGCAAGCTTTCAGGGGTTTGAAATCCTGGGGGTCTGGCCTCCTTCATAGGGTTAGAAATAACGTGATGGTGTCAGTTATAGATATGTGTTTTGATTTTTCAGGTTTTGACATGATACTGTTGTTTTTGGAAGACCATGGTTGCAATTGAGCTGGCATTTTCATTTTAAACACCATTTTTCAGTGGTGTATGACTCAGATTTTCAGAAACCCTTCAGATTATCTGCTGGTATGGCTCTTAGCTGCTGTACAGATAAACTGGATTCATAACGTTGTCAAAACATAGCTGCTGTTTTAAATATTTCAGGCTTTTTAACCACTTCCGGATAAACCGAGATGTACTGCTGACACATTTGTAGAGATGCTGCCTTTGGATTTTCCTTTAACAATCCACTTTTGCCTTCCCAGGGGCAGCACGGAGTGTGACGAAGAAGAAGCACCTCTCTTGGGTGCAGTGCCCGTGTTACACGTCTGTAGTTCCTACTGGGCAAACGCAAATCAGTTTGTACCCGAGGCTGTTAATTTTAGCGGAAATTTGCGTGCGGGCCGGGGTGGAGCAGGGCCTGTGAGCAGCGTTGTCCGGATCTGCTGCAGCAGAAAGGTCAGTAGAGTTGTTTCCAAATTCATCACTTGCGGGATTGTGGTTTGTCCTAAAAACAAAACTTGACATGACTGGGCCCTCAGCAGGCATCGCTTAGCATTCAGTGACACCTTGGTGTGCTTCATGCCCTAATTATCTGGTATCTTCCGCTAATGTAGCTCACATCTATTAGGCGCATGCGGTTTGTGCTCTCCCCGCCCCCCCGGAGGTGTGATGACTGCATGTGTGTATCTGTTTTGCAGTGGAGTGTTTTTGTCTTGGTAGGGAGCTTTGAGAAGCCACCAGATTCTTGTCAAAACAGTAGTGTCTGCATATGACTTGGATTCATACCTCACGTAGTTAATAACTGTAGCTGTTGGGTTTTTTTTCGTATGTACAACAGACACAAACCAAGAGAGAGCAATGTGTTTGGAGGACTTTTCCTTTGTTGTTTGACTATCCTGAGTTGGTATCGGTGAGCTCTGTAAGGCCAGTGTTTTCATCTTTGCCCTGTTCCTTGGGTTGCAGCAGCTTTTTTTGGCTAGTAAAAGTGGCAGCCTTGACTAATTTCTTTCCTCACCCTTCATCTAAAGCTTAATTCAGGTGTCAGTTGAGGAGCGCTAAGTGGGAGTACAAGAGGCTGCACTATTTTTCTTACCAGCAGATGGCCTTGCACCTTCCCTAACATGCAAAGAGGGATCAGACTGTAGTGAGATCAAATTCCAGGAGCAGTTAACACACAGGAGACTGACTTTTGAGTTCCTTTGCAATTCCACCTTTAAACATGTAAGGTTTTGGAATTAAAGTGAGGTTTTTGATTTATTTACTGGGCTCTTTTGATTTTTGTGTTTGGTTTTTTTTCTTGTATTGTTATTCCATGTCCACAGATGTGCACTGGTCATAGGAAATTCTGTACAAGATAGCTGCAAAAACACTCCAGGAATAATTTTGGGCACAAACGGCTGCAGTGTTCTGGCTTTGAGAGTCGCCGGGTTGGAATCTGTATTCATGCCTTAACTGGCATCAAACCTTTTCTTCCCTCTCCAGAAGCCTCCTTGCACCTAGAGAAACTGGCTCCATCAGGGCATTATGACCTTATGAATTGTGAAGTTTTTGAGAAGGCTGACTTAATTAGTCTCTCCAGGTGAAGAAAAATTTGTCAAGGTGAAATAAAGCATGACTTAGGCCCCAGAGGCCTGTGCATTGTATTGGTCTCATGGAAAAATGTTGAATCCATACTTATATTCCAGAGTGAAAATAACAGGGTGGGGGGGAAAGCATAAGATCTGACTTGCTTTCTGCTACTTCTTTCTTTGTTCAATTGTTTCATATTATTTTTTTTTAATATAAATGTACTGTTTGTTTTTTTTAAATACTTGGTTTAGGTTTGTTTTGGTGTATTGGTAATTATTTAGCAGTTCTTTTGTATTAAGATTAGGCAATTAGAGTAATGTAGTGTAATTTAACCACAGTAGTTCCATCAAATTTAAATTCTCCTTTGACCTACAACACACATTAGAAGATTATTGTTGCAGAGAAGACTTAAACTGGGATACCTTAGTATAATAAATATAGGAGCTATTGAATTCGAGAAGAGTTATGAACTCCTCACTACAATTGTCTTTTTGTTAGCTTTGCGTTTTCTTGTCTTGTATGTGTTGACTTATTCCCCTGTCTTTCAGTAGATAGTAAGTTTGCCTTAAAATGTGTATTAGGGGACACAACTGTTGTATTTGGACAACCTGATTTGGCTGAAAAGGGAGAAAAATAGGAGAGAATACAGAATACGTGTTTTGGAGATACTTAAAAAGAAACATTTTTTTATGTGATTCATGTTTTCTAAGTAACCTGAAGTTTAAAGGGAAGGGGGATAAAGCTGAAACACTTAATAATCGGGCCCAAAGCAGAGTCATTTTGTTTCACTTTCTGTCTGCATTTTGGTGTTTTTTGCTTTTCTGTTTTGCCTCTCCCCTCCTTCTTGTATGTTCAGAACAACCTGGTTTTGACTTGTGGTTCAGGTACTAGGATGAGTAATCCATTACTCACGCTGCTGTACTGCATCTCCTTCGTCCTTGGTTCTGTTCTGTGACTCTCGTCACATGCATCAGGTTGGGAAATGATCAGAGTGGCATCAGGCCTTAAATCATCAGCTCTTTCTGAGCACGGTTTGATGGGGGAATGCTTTGCCCTTTGTTTTCCAGTTCTTCTGTGAAACATTAAAATGGTGACCTTGCTGCACCCACCGGCTGTGCCCTTTGCGCAATGGTCTTGTGGACCAGAAATGGTCAGTAACCCCTGTAATTTTTGGCTATTTTGTTGCAGTGTGATATGGGCAGACTCCGGCAATTCAAGGTTACCCTTCTCCCTTTCTAAGATACCATTTAACCTGGGTTAGTGCTATAGTGAAAGGTTGTTCTTGGTCAGATGATGTGGTCGCAAAACTCTGTATTGGCCCAGACACCCCGTTCAGCGGGTGGAGGAGTTGATACGACAGCGTAGAAGTGGGAAAGCACTGTGTGATCAGAGGTTTATGAACACCCTGTGGTATTTTTTTGGTAAGGGTACTGCATGGTGTTACATCAAATCAGATCAGGGAGTTCTGGCACACCACGTGTTCCTATTAGAAGTAACAGTGATCTGATACAGAGGCCTGTGGAGCCTTACATGCTACTGTTTCTCTAAAAAAAAACAAAACACACTAGCAACAAAACAGAGTGGAAACACAACAAACCAGAGTGGAACAAAACAGAGCAGAAACTGAAACTCGTAGCAAGTCACTTGTCCCCTATAACAGCTCTCCTCTGGAGAAGGTGATAAAGGAGGAGTGGGAATAGTGCCTGTCACTCTAAAAGCAAGCTGCAATATACGCGTGTCCTTTCTCTTGTAATTCAGCTTCTTGACACAGCCCTGGATCCATGCTTTTGTTCAACAGACCCAGTTTGATGACGTCAATGCATTCTTCACAGCAGGAAAAAAAAAATCATTTTTCAAACAAACTGAGCATTTCCTTAGACTGGGAAAGCAAACTGGCTGGATGCCTGGTGGCTCCTACAGCCAATCACTATAACCTTACCATAAATGTAGATGTGTTTCTATTTAGGGTTGATTATTGACTTTATTTTAGCCATGGGACCATCCTGTCCCAGCCCTCTGTGTGTGCACTCTAGCAGTGAGTGCTGAGATCTCAAATGCTGCAGTATTTAGCAAATATTTTGCACATCACACGGATTCACTTAAAATTTGACTTTGTGACTTGATATATTGTAAAAGCATCTCTTTTAAATGTTTTGCAGAGCTCTGTCTCCATCCAGAACTTGCAACAGGCAGCTTAGCTTCAGAGGTTGGCTGGTGCTCTTTTCTCTTTTTTTTTTTTTTCAGGCTAATTTCTTTTAGCTGTTTTTTGAGGATGGTATTACTAATACTAAGACTATGCTTTATGCTTCCAAAGCTTGGAGTACAGCAAATGCTGACTGTCAAATATGTAACAGATGAACTGTAAAAGCTCTTGAGGCAATGTGCTAGGGAGGCTAGATGTTCTTCAGAGGTGAGCGAGGAAGCGTTCAAACCTTTTCCCTTCAGGCACTGCCTAGACAGAGCATGGCTGATTTAGTCTGTGAGTAGTGTTAGCTTCCTGCATTTGTGAGTTAAATCCAAGGCTGAATCCTCTTTCTGAGGATGCGAGCACAAAGATCTGTAGAGAAATGTCTGGAGTGAAAAGGTAAATGTGAGTAAAAGGAGGTCTTTAGTTCTGCTTTTAACCTTTGATCTGAAGATGCCAGTAACAGGCACACCAGATGGTTTTATTTCCGATGTTGAGTAAGTGACACCCAAACAGCCACCCTTCAAGGCAAAAAGTTTTCATAATAAAGTTAACTAAGACAAATTTTATTAAAGGTGGCGGTGGGGAAGAGAAGCTAAAGGAAACATTCTTAAAGATCTTAGCATACTGCAGTTGATCAGAATTTCTGAAACTCTAAGAAATATTATGTCTTTCGGGATTTAGTTCCACCAGTTTTCATTACTCTGTCATGCTCCTCTTTCTGGGTTATCATCTAACAAGTGAAACTAGCACGCTTGGATATAGCAATGCCTTATGGCTGAGACTCCAAACTTTCAGGGTTTTTTGGATATCTCTTAACCTTTGAAATTCTTTGGCGGGGGGAGGGTCAGTGATGTGAAAAGTTTTATCCCTCCCACTAACGTCTCAGATGCAGTTTAGCATCCTCCGCGACATCAAACGTTCTTCAGAGCGAGAACAGGATGCCGTGATCTCGCCCTGAATGTTTGTCTCCTGGGCACTGCTGTGCGCTTTCAACCAGGGCTTGTGCTTCAGGTCGATGATCGAGAGCTAAATTCTGGTCGAGAGGGGCTGTTGTGGTAGGAGCGAGGTTTGGAGGTGGTGGGGCTGTCACTGTTCCCTGCCCTCACCTGCTCACCCACTTCCACCACACATCTGCACAAACAGACAAGAGGCCTGGGTGGTTCATGCAGCTACAGGAGTGAGTCATATCTTCTCTGTTCAGCTGCACAGCCCGCTGCATAGTCAAGCTTTTATGAGCATGAAGCAAATTAAATGAGTACGTAGCACAGACTAATTCGTATTTCTATCAAAAAGCAGTTGATTGTTTTCTGTCGGTGGTTCTCATCAGCAATTAAATGATGGGCTTAGAAAGCTGTGCCTCTCCAGGGGTGGTCATAACAAGAAGGAATACAGTAATGTTTGCTGTCTGAAGAAGTCTGTTAAGTTCCCAGATAAGATGTTAGTGGTATTTTTCAGCTGAATCATTTCTCAAATACTTCTTTGAAGCCAAGTATTTCAGAAGAGGCATCCTCTCTGCACTGCACAGTAGCTGCCTCTGCTGCTGTCAGCCAGCTCAGCCTGTGTCTCAGGCAGGAACGGGAGACTGGATGGGGAACCACAGAGGGATGAACAGGAGAACGTGCGTTTCTGGTTCCCTGGAAAGACTGGAGAGACTGGTGCTGGCACAGGCCACAGCTTTGGTAGCCACAGGTTTCCTATGCATTTCTTTCAGCTCAGGGGTGCTCAGAACCCCCCGTCTCTGGAGGTAGCCTGCTGAGAGGAGAGCAGTTCCTCAGTTTTGTGTGAGAAATGAGGAGGGACTCGCATCCCTTTGTTGTAATACTGTAAGGATATCGTCTTACCTTCTTGAAGTAGAAGTTTTGGACTGGGTTCTCAGCTCTCATTGAATCACTTCAGTGAGCCATGATTTTACTTGAGATCAGTGGTAATTTTGATGTTGTCTTGAGTGAAGCTAAGCTTTCACTACACTTGCATAAAGCGGATGCAAAGATATGTTATATCAGTAGCTGGGGACTCCCCTCCCTCTGGAAGGCAGGGCTTCTCCATCAGCCCCCCGAAGGGGCAGCCCCGTCTGCCCTGCACTTGCCGCAAGGCAGAGCCTGGAGCATCTCGGCTTGGTGCAGTGAAGGGCTGTTGCTATGTGGAGTTTGTTTCTTGCTCTCCCAGCTACTGTTCCACTATTCCCGAGTGACCTGGTACAAACCTCACATGTTTGCTTTTCAGGGGCCCTACCTGAGAAACAGGATCTGACAAGAACAAGAAGAATAACTATAAATTATTAAAATCAAGGTAATAGGGAAGTTTTAGCCCTCATGAAAACAGTAGCTTGTATTGTGTAAGCCAAAAAAAGAAAACAGATGTTAGCACTTTTTCCCAAGTGGTGTTGTCCCCTGTTTCCCCCAACCCATTTTTCTGAGAATGTCTGGGCAATTGCAGTGCAAGTGGTGCTGAGTTTTTAATGCTTTAAAATACTATAACAGCACTGTTTTATTTAAATACAATTCAGAAGGGGGGGGACGTGTTTATGCTGAAGACCTGCTAATTGCATAATTTTCTCCTTTTATTAAACAATATGTTCATGCTGTGTTAAACAGACTAATCAGAGTGCAGAGGAAAGATTTATATTAGGTTGAAGAGGTCTGAGCATTTGACCTCGTAAGTGTATTCCCAGAGACAGCTAAATACAATGCAATAAGTAACAGACTCTAATTAGGAAGCTGAAAGAGTTGTGTGTCATTTTGGTATCCTGATGTGGAAACCATCCAGGCATTTTCAAGATCCTTGGGCAACAGTGTTTTGCAGTAGTGAAAGGAGTTACTATGCCTATTCAAGAAGTTACTAGCAAGAAACTGAGAGAGAGAGAAACCTGCCAAGTGCCTACACGAGTGACACCGTGGTAGAAACCATAATTCTGAGACAGAGATATACAAAAGCTTGTCTTTTATTTAATGCTGTCACTGACTGACTGACAAGAGGAACAGAACGTGAATCAGCAGGATTTAGCATTTTCTGCTTGTGGGTACTTGGGATATTCTTGAAGTCCTGAAAACCGCAGTGAAACCAGGCAGATGTGAGCCTTCTGTCTATGGAATGGAGAGCTGTGTGCAGCAAGAGCTGTATCTCTACCAATCCCTATGGGCACACTGTGTGTGTGTATCCAATACAGAACAGTATCTGTGATCCTATCCTGGTTAAGAAATGGATCAAAAAGTAGTTGAGGTTAGAGAAATGTCCGGCTGGGCTATAGGCAGATTAGACCTGAGTCCTGACAGTTTTCATCTCTCATGAGGCCAGTGGTAGTCTTGCATTGATTCCAGTGGAACGGCAATTGGTGCTGGAATGAGCAAAAACTTTACAGAATTCTGTGGTTTTCCTTGTTTCTGAAAGATGGTTATGTGCGTTTCAGAAACGTGTGTCTAAGTCAATCTTACAGTCATAAAATGAAAAGAACAATATATTGTTCTTTGGTCTGATAGAGAGTTTGAGCAGAAGTTAAAGATGGGCATGTAAAACACATTTAGTGGAAAAGAAAAAAACTCCCACATTAGGCTGGAAAATACTGGCACACTTTCAGAAAACCAACCAAATTACTAAATAAAAATAGCGTGTTATCTTGTACTTTTCCATAGTTCTTATGACTGTCTGTTAGAAAGAGGAAGAAACTGCCTTACGTAACTAAGATGCATCTGCAAAGCAAAGGCGAAAAACCTGCCTACTTCAGTCGTCTTGTGAGACTTGTGCATTGGCTGGGGGAGGTCTATAAGCTGAATGTGCTAGAGCATGAGTAATTGCTGTGTGCCAAGTTCCTCCTGGCGGAGTGACCAAACATCATCAGCTGTCAGTCTCCTGGGGCACCACAGTAAATAACAGGAGGGTCTTCCAGGCCCAAGCAGCAGCCAGGGTATGTGCAGGAAGGTGTGACAGAGGCAGGCTGACACTGCACACAGAGCAGAGGAGAGCACCAGTGCAGTCCTGTCCTTCCTGCAGCCTGCGGTGAGTTAGGCACCACTTTGCCAGGTGTGTTTGTCTGCACCTTGTTTTCATCAACCAAAATGACATTCAGCAAAAGTGCAATGGATGGGGGTAGGAATACTTTTGCGCAGGTCAGAGATGCAAAGAGTTTTCTCAAGGCTTCATACTATAAATAGGATTCTGCTGGGGAGGACTCTGTTTTACCCTAGATCTATAATGAAGATTGTAGCAAGTTATAAAAACATACACACACACACAAAAGTTATCTGTAACTTTTGTTATTGCTCAGAACACTGATAAAGGCGTTAAGGTGCATAGCCAGTGATGGGTGGGGAAGGTCCCACAGAATCGCACCCACTCAGCAGTTATTTCCCTGCGCTGTTGTGCTGTGAGACTTCAGCCAGACAGTTCTCATGGTTCTCTGTCGATTCTGCATTCACCTTGTTTTTAACAATTTCATGTTTTAGAAAGTAAAAGGGTTTAGAGGGCTTTTACAACTAAGTTTGCAATATTTCTCAAAAAAAGTTTGACAAGAAGTCATGTTTATAAAGCTGTATTCATCAGCATTTATTATATTATGTCCTTTTATTTTTTATTATTTGGCTTCTATATTGACAGCTGCGATAGTTTGACTTAGAGTGGTGTGTTCACCTGGCAAGTTTGTAATTAGCTACATCTTGCCATTACGTGCTTGAAATTTTTGTTAAACTGCCTTTCTTCCTGTTTCAGGAAAACCCCTTAAGCACTTTTTAGGACTAATGAAAATAAACGTTAATTGTTCTGGAGATGCTTTGGCCCGTTCTCTGGAACACCTGGATGGGTGCGGGCTGTCCCCACCTGCTGGGCTCTGCATGCCCAACTTCACTGCTGGCTTTGTTCACATCCTCCTGCAATGGCATTGAAACAGAAAGCCCCAAACTGTTTTGCAATCATTTGAATTGACAGCTTTTTCCGGGTACATATTTAATGTGTTTGCATTTGCCACGTTATTTTTGACAATTCACTATAACAGCATATATTTCCATAGAATAGCACGTCAATTCCAAAAGTACGTTTCCTTCTCATCCTAAGGCATTTTTTAAAGTATGTGTTCACTTCAGTCATATAGGTGGTAGATTTCCCCTTGTATTTTTTGTCCGTCCTTCAGTTTATTGCCATATATGCCATATAATGCTCATTCCTTCACTGTGATACAGTGGTTCTCATGGGGGTTTAAAAAAAAGAGTTCAGCTGTGCTCTCAGGAGTTGTTTGTGTGTAGGTTGTGCTGAGTGGTTCATACAGAAGACGAGGAAGTTGCAGCAGGGCCATGTCTCCTCATCCTGCCCAGCAGCGACACCTAACTGCTCCAAGTGCACTGAGCCCAGGTGCCAGGAGAAAGGGGCTGGAGACCAGGGCTGGGCCGTCTGGAGAGGTAGGTACCTGGTTGGTGACATTTGTGGCGAGAGGGACTCCACGGTTTGTCATCATCCAGAGCCCACGGGCAGAGAAGCTGTGTCGGTCGCAAAACACAAAACTCTGGCACTACAGAAAATAATTAAATTCGATAGTGAAAGAAATTATGCTGTAGACGTCCTTTTCCTTGCTGTTTGCTGGAGGGCCAGCCAAATTGGCCGATATAGGCATTTGAGCTTGTGAAGCTGTCTGATATAACTAGGCATGCAATGAGTCCACAGTCTTTATCTGTTCTGTAATAGCCTTATGAAACTTCTAGCGCATTTCTCTGATGGGAATTAATCTGATTTTTCATAATGTGCAAGCTCATCTTCAAGCCTCTCTTTTGGTGAGATAATAACAGGGCAGCCACTTCCAAAAATGTGGTGGGAACTTAGTGTCCCTGTTGCTGTCAGTCTGGGAATACGTTGACTGGGGAGCTCAGAAGTTATTGTGGAGGAAGGACCCCTGTGCTCTGCCTGCCCCACGCATATGCTGCGTAGGTCTGGCTTCCTTAGGAGAACAGGGCTTGTTTTTCAGTGATAGATGGTGGGAAGATTTCATTTACGTTTTGACAGATAGCATGTTACTGGAGAGGTTCTGATAGTCGTCTGGGGGAATCTGTTCTCTCTTAGCTCTTAGGAGATGTGCCAATGCAACCTTATCGTGAAGCCTTGTCTACAAAATCATTTCGGACAGATATGTCTGCATGAACTGTGAACAAGCTGCTGAGGTGCTGCTGAGAGCTTACACACAGTGGGGCAGAGCTCAGCCTTGGCCAGTGGCCTGAGGACTTATCTAGGATCTCTGGCGGATTTGCAGTTCTTGGTATAAAGACAGTGTTCCTTTGACTATGCTTCTTATATATTTGATGTTTTCTTTCTAACATTAGGTATGTCTACACCAGCTGGAGTGTGAGATATGGGTGCTGCCTTGCAGATAAAATGTAGAGCTTATTTCCACAAAAAATCAGCAAGGGCAGTCTATCTCCAAAATTATGTGTTTAAATGAGGCAAATTTATGGAGGACAAATCTGTCTGCTTCTATTAGCGTGAAGATGTAGGTACAAACTCCTGTCCCATGAAATCTTTTTGCGGCACATAAGGAAGCGGAAAGAATATAGGAAGAAAACTATCACTGTAGGCGTCCCATTCCTTTCCTAAGCATCTGCTATCAGGAAATCTCAGAGACAGGATACCGAGCTAGATGGATATCAGCCTGACCCAGCAGGGCTCATTCTTATGCTCTCTTTATTTATTTTAGAAGGATGGGAGGGAGCTATTAGCTCATTTTTACTTTGAATGCGTTCCTTTGATTTTGAATGAGTGATAACTTTACCTAACATTACCATCTTCTTGTCAAGAAGATGAAGGAAGGTTGTGTATTAACATGCTTCATCACCCCACTCAGGAGGCAAACACTGTATCCTCTAGCTCTTGAACAGCACTGGCAAAACTATTTTCCAAGCTTTGTACGTTGAGAACTGCCATATTTGAGAATGATTAGAGCTGGTCTGTCTTAGTTGTTAGAGCGAGGTCTGTGCAAAGATCCTGAAAATCATAGAGAAAGCTAGTCTGTGGGTCTGACAGCTTGTGGTTGATCTGACACTTTACAGATGCATACTGTGTGACAGCTGCAATGAATCAGGTTATTAGAGGGACTTTTGGCTCCCTAAAGCTTATTTATTCCTGCCTTTCTCAAAAGGGGGGTGGGGAAGTGTAAAGCCTATCAATGAGATAGAGGAGAGGGACTGAAGCCAGACAAACCAAAACATTTAGAGATTCTGCTAATGCTACGAAGATGAAAGGAATCCCCAAATAAAAAGGAGCCAGAGACATATTTAGCAGAGCCTCATTCCTAAACAGCCAATTGGATGTAGGCAGGAAGGTCTCCACGCACATCTGAGAAGTTGTTTTCCCTTATAAAGTAATGGCTTGTGATGTTATGAGTAAGGAGGTTACTTTATTCCCAGTTTTCTATAGTAGTTGGGATAAGATTGCAGCTTCTGCCCTCCTTTACCAAAAAAGTATGGCATCTACGAAACGGAGCGTGGCCTCTGAGCTGGCATTCCTCAGGCCAGCTGAAGCCCATTTCGTAGACGTGGTGGCCATACAGCTCCTGCTGCCGTGGAGTCCCAAGCACATTTTCTGGCCTTACAACAATCTGCACAAGTTACTGAAAACCAAAGAACTTGTCTTAAGGAACATGTAGCTAAGAGTTTCCAGTGGTATCTTGAAGGATGCTTGGGAACTTTGCTAATGTTACTATACAGAGAGCAAGGAAAAGGGCATGAAAGAAAGGTGAGACCCCACCTGGAGTACTGCGTCCACCTCTGGAGTCCTCAGCACAAGAAGGACATGGACCTGTTGGAACAGGTCCAGTGGAGGGCCATGAAGATGATCAGAGGGCTGGAGCACCTGTGCTATGAGGACAGACTGAGAGAGTTGGGGTTGTTCAGCCTGGAGAAGAGAAGGCTCCAGGGAGACCTTATAGTGGCCTTCCAGTACCTAAAGGGGGCCTACGGGAAGGATGGGGAGGGACTCTTTATCAAGGAGTGTTATGATAGGACACGGGGTAACGGCCTCAAATTGGAGGAGGGTAGATTTAGATTGGATATCAGGAAAAAATTCTTTACTGTAAGGGAAGTGAGGCAGTGGAACAGGTTGCCCAGGGAAGTTGTGGATGCCCCATCCCTGGAGGAGTTCAAGGCCAGGCTGGATGAGGCTTTGAGCAGCCTGGTCTAGTGGGAGGTGTCCCTGCCCAGGGCAGGGGGCTTGGAACTAGATGATCTTTAAGGTCCCTTCCAACCCAAACCATTCTGTGTGATTCTGTGAAAGAGGCAAAATTACTTTTTCTACGTATTTTCCTTTCTCTGATCATACTCAGGACATGCTCCTGTGATGGAGATTGCAAAAGGGTTTAGCATGGACAAACAGAGAAGTTCTCAGGGGAAGCCAAATAAAAACCATAGCTTTTGGCTAAGGATACAATGAAAGAACTAGAACCTCAGGGTATAGACACAGTGGGCAAATTGTGCTCTGGCAGTTTCTATACAAATGAGTGGGGTAAGTACTGAAAGATAGGCAGCAGAAAGTAGTGGTGGAAGTAGCCTCTGGAGGGGAAGCTAAGCTACTTTCAGGAATGGTGTTGTGTTCTCTTTCTTGTTAAAAATTATATATATTTGGGCTAAGCTCGTACATAGAAGAAGGTTCAGAGGTTTGATCCCCAGCAGTTAGGCTTGGTTCTCAGAAGATTTGTTCTGTTCAGTTCTCTTTAGGTTCTTATTCCTGTCTCGTGCCAAATACATTCTCCCCTTCTCCCCTACCCCTCTGGCAATGACCTATGTTGCTGAGAACAAAGGTGTAAACTACTAATGTCATTTTTTCCCCAGGTGTTTTTATCTGTAGTAATATCTGTGTTATCATAACTTGAGCATGGAATCACTAAAAAGAAAAGAATTAGCTATAATGTGCCTCAAGCCGATTGACCTAATTTCCTTGCATAGTTCAGCTGTTTGCCTGCCTTCCTTCCTGCCCCGGCACCTTCCATAACGTAACACCCCAGAGACGAGCTGCCTGATGAGAGCTGGCTCTCTGGTGTGTGCTGGAGACATGGTTGTGCAGCGTCTCTACATTTTTGCTGTGCTGTTCCTATGTATCCATCACTACTGCTCAGTCAGTCTCTGGGCTTCTGGTCTGCATAGCCCTGTCTCTAACAAATATCCTTCATATGGTGGATCCCTCCAAACAACTGGTGTTTCCTCTTTATTGCTGTATCAACAACTGCCTGCTCTGAATGAGACTCTGTGTAAGCATCCTGAAAACTGGGATTCCCACATCTTTGGTGCCCATGAGAGGCAAGGTTGTGTGTGATCCCCACCCAAATAACCATTCCTCGTAGCAGGCAAGGGGCTGCTGCTGCCTCCTTGTAATTACTACCACCAGTAGTTGTGGTACACACCAGGCTAAGTTTACAGGAACTGTGATGAAGCTTAATCAGAGATACAAAGGTGTCTGTGGTATCTGTGTGGCCTCTGTCTCCTCTAATATCCACAGAGGCCTCTTGTAGAAAACTGTTGCCTGTATTTCTAGCTGCGCTGTGGTTCTACTGAAGGGTTCTACTGAAGGGTTGTTTACTTGGCTCTGTAATCTCATATGTGCATTATGCACTACAGCATCATCACCAGTAGGCTTTTTTGTGAGTGTAAACCCCTTCTCATTAAGGTGAAGAGTTTGAATTCTTTGGATCTTTTTCCCAAACTTAGTATTTCCAAGGAGTAGTAGTAGATGGTGCTTCTGAAAACCTTGGATTATGTTTCCTCTAATCTAGGAGTTAATTGATGTTTGTAACAAAATCAGACATGATACTGTGGTGAAGGGTTCTGCTGTGTGAAATTCGAGTTCCCTGTTCTAATACCATATGACCTATGTGAGGTACGTAATTTTTCTCTGCTCTGTTTTTGAGTGTTGTTTGAAAACAAAGAATTTGGTTTTGGCTGTCCTGTAAGTGTCAGTTGGAGATATGCAAAAAAGAATCTGTTCATATCTGCTGTTGTAGGTTGCTTACCTTGGTGGGATTTTTCCTTTTTTTTTTTTTTTTTTTTTAATATCTCTTATCTTTTGCCCTGATGCTGAAAGTGAAATAATAAATAGCTTTTGCATGGCTCATGCTCCAACACTTGTTAGCTTCTGTTTCTGACCCTCAAAGGCAGCTACATTCCTTAAAAGTTCCTTTCCTTAAAAGTTAAATTCCTTTTGGCCTTCAATCCATAATTCTGCCTATCTGCTATCTCTACTAGTGGCCTAATCCTTATAATCTCTACATCAGAAAAACTGCCACTGTGGTTGTATGGGATATCTTCTTGCATTAAGACTACACAATTAGGCAGCAAACACATGATGCTCCTCCCGATTGTAACAAGACTCAAAAAGCACAGATCTCACTTGGATTCTCACATCTTTCTTGGCTTCTGTGTGTAGAGCAGTTTTGAATTAGTAATGGTTTAGCACTGGAGTACCAGATGCTGATTTCTGGTCTTTGGTACAAACTTACTGACCAAATATTGTTGACTACGAAAGGGCTGCTTTGTTAGAATCACCCTGTCTAGAGAACAGCTGGCTACAGCTGTAAAAATCCAGTCCTGTACTGAAAATAACTTGTACAGTGAGAACCCTTGCTTTCTTCGCTAAAAATATGTCCAATGGAAAAGCTAGATGGGGGTTATAAAATTTAACAACTTCATTATGAACAATTTGAGATGAGTTTACAACAGTCCAGACTCATGGCCATCAGTGGAGTAGCACTAGGCCAAGTTTGCCCACGGGTCCTAGGGTTTTGAAAATAAGCTGACAGAGAAACAGAATGGATTCTAACCCATCTCAGTCCAGAGGGGATCATAACAATCTTTTAACAGAACATTTTCACAACCTTCAAAGACTTCACTGTGAACCCTATAGACAGCAGGTACTTTCTTCATTATCTTTAAGCCTATGGGCAATATTTAGCATGCAAGCTAAATGCCGAGCTTTTAAAGAGACTTTGTAACAAAACTCAGCAGCTGTTTAGCTTGCCAGAAATATTCTCACTGTTTTTGTCAAAATCTTTAATGAAAGCAAAGCGTTTCTTTAAAAACGCCTTCCCTATTATAAATGACTGTTCTGGTCGATCTCTCTGCCTCTTGGATTGTTACTATGGAGGCCTGGACCTCTCTTGTTTGAACACATGCTCCTCCTGCCAGAGGGTGTCTATTGCGGGCACACTCCGTCTCTCTGTATTTTAGCAACTCTCCTGAAGTTTTAAAGTGTTTATCTTGCACAGCTGAAAGTCTCCTCCTGTTTCATGAGCTCTACACTGGAATGCAGTGGAAGAGACCCAGGGCCTGTGGCCACCCGGATTAGAGGTTTTTGTAATAAGGTCCCTATATGGTTTTGTTGAAGACTTCAGCTCTGTCTCTGTCTGTCTCTGCTCCTTGTTTGGGAGGCTGGTGGGAGGAGAAGAGCTGAAGGGGCTATATAACTAACCTCCGAGCTTTCAGATACAGAGTGCACCATCCCAGAACAGCTATCCCCAGCCAAGCACTGTCAGGGTAAGTGGCACTGAACCAAAAGCATGATTTACAGATTGCTGGAGGACTCCAATTAAATAATGTCAAATGGAAGCTATTCAGGAGGACGTACTGCTGTGCTGCAATTTGCTTAAGCAAACTTACTTACTAGGATTGAATTGATAAAATGCTTGTAATATCTATACTGAGTTGTGTTTGTTTTGTAGCACTTCTGAAAGGGAAAAAAACGTGCTACCTGATGATTTTGCTGATGCCATCAGCACTCCAGTAATTGTATAAAGACACAGTCTGTGTAATGCCACAGCTGGAATTACAGCTATATTCATGTTTAAATGAACCCGTGTGACCTTGGGGCATTAGTTTGGGATAGAATGGAGTTCCTGAAGGGGTATATAGTAGTGTTTCTCAGCAGGTTTGCTTCAGTGCTGTTAACTCAATGTAAGGTGATGTGAGTGTTTTGGGGAACGTGACTGTGAGAAGAGATGGAAGTGTGCAAATTAGCAGTGTTTAATAGGATACAGTGAGGATGCGTGTCTATTCATCCTTGTCTCTATGTATATGAAACTACTGGTCTGTAAAATGCCAAATATTTCATTAAGGAACAGAATACACACAGTATTTCTTGTGGGGCTGGAGTTCTCTTAATAGCTTGTTGTGGAGATTGGTGAGGTGATTGGTTATCTAGATGTAAAGCAAGTAGAAGAAAGAAGCTAAATACTGTACTAATTACTTGGGAGAAAAATCTCCTTTCTTCCACCGTGCTGAGTGACATTTGCTGCTGTAAGATGTTGCTACTGCATGCCATGGCAGTCCTGAGCTGTAACTCACTGGTTGGCAGCAGTGCGCCCTGTCTGAAATCATTCAGCTTTGATTTTTCAAATTTTTGTGCTTTATTACTAAATATGGTTTTCATTTAGAGTCCACTAAGCTCAGAAATGTAGCCTTTCCTGCCCCCTTCTTTCCCCTCCCCCAAGTGATTTTTGGCATTGCATTAGCTGCATGGGTTTGAGCAAACCCCCTGACCTTGAACTCTGTTCCAAAAACAGACGGTTGAAAAGCCTATTTCCTAATTAGGAAATGGTTTGTCCAAACCACTCTGTTCATTCATGTTAGGTAACAATTGTACTCCATTCAGTAAATGTTTGAATATAAAGAGCCTGTTTTCCCAGGAGTTTAATAAATATAAAAATTGCAGCCTACTTTCCTTTCCCAATAATAATGATAAAATATCTGGAGTACATCAAGTTAGGATTTCCCTGTTGTTGTCTTCTCCTGGGAGCTGTGCCCATGCAGCCTGTGGGAGCGGGGCAGCAGCCGTGTCTCAGGGCTGACTGGCTGGGGAGGGACGGAGGATCTCAAATGAAGGATTTGGGAGAGCTGTCTGTGCTTGTTCCATGTGCGTTGTAGCGGCTAAACAGATTGTGGGCTCCTTTGCTCATCGGCCGTGGCTCTCGCTGACCCCATTCCCACTTTGTCCTGCGCTCCCAGTATTCCTGTGGCAGAAGCTTTCGGAGACTGCGTGCGGAGCCAGCTGATCTGTGGATGACAGCTGTCTCCTTTAGCTGTTAACACATTGCGATTTGTTGAACTCTGCATGGAAGCCTGGGCTCGGAGCGAGCCAAGTGATTCCCTACCACGCTATAAATTGTGAGCAAATAGTTCTTCTTGAGTCCTGGTATTCAGGGCTTGTTTCTGTAATTGACTTTAATACAAAGCCTTCAAAGCATTTTTATTACCCATATTATCTTCCTGTTGCCAGAGGAGGAAAACAGTTTCTTTTTACTGAGACAAGGAGCCAATTACTCTGCCACTCTACAAATGCAGTTTATTAGCTGCTTTGAAATGATGATAGAGCATACACTATGGCCTGTTTTTTTAAAACATGACTTCATTTTAAAGGCGTTTTGTGTTTTGGAGTGACTAGGGGAGGCCTGGAGAGGTGCTTTTTTTTTTTTCCCTCTTTAATTGGGAACAAGTCTTCTCTTTTAAAAGGTTAAATGTGAACTTAATTGGCCATCTTCACTCAGTGGGTTAATATCTTCATTAGGAAAACACCCCTGGTGCATGCATAGCATTTAATGTGTTTAGTTTCTGGGAAGCCCAAGACTGAATGGGGGAGACTGATGTGCTCTTACCTTTGACAGCTTTCCGCATGTGCCAGAATTTTGTCAGGGTGATAGAAAAGCAGGGGAAGTTGTGCTGAATCCGATGCAAAGGGATCTTTGTTTTTGCAGCTGTCAGTCCACCGTTCTCTTTTATCTCCCACCCACCCCCAACCGTGGATTTCTGTGACCAAATTTAGATAAATATTTGCTGCTCCCTGATGTGTCTCCCCATGCCGCAGGACTGGAAGTCTCCTCTGGAATCCCCCGGATAATCTGTAGTGCATACAGCCCTCCGGCAGATGTGGTTGAAACCTCTTGTGCTTTCCAAAGGAAGCCCGTTCCCTCGTATGGCCCTGCAGGCCTTGTGATTGCCAAACCGGTGCCATACCTCTTTGCTGGTGCTGGTTGCTTTCATACAGCCGTCTTAAGGGTTCAAGGGTGGGTCTGCTACCTACTCACTGGTTGTGTTTTTTTAAAAATTCTTTCCTGCTGTTTTCATAGGGCTGTTTTCTGTCTGGAGGACCTGAGGACGTTGACGTAGAAGATGTGTGAGGAAGAGGACAGCACTGCCCTTGTTTGTGACAACGGGTCAGGGCTCTGTAAAGCCGGCTTCGCTGGCGACGATGCTCCAAGAGCAGTTTTCCCTTCCATCGTGGGTCGTCCCAGGCATCAGGTAATGAACTGCTTTGATTATTCCATACTGGGCTTATTGAAGGCTTTGCTGTCCTGTCCCCAGCCCTCTACCCCAGGGCCACCTTTTCCTGTGGCTGGGGCTAGCCCAGCCCTGGGTGATGTGTGTAACACAGTATTTCCAGGCAAAATGAGTCCAGCAGTGCACTCACCTGAGTCAAAGAAGGTCTTTTGCCTTATGGAAGGAATCCTTCTAAAATTTTTTACTCTCTTCTATGCCCTCTTTTCTCTACCCCTTAATTTTGGGTCACCTGGAGAACTTGGTGAGTAAAGCTAGTTTAAAAAAACAAAACAAAAGTAGCCCAACACAGAAGTATCTGGTGATGTGTGGAAAACTAAAGGAGAAAGGAGAAGTTTTCTTCCTATTGCCCTTCCTGACTTTATTCATTTAGCTATGACACAAATGGGCACCTGTCTAAAATTGAGTTTCTTTAGCTTCAAGGTTTACATTTGAGTATATGATACATTCCACTTGATTTTAATAGTTTGCAAAATACCTTTATTATCTGAGATGTTAAATATAGAGATCTTCTGAGCCAGATCATCACTAGCATGAACTATAGCAGCTTGGCTAGGCCACAACAAATTAATCCACCTAATTGCTTCTATGCCATCCGAGGCCCTGGTGAAGTGGAAAGAGGTAAACTGGTTGTAAGGTGTGGCACTTTACATACCCAGCAAATGCATTTTAAGTTCTTCAGGGCTGGAGAAATGTTTACCTTTCAGTATAGCAGCTAGGGCTGGAGGTCTAATCGAGGCCTCTGGGCATTACCGTAATTAAAAAAATATATTCAAATCTCAGCTTCTGTAGATAGTGTGAATGGTATTAATTGCTCAGAAATAAGCCATACAGTCACAGTGGAAACAAATACAGATTTCTAGAACTTTTCTTTCCTGATCACGTATCACAGGTAGTATTAGTCCCCTGAAGGAAGGATCGTCCCATCAAAAATTGCAAATCCAGGTTGCCTATTCTAAAGACAGAGAGTTAGCGATGCCAAAGTTTGAAGTCTGTAATGACATAATAATGACTATTATGCACTCAGAGCATCCTACTATGTACAATTTTTCCCCGGTATTTCTGACTTTAACATAGAGACTAGTGTATATCCAGAGTATTTTCCAGCTTCTGGTCCGTGGACTGTTTCTACAGGATCCATGAAAATACCTAACAAGAAGTCTTCCCAGTAGATTTGAATTGTCTGTCTCTAATGAAAATATTATGGTGTTCAAAAAGAAGAATAAAAAAATGTTGAAATTTAAGCTTTGGGAAATGTAAAGTGTGTATTGCTATGTCTTGACCCTTAGATGGCATAAGATCACTTTCTACTTTTACTCTATTATAGTTTAGCAGGCAGTTCATCCCTGAACAATAACGAACATTCAAACAACCTTATTTTTCCACTTTATCTTGATGCATTTAACATTGTACTTGTTGTGTTTACTTAAACTGTAGTGGAAACATGAACTCCAGAGGTTTAAGTGGACTAAACGTGTAATTTTGGCAATTAAAAAGCAACGAGTAATTCTCCATTTGTAAAGTATTTTGTAACTAGTATAACCGGCAACTGGATTTATTTCACAGCTAGTATTCTATCTACTTTGTGACACCTTTCTCCGAGACACTAATTCCATTTGTGTTGTTTTATAGGGTGTGATGGTTGGTATGGGTCAAAAAGACAGCTACGTAGGGGACGAGGCTCAAAGCAAGAGAGGAATCCTGACCTTGAAATACCCCATAGAACACGGCATCATTACAAACTGGGATGACATGGAGAAGGTATTTCAGCTTTGGAAAGTTGATGTGTATCACTGGTAAACAGAACTACTTGAACCAAATGTTTATAGAATACCCACTAAATTTTAGATGAAAGCGTCATGCTATCAAGTATGGTTTAATGAAAAGCTTGTTAACAGCAAAGGTTAACTTACATCTAAAGCTGAAGTATCACTAGGAGTACCTCAAAATAGTTACTGGGAGTTCTTTTACTCCAGCGTGATCTATAGATCTTTGCTAATTACTGGAGGTGGGGGAGAAGGAAAGAAAAAGAATATCCTCAATTTGCTAGTAAGGAAATGGAATTTAAGAAGGTATCTGTTTGCAAAAATGCAAAGCATGTATGTAATTCTGATGTGAAGGGCACTGTTTACACACATACTTTTTAATGCTTGAAAGATTAGCAATATTGCAGTGCAATGCATCCATTTCAGAGCCAGCATTCAGATGAAACGCTTCCAGAACCATGTTTATAGTCATAGTCCGTACAGTTGATATAATTTCTAAGACGGTATCTCTATTTAATTTTGTGCTATGGAAATAGGGCTATTTGGAACAGTTGGGACATCACAACACACTTGAAGCGTGTGGAGCCACACAGGACTTACTGATTCTCATAGCATTGTGTGTTTTACTTGGAAGCAAAACCTTTCAGATACTTAACTTATCAACCACTCCCTAATCACCACCAGCTTGAAAACAAGCTTAGAAAAAACTTCTTGGCCTTTAGAAAGTCTCTGGTGGTTTTACTTCTTACTGGTGTATTAACCTCCTCATTGTGGTCCACCTGGCCTCAGATTTTTATAGCTGGTAGGAATGAGTTGTGTAGAGGTGTTAAACACAAGTTGACTTTCAGCCTCATAAACCATTTGCCTGCCTTTCTTTCTATGACTTCTTGGGCTGGCTTCTGCAAATAAAAAGGTGAAACTATCTTCAAGAGACCCATTGCCTATTGAACTCTATTACATAGGTCTGCATATGTTCTAGAGTTGTTCTGGAACTGTTTCACTTTAAATCATTATTGAAATAGCATTGCTGGAACCAAGTCTGTCATGCTCTGTCTCTTCTGTTGTAAGAATGGCATATTTACTTTAATTAACTTATGTGTCCTTAAAATGAGTCATATATTACTAGCAGTAAAACCTGAGGATTGTGCTTTTCTTTCTGCAGTTACTTTGGTAATCTCTATGGAGGCAATAAGAACAACTGCATGAGAAACATTATTAGCCTATCTCTAGGGCTGTAAGCAGAGTGCTGGAGCACAATACCTGTCTGGAAGTGATTCTGAGCTGATGTTTCTTTCCTTTGGCTTCTCCCATTGTCCTCAGATATGGCATCATTCTTTCTATAATGAGCTCCGTGTTGCACCTGAAGAACACCCAACTCTGCTGACTGAAGCACCACTGAATCCCAAAGCCAACCGAGAGAAAATGACCCAGGTAAGCTCTCACTAAAGCTGTGGAATTATTCCAACGTTGTGAATTCAACAGGAAGTGAACTTTGTCATTTCAGTTAGTCATGCTGCCCAGTAGTCTATCTCTCTGTTATGGAAGATATAAAGTACATAGTGACCACTATGCATATTATTACATTTAGTTTAGAAAAATTAGTATATCCACTTTGAATGCAAGTACTTCAGTCCATCCAAGCTTTATGCCATCTTAATGTGTTTTATGCCCAGCCCTATTACAAAATCATCTTTAATATGTGCATGTGTCTATATTTATATGTTCAAGATACAGGCCAGATACAGGGAGATGCCTTATAGGACAATTATTTTTTGATTTAGATTTTGTATCTTCATTCCTTGTTATTAGCAACCATCAAGAAATATGAAAATCTTCTCCCTCTCTTTCAGTAAATTGCTTCGACTAAGCTAAAACCTCTAATGTTAAGGCAATTATTTTAATTGCATTTCAGATTATGTTCGAGACTTTCAATGTGCCAGCCATGTATGTAGCTATTCAAGCCGTTCTGTCCCTCTATGCTTCTGGACGTACCACAGGTAGGCCTCTGAGGAACATGACACAGATATTTGAAATAGTTTAATGTGTTGATGTGCACCTGGGAATGAATCGTGTGTTATCTTTGCAAAGGGATTGTGCTTGACTCTGGGGATGGTGTCACCCACAATGTGCCGATTTATGAAGGCTACGCCCTGCCCCACGCCATCATGCGTCTGGATCTGGCTGGCCGTGACCTGACGGACTACCTCATGAAAATCCTGACGGAACGTGGCTACTCCTTTGTGACCACTGGTAAGGACATGCTGCTGACTGCAGATTAAACAATGCTCCTCCTCAATGTTTCTGGTGGCCTTAGAAGGACTGGCAGTAGTTCTGCAGTTGAATAGACACAAGAAGGAATCCAACAGAAAAGTCCCCTACAAGACTAGCAGAGGAGTTGTTTAAAAAATGGGGTGGGTATTGGGGGATGAACGGGAACAACCTATCAACATGCCTGGGTCCTTCCTGAATGCCATTCTAAAGATTAAATCCTTTTGACAGCGGAGCGTGAAATTGTCCGTGACATCAAGGAGAAACTGTGTTACGTGGCCCTGGACTTTGAAAATGAGATGGCCACTGCTGCCTCTTCCTCTTCTCTGGAAAAAAGCTATGAGCTTCCTGATGGTCAGGTGATCACCATTGGAAATGAACGCTTCCGCTGCCCGGAGACCCTCTTCCAGCCATCTTTCATTGGTAGGTCAAATGATTGTTCTGCCTTGGTGAACTGCACTTAAATACCAAGTTCCTGTTTTCTTTTGATTGTGTCCCATTGCTAACTCACTCAGACCTACACACAAGTATGTCCTAGCACCCATTATAAAATAATCTTTTAGAACAGCACCATTCATATGGTGGGAGGAACTTCATGTCAAACAATAAGGCGAAATGCTTTCCCAAAATAAACCTCGAATGTTTATTCCTGGCTTCTGGCATTGGGCCTATGCTGTTTTGTACGTTGTGCAGTTGGCTACTATGAGAAGTATGGCTGCAAAGCCACTTTTCTAAGTCTGAGTATTGTAGTTTGAATGTGCTTTCAGGGAGGTGGTGTTGGGGGGAAGTACTACCTTTATTTTTCAAAAAGACTGCTCCAAATCCTGAATTTGTGGTCCATCATATTTGCAGAGCAAAGCCAACACAACACATGGTAATCAACAGCCATGAAGGCAGACTTGCGACAAGGTCACACAGAAATCCAACGTCAGTTCTGCCAATTGGTAGGATTTCAGCTCAGAAATAGATGAAGTAGTTGCATACTTAGCAGTATTAGGACATATTTTGACTGTTCTGTCTCTGAGCTGGCTCAATTTAACAAAAAAAAAGAAAGAAGAAAAAGAAAAAAAGAAAACAAATTATTCCAAGACCTTATAAGGAATTCTTAGGACATTTGAGATGCTTGCAAAAGCCTAGTGGAAACTTTATTATTCCACACCCCCAGCTTTCTTTTAAGGAGGAGTTGTGTACGTAAGGAGGGGGAGGAGGGCTGAACACCAAGGAATTCCTAAGCAAATAATTGAGGCAGCTGCAGAATGGCTTTCCAGATTTCCACAGCTCTGAAGACCGATGTCTTCCAAAGAGACACTAAAGTTCACGTCAGTTCTGTGTTAACAATTTTAAGTCTCTGTATGGAGCTGCTTCCTCAGTGTTCTTCTGTGACTTCCCCAGGCATGGAGTCCGCTGGCATTCATGAAACCACGTACAACAGCATCATGAAGTGCGATATAGACATCAGAAAGGATCTTTACGCTAACAACGTGCTGTCCGGAGGCACTACAATGTACCCGGGTATTGCAGACAGGATGCAGAAGGAAATAACTGCTCTGGCTCCCAGCACTATGAAGATCAAGGTATGGCGCAATTACTTGTAGACTATTTGAGTTGGCGAGTACAGAGACCTCAAAAGTCTAATGAAACATAGTAACACTTTACAAAGTAAGTGCTCTGTACATATTTTGAATCATGTTTGTACCTTCTAGCAAATAATCACCAACTGGTAACTTTGTTGCTGGACGAAGAGGGCCTTCTCGCCTCTCCTTTCTTTTTTCATGGTGAATTTTGCCAACTGCCTGAATATAGCCAAAGAAGAATAGCGTGGACGCAGCAGCATAAATTTTCTGCGGGGGCTATATATGAGCTTCTTCAGCCCTCTTTGGCTGATGGAGATGGGAGGGAGGAAATGCTGGGTTTGTACTTGGCCTACAAGTTCAGGAAAGAAAGAGTCTCTGACAAGCCAGTCTTCCTTCTGCTGCTTCAGATCTTCAGCTCCTTGCTTTGCAAGCATTTTATCAGCTATACCAGTAAGACTGCTCCATAGGTCACTTGTTTTCCCAAGACCTCCTGGGCTATCATTATATGTTTCCAGAGCAATTATCTCCCCTTTTTCTCATATGCAGTCATGAATACACAAATACACTGCTCTTACTGCGCAGACTGACTCTGGCAGAGAAAGCGAGGATTTAGACTCAGACTTAAATAACAACTTTTTAACTTTACTGCTTGCACCAGTGGCTAACTGTATCTATCTGCTGGTGTCATCCCTGGCGTTACAGTGTTTTATTTAACACAAAATATCACTGGTTTAATATTTTTTTATAAAAAATGTATTTTATTCATTCACAATGTACAAGTGGTCCTTAATGCTTTTATTTCTTAAACAGATCATTGCTCCTCCTGAACGTAAGTACTCCGTCTGGATTGGAGGCTCTATTCTTGCCTCCCTGTCTACTTTCCAGCAGATGTGGATCAGCAAACAGGAATATGATGAAGCTGGCCCATCCATTGTTCACCGCAAATGCTTTTAAATTGCTTTATCTTTATATGTCTCCTTAGTGTATTACTGTGAATGTATTCAGGAAAATACATTCTTATTTCATTCTTTCATTCCATAAATCCTTCATCGTAATGACTCTAGTTAATTGGATACTATGTATTTTTTTGGAATAAATTTTAAGTATGCTATGAAATTGCTGCTCCTGTTTAAAAACGGAAAAACAAACCTGTCTGTGGAGGTACCATTACGGTTGGTTTGAAGCTCCATCTTGTGACATAAATTTGTTACTACACTATACTGGGCTTAATGGAAAAAGCAGTACCTTTTGCTCAGTGATACCAATGCTAGAAAACGCTCAGCTATCAGGCTGCATGTTATCAAAGTTTAGCCTCAGAAAACATTTTAGTCTGCAAACAGAGCCAGTCTTGATTTTTCCAAAGTCCTGGGCAGTACCAAAGGAGCATCACATCTGTTCGGTATCATGATGAGCTCGTGCACTCTGCTTTGCATTCGCTCTATCCAGATATATTATTTATCCACATCACTCTTAATTCACAGCTGTCATGCTGGAAAAGCTAATTTCTTATGATGTGTGGCCCAGAGGTGTACAGTGCATACTACAACAATTCTATGTGTTTTCTTTAAAGAAACAAAACCTGTTCCTTTGGGAGCATATCTAAACACTAATATTAGGTTGAATACATGACTCTCCTCTGATATGGCCTCGGAATGAGTGCAGCCTATTATTTTCATGTTGTGATTTCTGGCAAGGTCTAAAGGGTAATTAAGCTGGCTTAATACACTTTTTTCTTCAGAACTGTTTTTTTTTTGGGGGGGGGGTAATATAATCAAAGTAGAAAAAATAATTTAGACAATTTTCTTTTTTGTGATTTTTCTGATTCCTTTTATAGTCTTAAATACATCAAAACTGAAATTCAACTAGAAATATATGCATAGAAGCTGAAGCCAGTAATACTGTATTAAAAGTATATATATGAATAAAGAATCACCGAGGCAGACCTGGAAAAGGTCAGTTCTAAGGAACTTGCTGCAATCTGTATTCATTAGAGTTCAGGATAAAGGATGCTATTTATTTTTGTTACCTGTTTTGCTGTCTAAACTCAATAGTTTACCTCACTTGCCTGTTACTTGTTATCTTTCAAACTGTAAGCTCTTTGTAACAGCACCTGTTATTTACCATGTCTGAGTAACCCCTGGGTTCCAGATCTTGTCCAGCTTCTGACTGTTAGCACATGTTCCAAACTTTTTTTGTACTAACCTTATTATTTAAAGTATAGGTCATCTAGATTCTTGGAACAGGTACTAAATAAACTCTTGTAAGAGCAAATAACTTTGTATTGTTCTTCCTTCTAACTCTATCTAGATTTTTTTCTCTAACTCTAGATAGATCCAGGGAATCCCATTCAGAATAAGAACCTGATTTCAAATAAAATTTCTACTGGAGGGTTGCTGGAGAAGACACATTTCTCCAAGGGACTCTGATGCGTCTCTGCTATTCCAAGATGTGATGAGGGTCAGCTCTCAGGTAAAGGACTTGTGTTTTCTGATTAATAACTTAGCCAAAACTTGAGCTATACAAGGATGCAATAGGGAAAAGGATTTAAAAAATTCACCCAAACTAATGTATTTGCCTTTGCTACATATAATGTAAATTCACCGAATCAGCGAAGAGATGTACATAGCTGGAAGTCACAAAAAGCCAACCATTGTTAAAAATCTCTAATTATCAGAAAACAATTAATGCCAACAAGTAACAAGAGAAGCATTACTTATTTCAACACAGTTACTGTTGTTTGAAGTTCATTTTATTGTTGTATTTTATAGGTGAGATTTGTTTACAGATTCAGGGGTAATGCCGCTGAACTCCATCTTGACAGAGCAACAAAATAACTCCAAAACAGGCTAGAGCAATAAATATCAAACCATTCAATCTAAAATGTATAAATATAAAAGTCCTTTCTGAAAATGTAGGAAAAACAGGAATCCGTTTTTCTGTTTTGGCCATTTGTATAGTAACATTGCCATCATCCATCCGTATCACCTCAGATCCAGCACAATTATCTTTATGTCTTTCCCGACCACATGGGTACATGGCTGCAGAAGAAGTCAACCCGTTACTCACCGAAATCAATTTCAGTAAAATAGCATGGGGGCTATTGTTTCCTGGTAGTTTTCTGAGCCTGCTTAATACTATGCCTATCTATGCAACTTCAGTACCTGTCACTGTGCCTGTTCACTGGCAAATGTGACTGTCACAGGTATGGACTGGTGAATTAAAGACTACAACATCCAATCAGAAATAAATTTTTAAGGGGATATCGTTTAGTGCTTAGCCTGTGAAACAGATTCTAGTTCTGTGCTATCCTTTATGTATCACAACACGGGATACCTTACATGGAGAAGGAAGGTGTTGGTGCTGCTTTAAAACGGGTGCGTGGGGGACAGCAGCAAGGAAAGCGTGAAGCTGTTCTCTTCCTGCGGTGGCTTCAGATGTGTCTGCCCACATGATGGAACTTTTTTTAGCATTTAGGACTAAATTGTGTCTTTAGACACAGCTTGTGTTGTGTCTATGGAGAAGAGTTTTTGCCAGAAACCAGGTGCAGATTAGGGTTGTTTTACTCAGGTTTCATGAGGCTTCCTGTATTATCACCCCTGATGTTTTTCCTCCAGGAAATGAGACTGTGATCTTACTGTTTTTGTTGGAAGATCAGTGTCTTTTGGGGATTGTACTTGAAAGGATATTTGTGTTTGATGTGCGATACCAGCAGTGTGTCTAAAGATTATAAATGAGCTCAAGTGGCCAGTAACTTCATTGATGAACTAAGTCTGTAGAGGGCTGCTGAGAAGAGCCCATCTGGAACAAAAGTCTTAAAATTTTTCAGAGTTGGACTACCTTCTCATTATCCCTACAGTCAATGATAAAAGAACAGAACAAAACAAAGAAACCCCAACCTCTCCTTCTTTTGGGAAGTAATACCGGCATTCTGAGAGTCCTACAACAAAGAAGTAATTTCCAATGTCTTTTAGCATTACTTATCTGCATTTGATCATTTTATTTTGAGCTATATGAGATGCTCGGTGTTTGAAGTGAGCACCATTTAAAAAAAAAAAAAATCTTAATTATTCAAAGGTAAAGATTGTTGTCTTCCAGATAACAGTGACATTTCTAATAATGACTGACTATACTGTTCAGCCATCCATATAGCATACTATGCTCATAAAACATCAAAAGATATTATAGTTACTGAGAAAGGCTTATAAGAAGCCAGTGGAAAATTACAGGCAATGAAGGAAACAGAGCTTAATCTACTCATAGCTGTGCTTTTCAGCAGCTGGGATGTTCTGTTGGGACACTACAGCTGAGGAGATGAACTGAATTCTTTGTTTAAAAACTGAAGAGTTCAGGAGTAACTCCCATTTGAAACTGTGGCTTTTTGCTTCTTCTGAAAGCAGGTAAAAGCGGTGACTGATAATAAGTGCCTCTGCTTAGCCACCATTTGAATGGCAGTGTGTAGTCCTCATCTCATGGCTGCTATTGACTGCTAAAGTAGAATCCTATTGCCTCCCTTGGTCAGTGAAGCAAGGGTAATGAATTCTTAAAAGGCGGGAAAAATTATAAAGAAATCTATTCTGAAGCATGTGTAATTTCTGCTTGCAGCAGAACCATGGGCAAGAATGTAAATAGTCAAAACCATGTTGGATTATATACTTACATTAAATAACCTAGGGTCCTTTGTATGTGGATGGAATCCCTTCTTTTTACAGGCAGAAACTTCTAGCATGCCAGCATTAGTAAGTCTGAAGATGCCAGTGCTGGAAAGCAAAAGTTGAAACTCCTGTTACAGACTGCTTCCATAATACATGTCCGAGGTTTCACATACAAATTGCTTAGCTTAACAGAAGGGCAACAGAATGGTACTTAGTGATCTTTGATACGCAGGAGCTAAGGCTGAGTTAGATTCTTAAAGGCATTTGATATCAAAGGGAGTTGTATTCCTGTAAAGGAAGAGATGATGAGGGGAAGGGGAGAAAAAAAAAATAATCACAGTACTGGTGCTATTTCCATTAGGCAGGTTAGCCTACTAAGGGCCCAGGCTAGTTCATACAGGAACAGATACAAACCAGAAACTTAGGTGTTCTGAATTGCATTTCACCCACAGAACTGTAGAGGGGCAACTTAAAAAGCTGGCCTTTAAGCTAGCTGTGTAAATGACTAGTGACGGTACACATCCTCCCCACACTTCTAGGTAATCAAGTAATACAAAGCACAAGAAAATGCACTGCTGCATATGTATGATCTAACACTTTGAGTATTGAATAACACATTAGAAAACCTGCCCTTCTGTGAAAAACGTTAGTGCCTAAGAACTACAGGACAGCACCTGATTAATAAATGTTACAGATACCCTGTAACCAACTCTAACCTGTTACTCCTATCAGCATAACTATGAAAGAAGTTTGGAAGACCAGAGATTTGAAAAGGTGTGCGGATGTGCTCTGGGTTACAAAGCCTAGTGCTTGTGCACTTGCCCCTTAATCTGTATTTACAGCTCTGCTACCTGAGTGGCCCATATAGGAAGTTAGGCAACCAGAATGGGATTCATAGAAGTCATCTACAGAGGCAGAAGGCCAGAAAGGCTGAAGAAATGCACAGTCTAAACAATGGAGTTAGCCCTGGGGCCTTGAAATGCCACACACGCCAAAGCGGAATAAAATTGTTGAGATTGGAAGGAACCTCTGAAGATTGTCTAGTCCAACCCTCCTCCTCCAGCAGAATCACCTTGAGCAGGTTGCCCAGGACCCTGTCTAGACAGCTTTTGAATATCTCCAAGGATATAGACTTCATACCCACTCTGGGCAAGCTGTGCCATTATAAACCTTCACATTAACACTTACACAGTTCCAGGTTTTCCCAGATACTTATTGTTTGTATTTTATGAAATATAAAACTAGGACCTTATTATTGAAAAAGTGAGCTTTATCCTTCTACTCCCCAAACTGCCATTTTCATATCGTCCTAGAGAAATACGTCTAACCCCTCCACTTCCTTCATCAGACAGAATGAAGATGGGTCTGTGGTAGGGCAATGGCAATTAGGTCTCCAGAAGAACAGCTCCTGTCATTACTACTTGGTTGAGCAGAGTATAAAAAAATAAAATTTAAAACCTGGGGATGGGAAGGGAGGAGGAGAGAGAAGGCAGAAACAATATTGTACATAGAGACTGACTGGAATGCAAATCTAAACAACTTAAAGAAAACAAACTCACAATACAATATTCCTGTCCTTCATCCAAGTTTACTTGTGCTGTTTGCATTTGATCAAATTTTACGATAAGGACCAAGGGAAAAATATCTAAATATTACTTAGAAAAATCAGAACTCACTCATTATGCTTTGGTGAACAAACAATTGCAATGGCCTCTGGCAACATTAGCTGATAAGAACAATGAGTATGAAGATCAACACTGGATAAGAATGCAGTTTGTGTTGGATGTGTCTACAAAAAGAAAGGGAAAACTCAACATCATGAAATATTTCTTACAAATCAAGGTTGACATACATTCAAGAAGGAACAATAACTTTTAACAAGTGAAAGTATCAGTACTTCCTTAGGTTGGTTTCTTAAGTTCCTGTTAAGCCAGATTCTACATTTTTGTGGTGGCTTTTCAGTACGAGGTTTATGGAGGAACATTCACAGCCAGACATACAAGCAATTTTCTGATCATGGGGGAGAAGAAAGGTGGAATGAAGAAGTGCAAGACAAAGGGAAATGACTTGATTATCCAAAATCCCCAAGAGTGAAATTAATATAAAGTTTAAACAACACGATACCCCCCCCTCAAATTTTGAATACAGTAGAAAAATAAATGGCATTAGAGACTAATAAAATACCCCTAAATCAACATGAACAAAAGTTGCATGGGCAAAAGCAGGCCCATTGTGTCAACAGGCTGCCTCAACTGCATTAAGAAATACTCATCTGTGGAGAACATTAGTGCTCATTTACATCACTACAACTAAAATTAAGCAAGCAAATTAATTTGAGTTAATCTAGTTATTTCTTCAGTTTGGTATTTCTAGGGTTTTTTTCACATAGTATGCAGAGCCGATATAGAAAAGCCAGAATCTATGAGTCATACGTACGTGGATCCAACCCAAAGTGAGGAGATCATACTGATCCTGAATACCAAATAATTCTTCCACGTTCTCCATGTCGCAGTAGTCTGGTCCTGCAGATTGCTTTGGCACTATTACGTGAGTAATAGTAAATTCATTATGTGTCTGTAAAACAAACATAGACTTAGAGCAGAACAAAAGAAACTAATGAATAAATGCTGAATCAGAATCTGAAAGTTGTCAGCCTATCAGCTAAAACAAACAGTATAGCTCCACTGATTCTAGTGCAGCTATATGGACTTACTGCACCTGAAAATATCCCTTAGCATTAGTAGTAACATCATGAGATTGTCGTATTGAAATGTTCTCAGAGACCAGTGTGAAAAGGTTGCCCTTTAAAATAATTAAAAACATGAAAAAAGAGGTTTGAGAATACTATAATTATTTTCTGTGAAACTTGGAACATCACTACTCTTGCTGTTCTTCACTTTATACAATTCAAATACACTTGGACGTCATCTTTAAAATTCTTTGTATGCCAGAATTAGCCATGACATCTTCCCCTGCTCTGAAAGGATGTTAAGTGTTATCTAGGTCAAAGGAAAAAACCAGTCTGGAAATCAGATGTTCTACAGCTTGATGGGGGGATTTTCTTCTGTTTTGTTGTGGCATTATGAATTTGATGACTCCAGTAGATTCTAGCAGTCTTTATATTTCATTGTCCTGTAACTAAACCTCACTTACCTTAGATGAATGCCAGAGAAAGTACTCGAAAAAGCCTGTATTGCACAGCATGCTGAAAAACTTGCTACATTTTATAATGACAGCAGTGTACTTTGATCAGATGTTTCCCTAATAAGGCAAGCCCAAACTGCTGAAGTGACCACTCAGGTTATAATATGAAATTAATTATATTAAAGACTAATCATTTAGATCTGCTTTTGCTCTGAAATTGATACATTACAGAAGAATACAGCACTATCGAATATGTCTTCCCCATACAAATGTGAGGTTAAACTGTACCAGTTTTCCACAGAGAATTCCACATGTCTCTATTCCTCTTACTGTATTTGCCTCTGCAAGCAGCAGAAATTTGTGACAGAGATCCCTGGGCAAAATGACACCTCTGAGTGCTTCAGCCAATTGAGCTAATAAGAAAAAAAAAAAAAAGACCGAGAGAGAGAGAGAGAAAGTCATTTGCAGCTTACACAGTGAAGTTCTATAAAATATGGAAATATATCCAGACATATACAGTTACAGGAAATTATTGAAAGTGAAAGAATTATACTTACCACATCACAGATTTCTAATGAGAATAAATCTACAGCACAAGCACTTCACCCTAAATTCAGGTCACTGGCCCATAAGATATACTCACTAGCCTGTCCCTGAGGTGACAGTGAGCTGATACCATCTCCCAGGCGCAGGTGAACTACTGCAGGTTCTGCTCCTGTTCCCTTGAAGCCCACGGCAAGATTCAGACTTCATTCCACAGGAACACTAAGGCTCAAGCTCTAGATCCATCTATTGGTCCTCAACTGGAAAATGTGAAACTGCGCAACTAGTCTCTTCTCTTAAAATGAAGAAACTGTATGGAACTGTTGTGTGTACATCAACCTGTTCATGCATATTTCACTATGGACATCCTCACAGTGAAGAAACATGCATACATATGCAATATGTGGACTGCTATAAGCAGCAAAGAGGCAAGTAAAATAAAAAAGGAATGAAAAAAAATAAAAAAATCTCTGCACTTACTCTGAACAGCACTTAAAGTAGCTGCTGGCTTTAAGACCCGGTTTACTGGAGGCGAATGTCCAGTGCAGCCAGATGTGCCGCTCCTCTCTTTTTTCTCCAGCAGTGCAGTAGACAAGGAACTGTTCTCCGGTACAGAAATACAAGACAGCATACTTCCATCTATCTGTTCGGACATAACCATGCTCTCTTTGATTTTCTGATCTCGAGCTAGCTCTTGCTTCTTAAGTTGATCCTCAAAGAACTGAAACTGTTCTGATTCAAGCTGCTGTTGCCGCATATGTGCGATCCGTTTTTTCTCTGCCTCTATTAGCTTTTGATGCTCTAGTTTCTTCAGAAATTCAGTTCTACATTTGTTCTGAAACATATGCAAAATAGTGACATTCTCAGAACACTAAATAGCCTCAAAAAATGAAGAGAAAGCAGCAGTCTAATTGTTTAATACAACCATCAAATCCTGGCATTAAAAATTAAGTCTTTTGGAACCTGTTTGCTGAACTGGCAAATACAACTCTATCCCCAAAAGTAGTATGATATGGAAGGAAAACCAGTAAGTAAGGAATTCCTAACACAAAGCTTCCAATCTGCACACCTGTGGTGCTTTGTGTTTTCACTTCAGTAGGGATAGCACCGGCCTCATTTGCCCGTTACAATAAAGTCATTAGAAACAGACTTTTCAGAACCGTGATGGCAAAGAGACTAGACAGAAGCGTAAGCCCTTACAATTTTCAATGCAACAAGCACATGGGTTTCCTGCATAGATTTCATAATCCATTTTGTTGTCAGGTTCTGTTGCTTGTCGCTGCTGTTTGCATAGGTTGGTCGACTTTCTCCTGCTACTTTCTTTCCTCAGCTTTCCCTGGATTGCCTGACCTGGTGTTGGTGCAGAGCCTGCCCAGCCTCAGGCACATCAGGTGCCTTCTCCGCTCTGGTCTATGCCCCCTTGTCCCCAGGCCACCTGCTGTTCCACAAACTGCAAGGGAAGCTTCAGGTTTCAACAGCCTGGCGAAGGGGACCTCCAGAAGCAAATGAAAAAAACAGAGCAAAGTCATTTCTTAAATGTCGCGAACAAAATAGATGAGGAAAGAAACCCTCAAACCAATCGGTGACAGGAATATGGGGTCGGGGGTTGGGGGGGTGTTGGTGTTTGTCCTGATTTTTTGTGTTTTCTTTTCATAATACCCTAGGACAATTTTAAGGGAAGGAAAGAAAAAGATGTTTTTTTCTCAGATGCTCTTTCCAAGACAAGTTTTTAAAACTACAGGTTCTCTGTTCAGTGACTTCAATACACAAGATGTAAGTGTTTACGGTTACTTGAAGACTCAAACAGGATCAATGCAAACTTGCGCACATTCAGAGCCAAGGGACCTTTTCCTCATACTCATGTAAGTGTATCAACAGTATCTTTTTTATAAAACAGAATCAGAGTGTACCAAAGACCTATTTGGATATTTGTAGACAGCTATTAAGTAAATATCAGAGCACATTTATTTCCAAGCATACTCTTGCATTGCTTATTTTCAAATGACCAACAGATTAGATTCTGAGAAGAAGTGAAAAGTCATTCTAAGCGGCCTGTGAAATGGTTATGTTCATGTAGAACTGACATTTCACTTCTTATTTTTAAAAAAGTTTTATATGACAGAAAAATATTCATACCAACAATAATTTAATAATCATATAAGACTTACTTTGTTTTGCATGTATTCTTGATATTCTAAGTTGTATTTTTTTAAAAGATCTCTCTTCAATTCATCTGTCCGTGGAAAAGCAACCTCCTTCAGTTTCTTTGGGGTGGAATGGGAGAGAAAGACAGATAAGTTTACTTTTCACTTTATAAAAGAACCATCTGTAAAACAAACCCAGCTGTAATACAGATTTTAAAAAATAAAAACGAGAAACAGATACTGCTTTTCTCCCAGGAAAGAAAGGAAGAAATACATGCTAACTCATCAGCTCATGAAACTTCTATAGTACACTGATTTCAATAAAGCTATATTAATTTATGTCAGTGAAAGGTGTGACATGACTACTTCTTATCTCAAGGAAAGATTAGGCCTTTTTCTAGCAATCTGTTATCTCTGTTTTGTTTAACAGGCATGTGACGACTAACGTGTTTGTTGTAGGTGTAATTTATAAAACAGCCAAGTCCAACGTTCAACATTTCGGGTAGGATCATGACTTTTTTCTCTGGGACTCCTTGGACAGAAATATGACTGCATATGCCCATTTCCAGGTGGGAAAAAATGTTTATTTGCAGAGATAGTTACACCTGTAGCTTCCTGTGACAGCCCTGGCAGATAAAAAGATTTTGTTTCACAAAACAAAAACAATGCCCAATGCAGAGATTACTACAGAGTAATTTAGAGGCTGTAGGGAAGGAAAGAGACCATGTGCTTAATCCTAGTGAGTGCCATCGGAGGGAGCATGTCAGATGCCCTTTCTCAACAGGGATGTTTTCCTAGATTGTGGGCCACAGTCAAAAATGTGGCATGAAGCATTTTGGTTTTTAATATGACATTATTCGGCTTCAACAGTAGAGAAAGCACAAAGCAAGAGACACTTATTTTTTTTCTCATTGTGCAATTCCAGATGTTTTAAACTCAGTATAAGGCTGTATTTGAAATGTCTCCTTTAACAAAACAAAAACCAAACAAACAAAAAAGCAAAACTTTTTTATATACAGGTGGAGGAAAAAAATCTGGTAAAAAATAAGTAAATAGATATTTGATAATAAAGAAAGCAAAAATATACTTTGATTATTTAGCAGGGTAAGGAAATACTGCACAGGCACCAGTAATGCCACATGCCTCTCTCTCCCTCTGTTTGCAGTATTCAGTTTGGACCATTAGCTACTCGCATAATTGGGACCAGCATCAAACGCTAAGTACTGTTAAATTAGTGTATTTTTAATGTGTAAACTTTCAGAAATAGGTGTACCTGGGTTTCCAACAATCTGCCAACTTACTTGGAGACCGTTCCTGTTCACCCTTTGGGATGATAATTTAATTTCCATTAATGATCGAATGATTAAATCAAAATAAAACATGAATGACTAGTGCAGAAAGGTATTAGAAAGAAATTCAGCTGTGATGGCTGACGTGGGCTATGTGTGCAGGGAGGGAAAAAGGGTGTTGGGAAAGAATGGAGAGATTCTAGGGGGAACATTTCTTAAAGGCCAGCAACCGTAACCCTACCTTAATAATATCTTGTTTTTCTGGTACCGCACATTGGTGATAGTCTCGGTGACTAGGCAGCTTTTCTACAAACAACCTAGGAAATTAAGCATGCATGTGTTCACCTCAGTAGCCAGAGGAATATCCACAATAGCTTTTATGACAGAAAAATCAGTTTCACATAACTGTTAAACACTGAATTCCAGATGACTTGGAGCAGGTTTCTACACATTTCTTTAAACTGACACTTAAATTCTTGTATAGATTTATATGGGACACATAGGGTAATGATGGGAGATTATTTTCTACATCTGAATATGTTTTGGTTTTCATTAGTTGGGTTCAAAAAAGGACTAACTAGCAGCTAGCACCTGAAAATAGCCCTCAAAAGCACCCTCCACTCTAGCTAGTGTTAATAAATCCCATTTTTACTGTCTTTACCTGTCCTTCGCTGAAATGCTGAATCTTAAACGGGAAGTGTTTGAATGCAGCTGAATGCAGCCCTGACTGTCATTAAAGCAGTTATTTTTACCAGACCAAGCTGCATAGATACCTGCAGCATTATTAACCTACCCAGACACCTAAATTATGGCAACACTCAGCTGCAAAGAGTTTGGAACACACAGCTGCTATCATTCTTTCAGCAATTTGTACGATGTTCACCTCCAGTCTCGATCTCTTTTTATAGAGACACAGACATGTAAAAATAAACGGAATAAGAAAGATTTGGCCTCGTTTTCAGAATATGGGGAAAAGAAAGGGGTGAAAGGAGTTCTCCTATTATAAGAATTTTAAAATATGCATATTAAAAACCCCCAACCTTTCAGAAGTAAGAAAACAACCCAATCAATTCTACAGCAAAACTAGCTAGTTAAAAAGTTTAAACCTGTCACTGATACATTTTTCAGCTGGCTGTTTCGACAGTTTTAATGAAAGCTGTCTGGATTTGGTTTTTTTGGGTGGGGAGAATAATCATACAATGAAAATACGTATTGTGGATTTTGCATTTAGTCCTGTGAGAAGCCATAAATCCTTTTGGGGAAGAAAAGCAAAAAGAAGCAAAAAGACATTTTTTCATGTTTTTTAAGTGCTGTGCAGTACTGCCATCTTTAAGATTGGCAGAAGCTCATAACACGTAACTATTAAAGGCTCAGAAATCTTATCTAAATATTGCTTTTTAAGCCATGCAGTCTATTTAACCAACATGCTGATAGATACAGAATAATCTGTGGGAAACAGTGCTCGTATTATAGCCTGGTACAATAAACTTAAACCTCTCTATATTAGGTTAGTTCATGCATGGCAGTTAATAGATGGATAAGACTATTATATTAACAGTCGAGATGAAATTATAGCAAAGCCTGCGATTATAATAAAGATCTCCAGAGAACAAAACTATTCTGGAAGAACACACTAAATGTTTTTCTCCTAGTCTAAAGGGGTGCCCTGTTTTCACTGCAGCTCTTCATTTCAGTTTACTCATAATTGTAAGTTGTAATAACTACAAACGGTTTCTTACGTTATGAACTTATTATAAAAAACAAAAGCATTCTCCAGATTTCCCTCCTCCATATATACTGATGCCATTCGCTCCATCTCTACTCCAGATCTAAAGTAGCGACGTGGGGTGATATCTTCATTGATTGTGATATTGCTGCCAAGTTTGCTTAAGGCACGTACTCTCTCTTCTGGGGTCACAGAGATGTCTGTATGGTCAGGAATAGCTACTAGCTTTTTCTGAAAAAGAACAGAGAGATTAGCAAAGAGAACCAGATGTTACGTTTCACTTTCAGTAAGTGATCTCATTCAAGAAAGAAACTCAAGGGAAATCTTCAGCTTTTTTCTCAAAATAGGCACTGGTTTCCCCACTGGCAGCCACAGCTGAAACATTCCAACATGTTTCTCAATTGCAAATAAATTGTGAGTGTGATTACAAATAAAAGATCATCTTGTCCCCCTCCCCAAATCTTCAAACTACAAAAAAATCCCAGAAAAAAAATTAAGGTAAAATTAAGTAAACCCCTGTAGAAATGACCAAAGGCAACACAGAGTGTGTCCTCTCTAGAATCCCACATACATGAAATTCTACAGGATTCTGCCTCAAGCTACCGAAATAATTTGATGGAGGGCCTGAATACTCAGACTCCTATTCCATGACGCATAGGGTATGACTGCTGGGTATAGTTCAGCTAACAAAGAGCAGTAAGTTCCCCTGGTCAGTCAACAGTTCCTTTCAAATGTTCATTTCCAGTTTTAAACGAGGCAGCTGAAGCCTAAGAAGTTAGAATTAACTCCACTGAAGAAGAAGCACAGCTGCTTATTATAATCATTACCTTCCTGTTAAGTAGTTAAATAATTGGCTACTGCAAGTCGCTTCCTCTTTGATGAAAATTTTTAGTGTATCTATTTGAAATGTTCACTTCAACTTCTTAAAAACCTCATGACTGAAACAAGCTAAAACCCCATATATAGAAATAAAATAAATTCCAACAAACCCATCAGGCAGAACGTGGGAGGAACTGGGAGAGTGCAGGATGAGACCCTTGTAGCTGACAGCCAAGGCTGCTAAACAGCTCTCTTGAATTGTTTCCTATTTGAAAGAGAGGGTGCTCAGCCATCAAAGCGTTTCTTTGTAATACATACCAAGGAGCTGACAGTGAATGGCTGTTCCATGTTGTTCTCTGTCTGCAAACCAAGGAGATCGCTCTTTCCCTCCAAAGTCTCCATCTGACTGCAAAGGACGGTATCAATCCAGCACTCAAGATTTGCAGCCGGCTGTCTCAGGGTTTATTAGCCCAAGGGAAACTTGAACCTAGATACATTGATTGTGGTCGTGTGCTGGAAAAAATATGCCAAGTCATTCAGATTAGAAATACATTCAAATGTCACGTAAGTTTGCATGCCTGCACCCACTCATCACTTTGATATCACAGTACTTATATATTTAATAACAATGTAAAATTTACCAGGCATCTAAAATTTAAAGTGGGAAGGCATGGGGGCTTACAGGAGAGTTGCGGACTAGCCAACCTGTTCTAATGTTATTACAGTGGATTAGAACACAATATAACATTATTTTTACAATTTTTACAGCAACTTAAAAAAACCCCAACTTTCAAGCAGAAAGTGAAAAACTCAAAGGTCAAAGACTAACCTCAGAATCTGTGTTTCCTTGAGCATATGTTTTGACAAACATATTAATAAACAGTGTGAATCTGGCATCTTTTTTCCTGCTAAGCCTATAATTAAAAATAAAACTTAGCACACAAACTCATATCAGTAATATAAAGCAGAGAAAATATTTCAAGCACCATGTGTTCCACCTGCACAGCTTGCTGATTTCAACAACGCTCAAAATACAATGAACTCTGATGAATCAACTGGTAGTAATTGCTTCTTGCACAGCTCTGAACAAGTAAAGACAAATATTTAGACATATCATGGTCACCAGCAAAAAAACCCCAAACCAACAAACGCCTGAAAGGGAAATGAATTATTTAAATTATAACGGAAATACGAAAATGAAGCTCCTAATGTGGTTTTTCACTTCCGTGCACTCAATCTAAACAAATTTGATCCTGAATTTTGAAGGCACTTTATGTATTGCAATAAATATGCCTTATGCTTTTGTAAAAGAATAAAGAGTGTGTTCAGCAAAGCTATTTTCTCAGCACACCTCTCTCTTGAGGCCAGAGGACTTTGGGTTAGAGAAAACCAACTCTAATGTGTTTTTAGCTGGCTGCATTTCTCAAGTATTGATTTCTGTATTTGTGTCTTCCTCATTTTTTTCCAAGAACTAACAGTATCTATTAGACCAGTCTTTAATTTTAACAATTAGTGCAAGCATTACAGAAGAGATTAAATTCATTCAAGTAATACACTTCCTTTAAAATAATCAGATCTATCCTATTTTACTTGTAAAAGCGCTTACTGGTATGCTCCTTCTGCCTTATTAATTCCGTTTTACTCCGCTTTTAGATATGACCTCACAATCTCAATGAGTATGTTCTTGCTTGACTTTACACCCATGTTTTCCATTTTCAAAATTTTTATTCTCATCATCAGGTATGTCACAGGTCTTTGAATTCAATTTCAAGACCTGCTTTTTTCAAATTAAGGTATTCAAAATGCTGTCGCAATTTGTGGCAAAAAAAATGGAGCATGGCTTATGTACCCAAGACATCAACATTAGTTGTGGTTGCAGTGCTAATGGAAATGGTTCTCTAAGCAATTTAATTTTACATAGATGGAGCTCTGGTATAAATGATCAACTTGGCAGGAGAGCCTATTCATTGCCTATTCACAGACTGCAGAAAGGGCCCATGGGACCACAATAATTAAATATTTTTGCTTTAGCCTGCACCAAGAAATACGCCTTATGGCTAATTCCACCTGAAACCCTTCTTCAGCTAGACCACTGTGGATGAGGTGGTGGACTGTGAAAGCAGAGGGCTAAAAGCTTGGCCAGTGCAGAGCTCATGTTAGACCCCTGCCCCCGCAGCTCGGATTCTAAGCAGAAATAAAATCTTCAATAAGAGACTCTGCATTCACATGCTTTGTGTGGCTCAGGAGTAACAGTTAAAAAAAGTATCTCAGAGCTAAAAAGCATATATTTTGAAACCCTTTATTCACTCACTTATCCATCACTTACGGATTTTTTTTTATTTCCCCCAGAAGCAACTGGGAGATCTACGATAGCTGAATGGAAGGATAGTTTTGCTCTAAAGTATGAATTCAAGTATGACAAACTGCAAAATATTCTAGTCTTCAATTTATAAAAAAAAAAATACTGTTCAAAAGTAAAGGGTGCAGAAATGCATTTCTGTTCAATTCCCTATCTCAATTAGCAGCTTTTGAGCAAGACAGCTGCTTTTCAAGCACTTTCTCCATTACTGACCTTCATCAAAATGTGGTGAGGAAATGGACTCTTAAGAGAATGCTCCTGAGATGTTTGCCTATGGAGGACATAGGATATGGATCATGTGCTTCTTTCAACTGTTACCACACCTTGAAGACCTTTCAGCCTAACTGGTAGGTAAGTGGAAAAATGTTAGTGCAGCAAGCGGGAAACACAAAAGCCACTAATTGGTGGTTTTGTTTTGTTTTGTTTTTGTGTGTGTGTGTGGGTGTATGTTTGTTTGTTTGTTTGTTTTAATTTTATTTTATTTTATTTTATTGTTTGTGGGTTTGTGTTTTTTT
>VYZM01023212.1:279030-383761 GCA_013398915.1 Dromas ardeola
GAGGGCGAGTGGAAGCGTCGGCGGCGAGGGCGGGAGGTGCCTTGCGTGAGTGATGGGCCAAAGGGGGGTGTTGCAGCATCCCCACCTGGCCTGTGTCCTCTCCACGTTTCCCACCTTGCTGGTGTGTTAAGCAAATCCATACCTGCTTGGATACTGGTGGGCGAGCGCGCCCCGCCTGGGCTAATCTACACCCGGGCGTGGGGCTAGCGCTGCCGGCTGAGGAAGGTGTGGGCCGGGTGAGGAGGAAGGTGTGGTGGCCATCGTGGGGCTGGGTGTCCTGGTTTGAGCGATGCAGGGCTAATTTATCTTCTAATGCTGGGGAAAACCGCGCTTTTAGAAGACTCTAGTGTCTGAATTCGTGAAAATATTTACTTTATAGCCAGCTGGGCTATGTGGGCTTCAAGGTCTCGGTGTTTTAAAGCCTTGCCAGGTGCAGGGATGAGGAGGAACGAGGCCTGGGCACTTGACCCAGGCTGGCCAACAGGATTATTTCATACCGTGAACGTCACATTCAATATAAATTAGAAAGTTTGCTGCGTCGTGCTCCCTCTCCCCTGATAGCTGTGGTCCAGAGAACTTCTTGCCCCAGTGCTGGACCCCTGAGCCCTTCCCTTCCTCCCGAAGCCGCAGCACTCGCAGTGTCTGACATTTACTGTCCACTGCTGGGAGTGCACAGCTTCCTACTGATAGAATTGGCTGAATATAATTCTTATATATTTTATATTAGTATCGGGATCAATACTGGTTCTTTAATATTATTGTTAATTATTCAGTCTTATCCTATTAAATCTATTTATATTTCAGCCCTCATGTTCCCTTGTTTTCCCCGATTCCCCTTCCCAGGTGGGGAGAGGTCATCGGGTGATAGAATTATTGTCTAAATGATAATAAATTGTTATGGGTTTCTCAAACCATAACACTGTGGTACCTGGGAAAGTGGTACCTGAGCTGTGGTGCCTGGGAAAGAGGGATGGCTGGAGGGGGGGGGGGCATCTCCCCTAAGGCAGAGGAGGTCGGGGGTTGCAGGAGGAAGAGGAGCTGTCAGCCTGGGTTTCTGAAGAGGCTGTGCAGCGTGGGGCTGTGGGCTGGCCCAGAGCTTTGCTAGGAATATCTATCAGTCGCTCCATGATAAGTTTGGATGACCTTCTTGGTGGTCTTCTGCTGAATTGCTCAGCAGATATTGGTCGTATCGATGTCTTTCCTGGGACCCAAATCTGGACACAGAAGTCTAGATGCAGCCTAAGATGCTTGTATTTAGCCCATCCTGCCCCCCAGGCATGGTAAGGGCAATTCCCTTCCTTCCTTTCATGGTGTGCATGGCTATTCTGGCTGCCTGGCATCCCAGCCTTGAAGTACCACACTTGGTGCTGGTGATTGTGGTGTGGGGCAACAGGCCTTGGTCCTGGCTTTAGTAACAGGAGGGATTGATTTGAGCAAACAACAAAAATCCTGTTTGTTCGAACAGTTACCTTGCTATCTTGTATTTTTCATGCAACACCAGTGGTTCACTGAGTTTGTCCGAAAGTGCTATAAAATACAGGCTCTAGTCCATGCCATGGAGCAGTTTCTCTGTGCTCAGTGGAGCTGTTGAGCTAATCCCATCCCGAAGCAGAGGTGCAAGGGACACTTACAATGCTGCAAGGGTGTTGTCTGGGTAGCTAACAGTCTTCTGAGAGGAAGTGTAAGGGGTGGGTTGCTGTTATCCAGACATTGGCCATTCTGGGACTGCATTCCTGATGGATGGCAATAAGAAGATAACGTTTGCTTGCAGGAAACTCTAGGAAGTTGAGAAGCTACCTGATAAGCATTTGGAAATTGTTGTCTTCCATCAGAGAATTTGGCAATCCTTTGAAAAGTCAGTTAGGTTAAAGGTGATGTTAGGTTGAACACTAGGTTTAGGTGTTCAGTGTGGAAGACACTGCACGTTGCATTCTTTTCCAAACAGTGTTGGTCACTGACCGGAATGCTTCCCTGGAACCTCTTTTAGGGTGTGGCCGTGGCAGGTTCTTCTTGTACAGCACAGGAACACCCTCTAGAGAAGTTTGAACTTGTTGCCCTGGAGTGCCCATTGGTGCCTGCTTCCAAGCTGAGTGAGCTTAATCTCAGGCCTGCATCCACACAACCAGGTTTTGAGGAACTACTAGATCCCCTTTCATTCATCTGCCAGAAAGGGCAGTCCCCAGTGTCTGCCCATTGCTTTCTTCAGCTGGGCAGAGCCATGTGCTCTGGTTCATGAAGAATCTGAGTTAGTTCATGGTTAGCCCTGATTCCATGGCAGGGAAAAGGCACCACTGGTGAGGGTAGAAGGAGTTTGGTGTTGCGATTCTTTGTTTCCTCTCCTTTCCATCGTGTGTTTTGTGCAGCGTCACACTGTCAGGTTCATTGTGTGCATCTCAACTGAATGTTGGGTGGTGCTGCGGATGTGTGCATGGGAGCAGAGGTGAAGGGCTTTGCTGCCAGACACTTCAATGAGGTGCTCAATTCCTCTTTACCTAAGCTGGAATTCTTGATCCTGCTCCCCCTCCCTTCAGACCTAGAGCTCGTGCTTGTATTGTGTGTAATGTTCGATGTGCCTGTGCCAGGACTGCCCTGCTCTGTTGTGGAGGTGGGCTAGGTCTGCTTTGAGTTCTCTGGGGTAGTCAGGACACCGGGGCTTATAAATAGTGTGCTGTAAGTGCAATATCTGTGTCTTGGACTGCGAAGTTCTCCAGAAGTTGTGAGCTCAGTTCCCAGTGATACCACAGGCTGCTAGAGAAGGTGTGTCATCTCCTTAGCATGTGTTTTCTATATTGCATGAGACAAACATGTTTTGCTTATATATTGATACCTATCTCCCAGCTTACAATCAAATGGGTTTCGTTTGCCACAAGTCTTGATTGAGGAATCTGGGCTTAAGCCCCCCCCTAGAAACACCCACAGTGCCTGAGCTACCCTGTCTTGGCCTGGAATGGTGAACCCTTTGATGTGATCTTTTACCTCCTGGAATAATCTTGTAGGTGAGCAAGTGGGACACACTAACACTGTGAGCCGAGAAGCTTGAAGAACTGGAAACAACTTTACTGACAGTGCCAGGAATATTTCTTGAGATGAATGCTGTTGTCCTTTTTGTGCAGGCTGCTGCTATGTCTGCACATCGTCAGTCCTCACTTTCCAGGTTATGGACACAAAGACAGTTGAGCTCAAAGAGTAGTAAGGGGGTTAACAAACCATTAGTCAGTGTGAAGATAAGTGAGTATCTGCATCTGTCCAACAATCAAGAGATTTCTCTCTGACATAGGTCTCCTGATGTTGGATTCCTTGGCATTTGGGCCATTAAAGCCAACTACTGTCTGCTTATATGCCAGGGTAGTCTTACAAGTGGAGGTCTTTTGGGTCTGGCTTGCTGCTGTTGGTAATGTGAGAAGAAAACAGGTGAAACACTCTATCAAGAGGATAGACAATTTAATTTAAACAAAGATCAGTAACACTTCAACAGAGAAATTAGTGTCTCCCATTTTGGGGTTTTTGTGGGATAACGCCTCTGTCTCAGCTGGAATATGTGGTATTGATCTGCCAGGGAAGAGAAAATTAAATCTTAGTTGTACCAAACCCAGTCCTATAAAAGCTAAAATTTTCCAAAACAAGTGATCCCTGAAGTGTTCTTTCCAGTATATTTGTATTTTCAGTGGTCATCCCCGCATGCTTCAACTTCCTTAGAGAGACTTCAGTCAATGAAATAATGTAACACTATGGAAAGCAAAATAAAAATTTGCAAACCAATTGACGGTGGTTTTTAAACCCCTATATCAAACCCTATAGCCATATTCAACTGCTAAATAGAAATCTTTGAGGTTTTTACTGGATGAATGAATTCCCTGTGTGAAGCTTCAACGGTGTTTTGCTATTAGTTCAACGATTTTTTGATACATTCTCTCAGTTGCATCAAGGCCCCAGATGAAATCAAGATGTCCCCAAGCAGGAACATGCTCATGGTAAATGAGATTAGAAATCCGAGGAAGTAGTTTTGCCATGTCTTTTGGATCTGCAAATTTGTCATGTCCGCTGCTCCAAACAGCAATTGGTATGTTTATCTTCTCTATCTTGTACGCAGGAGGAGTAGACTGTAAGAAAGGGAGGAGACCTGAGTGAATGCTGTTGGATCAGAAGTTGTGTTTATAGAAAGGATTCTGTGCAATCATCTCTCTCTCCCTTCTGCGCTCACTACAGTAAAACAGTAAGGATGAAGGCCACCCTCTTAGCGTCTATTTCCCTAACCCCATTCCCTGTCTACTGTGAAAGGGAATGATCCATCCTATTCCTGTGTCTTTCCTTAGTGCATGGCTATGAGTTGTCCTGCAGTTTGGCACCTACTTGTGCCCTTTGGAGGTGGGGATATGGAAAGAGCAGCGTCTGTGTTTATCAGGCAAGGACTGCAGAGTTGTTGTTCATGTGTGTCCTGTTTTTGGCCTATGTAGGGTCCTCTTCATGCTTTTATGGGGCATGGAGTGAAAGACTTTTAGTTGTATTGTCCCAGACTTCATTTGACACTCTTTCTAGGTCACAGTGTTGCTACTGATGGAGTAATAGCCCGTGAGCATACTTGCCTTGCCTATCACCACAGAGGAAATCAAAGAAACCCTGGAGAGTAGAATGGGCATCTTCTGAGACCTGAGCCAAATGACTTAGTGCAGGATGGTTATTTGTCTACGGGGTGGTAAAGAGACTACGCACAAGATGCTTTTAAATTGACCCCTATTATCTAAGGGTGGTTCTGTTACTCTTCTCATTGACTGCTTTTTTGGGCAATTTCCTTACCATCCAAAGTATTGGGAATAGAATGTTGCCTATTCCAAAATTTAAACTTCAGTATTTAAAGACCATATGTGCGGATGGAAGGTGTCTGGGAGATCTTTGGAATCTTTCTCCACCTGTAAAATAATGTGCCACTCATGAAATAACCTGCCCTGACTCAGAAAAGCTCTCTACAAGTCAACTGGTCTGATCAAATCTCAAAAAACTGTCAGGCAAGTTACCAGTGTTGCAGGAGGAGCGCAGCATTTCTGAGTGTGAACTGGGCAGTAATCAAACTCCTAGTGACCAAGTGTTTTCTGTTTCCTTATTTCTGTACAGGATACATTAGTTCACCATAGCAGCAGTTTCTCTGAAAGCAGCTCACTCTCTGACTTTTTCTGTTCTTAGTTTTACCAGAACCCAAGGGTGAGTTCTCAGGGGAACGGCATTGCCTTACCTGGTTGTATTTCTCCATGTTTTCCTTAGAGCCGTAGTCATAAGCTTGAAATTGGCCCGAACGCGTTAGCTATTAATATTGTGACAAGGACAGATAAAATGAAAGTGTTAGGAGACAGAACAGAGTGCAGGAGGCATTTTCCTGCCTGTGATTGAAGCCAAGGCTCAGGCAGTGGACAGGCTTCCAGGGGTCCTGAGCGTGGATTGCAGGGTGAGTGGCTTTATTGCCTTTCGTCTTGCTGACATTCTCTCCTGATTCTCAGCCACCACCCTTGGTATGTTATTAAAATTTTGCTTGACTATTTTAGTTAACTAAAGTTAGGGTCCTTGTTTGTGACGCGGAGGTGTGTCAGGGCTATTAGTAATGGTCTCGTGTAACATATGATACCTCCTGACACACCTCGACTTTTGTGTGTCACTTTAGTCTGCTCACAGCACTGGCGACATTTCCAGAGGCTCACTACTTCTTACAAGAGTTTGGCTACTGGGAGCAGGGTGTCATTAGCTCAACACTAAACTGTTGTCTTCTCGAATGTGCTTTGTCAAAAGGAAAAAAAAAAAAAAAAGATGAATCTGTCTTAACTGAAAAGGTATGTGCATTTTTTTTTTTTTTTCACCTTTAAGTAACTGAGGATATGCTAGAAATCTGCTAGCTTGTCTCTGTTTTCTGCCTTTGCGTGCTAGTGGTCTGGATCCTGGGAATGTTTGTCAGGAGTGTGCGCAGAACCATAAGTATATTTAAGTGTTGGCAGAAGCGGCCACAATTCTGTGCGCATACAGTGATGTATTTCTGAGCCGACGCTCTATTGCCCTGGTTTGATTTGGAACATAGGCAGAACAACTTAGGTCTGAGAGCGACGTAAGATGCCAGCAGAAGAGGCAGTCCCCCACTTGCCGCTTGTGCCGGCAGAAGCGTTTGTGCAGTTAAAGGGCTCTGGGAGATGATCCAGGCTGCAATTAACCCTCTGGGAGAAAAGCTTTAGCCTGGATCAATTCTTTGTCTGGATCATCCCCTGGCCACTCAAGTTCACTTCTGCAGCTCTCAAGGCAAATGTCTTCATAAATCAAGATGAAGGCTGGAAGGCCTTTAGAGCCCAACGTGCAGAGAGGCCTGATGCGCCCTGGGGAAGCCTCGGTGCCTGATACCAAAGGGGCAATTCAGGTAATGGTCTGGTGAGCCACGGGGAACAGAGCTCCCTCTGTGGCCGGTGCTCACGGCAGCACGCGAGAAGATGTGATGGGCAGTTTCCCAGATCTACCACCTCTGGACTTCCCTGGAGGCTGTCGGTTGCATAAAAAGCAGTAGTAAGGGTCTGCTTATACATCAGTACACAGTTATACCTGTTGCCAATGAATAATGTTCTGTACGGATATTCCAGCAGGGGTATGTCCTACGTATATATCCATTCGACTCTGTAGAGAAAGCAGAAGTGTTACAAAGGCAATGATCCAGTGCTGTGAGAGAATAAAGGTGTGAAGGACTTGAGCAATATACTGCTGTTGTGTTAAAACCCCATTTTAATAGCATATTCTTCAAATATAAAAAAAAAAAGTTGAGGAGAGACTCACAAATATGTGAACTTCCAGTAGGAAAAGAATATGTAGAATTTTATGCCTTTGGGAGAGTCCCACATTAGTGCTTAATCATATGGAAAACATCATTTGGGGAGTGTATATGGGCTTTGTTTTTCTCAGTTTCTGCAGTTTGTATGATGCTTTCAAATAGCGCTGTGCTTAATCAGTAGAGGAGGATTGTTAATAGACTGCTCCAGCATAACGAGGCTACATGTGTGGGAGCTTTTTATAGGAACAGTTCTTAAGTCATCTGAGTATGTGAGATCAAAGGCCACTGGAGAACTGACATGTGGAAGGTCTGCAAGAAAAAGAAGTAGCAACCAGAGTAAAGGAATGAGGTCTTGCTGTTGAGAGAAGTGTAAAGAAACAGCTTTGAGCTTTGGCTAGAAACGTTTTGATGTGTAGTGACCAAAAAGAAACAAACTCTTATGTTCAACGGATCTGGATGTCTTCCTATTTAGGAAGGAAAATATGAATTATGCAAAAGAAAAAAGATCTTTCTCCATCTATTTGTCCATTTTAAATCTTTTCGACTTTTCTTTTCCCTTATACCCAGAAGAGGGGACACTGAGGGACACCATTGCGTGATGGGACCATTCTGAATTCAGCCTTTCTTCCTTGCGTGATTTGAATGTGTCATGTGGAAGGCCTCATATTAGCTGAGATCCTAGTTGGCGTTACTGAAACCTGCAACACATTTCTCTACGTCCCTGTAACTGCTTGTAGACATAAAGCAGAAAAAAAATTTTCCTTCAAAATTACTTTAGCTTTACTTGTATTGAAGTGTGCTTAGGCGTGCTTACCGTGTTCAGATTTTGCATTCTGTCCCCAGATATGTAGCAGAAGATACTGGCACAAACTTTTCCCAGAGATCTGCAGAACGATGTTAAAGGCCCTTTCAGCAGTTTATTCTGATGAAGAGTTCCTTTGCAGCCAAGTAGTAACTGAGGAGAGGAAAAGTGCAAAACTTCTTTTTCTTTTTACCTTGTTGCAGGATTATTTCATGCAGAAAACTGTTCCTCCCTTTTCTCTAATAGTCTTGCCTCTTAAGTAAGATTGCTGAAACTGCTTGACATCCCACTATCCTTTAAAGTGTGTTCTTCCCAAGAGCACACCAGATGTTCTTCCTGCTTCTTATTATTCGGCACGAGTCACTGTCCATCAGATTTTAGTGCACTGACCTCAGTGAGAAAGGGCAGTTGGCTGCACTCGTGACTGCAGAGTATAGGAAGTCCCTTTTTGCCCTAATACTTCTTCCAGGCAGGTACACAAGCTGTACTGTGAGTATTGATACTGAGTAAAAGAGGGAACAGACAAATAAGAAGGATGCAGAGCTGGATGCTCTATAGTCACATAATGGGTACAGCTTGGACAGAAAGAGGATGTGCTCCTGCAGTTTAACATTAAGTATAGCATGCAGGATTTCCACCATTCCCAGCAAATTTTATTAAATTGGTAAATTCTGGTGTGAAATAGGTATTTCCCTTTAAGTTTCCTTTATCATTTTACAAATGAATATTTCACAAGCATAAATGAGCTGCATGTATAATAAAATTAAGATGCAAAAATCTCTTATTTGTAGTTTTCTACTAGTGCCTAAGCCAAGATTTAGTACACTATGTTAGACTCCTTTTATTCTGGTGTTTGTGAGCTTCCTTCAAAAATACTTGATTTCAACAAATAATGGTGAAAGTATGCCTGTTATCTTAATGAAGTTGCAAAAGAGATACCACGCCAAGCCTTGCAGCTTAGCTCTGTGGAAAATCTGAAGTCTACCAGCACTGCCATCAGTCTGATACACTGAAGGAATTCCTAACTCATCACCCCCTTAAAATCAGTTCAGCTTGAGTGAGTCCAGTAGAGACAAAGCAGACGATTATGTCTTTTAGAAAGAGGAATGACATACCCTGATCAGTGACTCGGGAAGACGTGCAAATGTTACCAGAGGACTGGTAGCATGTGTGATTGTAGTTACTGGTGCCACAGCAAAGAACACTTTAACCCTTTGAGCCAACTCAGGATAAGTGGAAAATGCTATGAAGCCTGCAAACACAGAAGACACCAGTCAAGTTACTGAAGAGATCTCCACAGACCAAATAAACAAAAGAGCAGTAGGCAGCAAAGAAGTGAGACTAGATTAGCAGCCCACTGGCTGTTGTCCATTTCTATGCTGCAGACCCAAGGAAAATATGTGATTCTTGAAACTTTTATTTGGGAGACAGAGTTCATTCTAAGGATACAGGTTCATTAGAGCATGTCCAGATATTGATTTTCTCAGAATTGACAATCTGGTGTTAAGGCCATTTTTTGGGGAGAAGATGCATTAATCAGATATTTTTATTTCAAATTCCCTTTAAAGTTCTCCAAACTCTAACAAAATAATGAGTTTTTCAGCTTGCAGTCTCTAAAAGAGTGTATATGTTTACGCTGTCACACAGTGATACAATAATTGTCTGAGGATTATGAGCAGATTTTTATGTGTAACTAAGCGCGAACTCAGGTGAGAGTGAATGCACACATAAAGGAAGAGAATGGGGAAGGAAGGAAGGAAGGAAGGAAGGAAGGAAGGAAGGAAGGAAGGAAGGAAGGAAGGAAGGAAGGAAGGCCAAAAAAAAGGTGCATCCCATCCTGTTTTCTGAACATGTCTACATTTCTCCACTGATATATTTGTGAGAACTTTAACTGATTGCCTAGAATATAGGTATTGAAAGACAAAGAAGGTGATGTCTTGGCCTGAATGATTTGTTCTGCAAAAGGACCCTTAGAATGCAGCTATGAGAAGAAAGGAAAATAATTGTCTAAGAATGTGGCCACATGCCACTTCTACCCATTTTCTCCTTTGTTTCTGAGTTTATTTTTGTAAAAGAGCAATGGCACACCACGGCATAAACCCCAATATCTACTCATGGATCTTATATATATAAATCATAGACACTAACGCTAACTGTTTTGAACTCAGGCAGCCCTAACATTACCTGTTGCTGAGCCTTCAGAGTGACCAATATAGTATACATCCTTCTGTCCGGTTTTATTCATGATGAAGTACAGCTCTGCCGGAATATCATATTTACCCATTTCATCAAAGCTACAGGGGAGAAACACAAAAAGCTAGCAGAAACACTAAAAGCACACAATTTGGCTATCCCAGTGTGAGTTACTGAATGTCAGTTTTGCTCATTGCGCCAAGCAGGACCCATTGAAAGGTGAGCTTGAACGCTTTGCATTCTTGCTTGAGTTGGGGAAGGGGACAGAGGGACACAGCTGTACTGCCAGGCTGCCCCATGCCTTGGGCTCTCTGCAAAGGTTTTGTCCATTAGCAGAGGCTCTTCCAGAAGTGATTGTAATCGTTGCTTTTACCCAGCATGGATTACAAAAAATATTTATCTCTCAGTTAACATCAGTTGTGATAGATCCGATTTCTAGACTGAGCTGGGCAGTCTCCTCTCCTGTCTGCACCTGGGACATGGTATCTCGTGGGAGACTTCAAGATTATTGATGCCTCCCAGTTTTGGAAGTCTTTTCCCCAAAGAAAGCAGCACTGTGTATGGACAAAGGTGACCTGTGTACTTCCAGCTTTGCTTCTGTATGTGCTGATTCCAGAAGGACCTGTCCAGATTGTGTAGCCAAGCCCTTCTCATGACCCCCCTGATGTGCCCAGAAGTGGCTGCATCTGGGGAAAAGAGTTGGTCTAGTCTCCTTAGATGTTGCATGTCCCACTTCAAGTCAGATTATATGAAAATCATTAGGGTTTTCATATAATCCAGAAGGGGATATTCTCATATAACCAGAAAGGGAAAGATTCTGCGTCCCAATATTAACTGCCCAATCTTGCCAGTCCCCTGAATGTTGCTTTCTTCAGTAATTCTTCCTCCACTGAGTACCTGAACTGCCAGAACTCTTTCTGTTTGGGATTAAGCGTCTTGTGTTTTAAAGACCAGGTGTCTCCTCGGCTGTTTCCCATCCAGACGTCATAGCCAGCATCTGCAAGGATGAAGCCTAGGCTGTTGTTGGGCAGGTTAGAGATCCAGTGAGTAGAATCTCCTAAAGTACCATGGTGTAGCAAGACTGCAGGCTTTTTCCCTGGAAAAGAAGAGGGTTTTCCGATGCTGTAGTAGTAAGTAATGTGTAGTTAAAACTGGGGTGCAGAAGCTGGTTTTGCAGGAGTTTTTTAAGCTATATACAGAATTCAGGCCACATTCCTGACTAGGTGCTCTTGCTGGGATGGAAAGGTGTGGAACATGCCTTTGCATGTGCAAAGGGGAAAGATGGGGGACCCACGGAAGAGCCGACTCACAGACCTTCCTTATGCCCTGTAACTGTGTCACACCTGTATTTTGGCTGTTCCTCCCAGCAGGAATTCTGAAAACACCAAGAATGTATCCATCCTGTGTGGTAACTTCATATTCCTCACTGGGGTATCCATGATATCTGATAATTTCACTCTGTGGAAAGCCAAAGGAGAGCTTGTTAACATGCATTTACAGTGTAGAGATGGGTGGAGAAGGTGTCTAAAGGCTGCCTCTATCCAGGAATGTGAAGCTAGCCAAGAACATGCCAGGGAGGTTAATATGATAACATAGAACTGGCATTTTCTCTACTGCTCTGTGTTGTTCTGGTAGGAAGGGACCCAAAAGAAATTCCTGCAGGACAGCATAATCTCTGCCTTTCTCTTTCGGGGATGATCAGATATATGCTATAACAGAGCCATGGAGGCTGAAGGATGCAAACGGCAGAGTAGTTGAGCTGTGTTTGTGTGATGTGATTTGTGTATGCTCTTTAATATTGTATCTCTCAAATTGAAATACCAAGAGCTGCGTTTGCACCTAGTTAGACTTGGAGGTCTCCTGACATACTGCATATTGCTTATGTTTTGGCTAGTATGTTTGCTGTAGCAGTGGCATCCAAGCACTACACAGGCTTGTAAGAGTGGCAGGATGACAGATTTCACCTGTGCAGTAAATGAAACTGTTTCTGGGCCCTGTAACTTGGTTGTATGTGCTGTCATGTGGTAGGACTGTCCTGGGAGTAGCTTTTCTCTGAGTATCCCAGTACTCTCCACCACTTTTCCTGGATGCATCTTTGCTCTTTTAGACTTTGGGGATGATGCTATTAAACAGCTTGGATAAAGCTATACTGGTTTGGAGGTTAACCAAGCTGAGCAGCGTGGCTGAACACCGGTTCTCTTTAATATCTTTATCAATGATCTGGACGAGGGGTTCAAGAGCACCCTCAGTAAGTTTGCAGACAACACCAAGTTGGGCAGGAGTGTTGATCTGCTTGAGGGTAGGAAGGGTCCGCAGAGGGATCTGGACAGGCTGGATCGATGGGCCAAGGCCAATGGTATCAGGTTCAACAAGGCAAAGTGTGGGGTCATGCACTTGCATCACAACAACCCCATGCAATGCTACAGGCTTCGGGAAGAGTGGCTGGAAAGCTGCCCAGCAAAAATGAACATGGTGTGTTGGTCGACAGGCGGCAGAATATGAACCAGCAGTGTGCCCAGGTGGCCAAGAAGGCCAACAGCATTCTGGGTTATATTTGAAATAGTGTGGCCAGCAGGACTAGGGAAGTGGTTGTCCCTCTGTACTCACCACTGGTGAGGCCCCACCTCAAATACTGTGCCCAGTTTTGGGCCCCTTACTACAAGAAAGACATTGAGGTGCTGGAGCATATCTAGAGGATAACAAATCTGGTGAGGGGTCTGGAGAACAAGTCTTATGAGGAGCGGCTGAGGGAGCTGGGATTGTTCAGCCTGGAAAAAGAGGAGGCTGAGAGGAGACCTTATTGCTCTCCACAACTGCCTGAAAGGAGGTTGTAGTGAGATGCGTGTTGGTCTCTTCTCCCAAGTAACAGGCAATAGGACAAGAGGAAATGGCCTCGAGTTGCACTAGGGGAGGTTTAGATTGGGTATTAGGAAAAATTTCTGCACTGAAAGGGTTATTAAGCATTGGAACAGGCTGCCCAGGGAAGTGGTTGAGGCACCATCCCTGGAGGTACTTAAAAGATGTGTGGATGTGGTGTGGGGACATGGTTTAGTGGTAACTTGGCAGTGCTAGGTTAATGGTTGGACTTGATGATCTTAAAGGTCTCTTCCAACCAAAATGATTCTATGACTCTATTCTATGATTCCACAATTCTAGGCAAGCCAGGTAGGGTGGATCTCCTATTAGAGACTCACTCTCAGCATCACCTCTCACACTCTTGCCGCTATTGTGAGGAAATCTTTGGTGATTCAGAGCAAGGGGTCTTGGTTTACTTTGTGTTGAAGAAGGGGTTCATCCTCCCTTGCCACCGTACTGAGCAAACAGGTTTTTACAGAAGGGGACGACTTTTCTTCCCTTGAGACTAGAAACCAGCCTTTGCTTCTACTGCAAAGGAATTCTTCTCTCTGGCATCTCAGAATTTTTGGATAGCAGCATCAAAGTTTCTTCTAGGCAGGTACTCCCTATCACAATGCTGGAATGACCCCTTTGAAGAGGCCCTGCTTTTAGTCTTGTGACAGGGACTGTTAGTGATGGGGCAGTGGTAGGGGTACTTGAAGAGTCAACTTAGAAAGAGAGAGACAGAAAATGACCCAACTTACAACGTTCATAAAGCATTCGGGGTTGTGAGTCTTCCTGTACTGGCTTTTGTCTGAATTCAGGGTGGAGGGTGTTGTGAATCCCACTGAAAAGGCAATTCCTTGGGTGCAGAGCAGCACGAGGAGGAACCACATCTTGAGGCTGTGTGAAAGAGCACATGCAGGGGTGTTTGTGTTAGGAAGCGAGTGGCATGGAATTTCACAGGAAGACCCAAGTAGGGATTCTCTGAAGGTTGCTCAAGACCTGTTCCCCAAGGGGCTGCCTGAATAAGTACCTGTGTGAGGAGGGACTGTCTACGGGTCCTCTGTTTAAGGAGTGAGTCAAAGACTGCAGGAGGATGTGGAACCTCCGTGGGAGAATGTGCTTTTATGATATCAGTGCTAGTTTGTGTCAAGAGTTCATTCCTTTTTCTCTCATGTATGATCATTCCTATTGTAAATCTGTGTCTTGGCCACCTGGAGGAAAAACAGCATTTTCATGTTTTTTAGGTTTGACTGATGGTCACAGGGAAGCTTCTCTGAATAGAAATTGTAGGGTGCAGTCTGTCTAGTTAGTGCCCTGCTTTTTGGCTGCAGCCACCTTTGTAATCAGCATAGAGGAAACAAGCAGGTCATAAACCCAGAGTTTATTATCTGACATATCATGGGGAAAATTTTCAAGATTGGAGATCTGGGAGTGGATAGCCAAAAGATTTGTTTTCTCTGAACTTCTTCATGAGGGAGTGTTGTGATTTAACCCCAGCCAGCAACTAAGCACCACTCAGTTGCTGATTCATTCTCTGCCCTGGGTGGGATGAGGGAGGGAATCAGAAGAGTAAAAGTGAGAAAACTTGTGGGTTGAGATAAAGACGGTTTAATAAGTAAAGCAAAAGCCTTGTACGCAAGCAAAGCACACCAAGGAATTCATTCACTCCTTCCCATCGGCAGGCAGGTGTTCAGCCATCTCCAGGAAAGCAGGGCTCCATCACGTGTAACAGTTACTTGGGAAGACAAAACACTGTAATTCCGAACGTCCCTCCCTTCCTTCTTCTTCCCCCAGCTTTACATACTGAGCATGATGTCATATGGAATATCCCTTTGGTCAGCTGGTGTCAGCTGTCCCGGCTGTGTCTCCTCCCAACTTTTTGTGCACTCCCAGCCAACTCGCTGGTGGGGCGGTGTGAGGAGCAGAAAAAGACAAAACTGCTTAGCCACAATCAAAACCGCCAGTGCGCTATGAACACCATTCTCATACCAAATACAAACATAGCACTATACTAGCTGCTAGTAAGAAAGTCAACTCTATCACAGCTGAAACCATGAGAGGGAGGGAGTTCTCAATTCTTTTCGTTTTTGGTTAAATCTATCATACCCCTTGACTCATTAGAACATTTGTATTAATCCAAAGCTGGGATATATTCTTAATTTCAGCATCCAAACCATTCTACTCCATCCACTTTGTAGGAGAACACTTCCATTCTTCTGTCAATAGAACAGAAATGCTCCCACCCATGTGCTCTGGAAGCACAGTTTTATAGTAGATATTCCACTGCTTTCTGATGTTTTATTCAGTTCAAACAGAAGTAAAACATGTTCCTCTATTTCTGCATGTGACACATAATTTGGGAACAAAACTGAAAAGTTCAGCTTAAGTCACAGGGTTTTTTTGTACTAAAAGTAAGGCAATGGGGTAGCTAAATTGTTGCCCTTTTTAGGGTATACTTTTTTCTATATACTATATTGTCACCTGACTTAGCTGGCATGTTTTAATGCACTACCAGATGAATGGTTTGTAAATCAGATAGAGTGTGCCAGTTAACTCCAAGACTTGGCATGCACTGTCTCATTAAGTTTTGACTGTAGGAGTCTTGAACAGCAATCTAGTCTTTTTATGTAATGAAGCAACGCCGAAGAGTGGCATTTAACATGGCAAACAAGAATTAACTGAAATATTTAATAAAAGAAAAAAAAAAGTAGAGGAAGAGACCCGAAAGATGCATTCAAAAGGCCATTTCTGAAGACTTTTGATATTCAACAAAAATAAGCTTTAAACCTTCTACAGTGTACTGTACATTAATCAGTGTACTCTTGAGGGGGTCATAATATGTTTTTCACATTGTAAATGGGAGAGAAAGGCACCAGGACAATCACTGCGGTTAGCAGATATCAGAATCTCCTGGTTAACTTATAAGGAAAGATTAAATGCAATTGGAACTATGAGAGCAAAATACTCAATTTATGCCCAAGTTTTCCATATTGAGATTTTCATGCATCCACAGTGACATCCTTAGGAAAAAAACACCAACAAGTAGAACAAAATGAAACCATCTGTTACTCCTTTTTCCCATTTGAGCAGGTCAAAGGATTCTTCATCTCCTCAGCTTTAGCAAACACGTGCTTTGATGCATAGCATCAGGCTTGCGGATCAGAAAGGACGCAGGCTGTCTACTCTGGCAAGCAACTGCACAAAAGCAAGACAGCACATCTTCATGGAGACAGGCAACAGAGAAAGGGACCATGAACACACATCTACAAGCAACTTACCTCGGCTTTGACTGCCTTGCTCGTGTCTTCTGCCGCAGTTCCTCGTCCGTCTCCACTAGCAGACTGATTCACTGGCAGACACCTTTGCCAATAAAAGGAAATAAAAATTCACTTACGAGCAGCAGTAGAGTGCTGCGTGATGTCTGCATGTATAGGAGAGCATCTTTAACTACTCGTTTGTCAGTATTTAAGGAGTGGAGTTACTTTATGATAAACACCACTGTTGCACAATACTCTGAAAGACCCAATTGCACCACAGAGTGGGAGAGGTAAGGAGGTGTCTAACCTGTGGTTAAGATATTTAGCAGGGACCTGGGGGATTCTTGCCCCGGAGGCTTTAACAGATCTTGATCTTGATCTGTTACTGCTGCCTGTCTCGGGGAGTGCTGTGACCACATTATTTTGGGATGAAGAGGAGGAGAAGTCCAGCTTTTCTCAACACTTTCTACCTATGAATGTGGTCTCTGGTTGCCATGGTTTGTACAGAAGCTGGCATGGTCACTTGTTTTCTGAACTGCTGTTTGCAGATTGCTCGGGGACAATAAGGTGCATATTTAGTATCCTACACACATTCCTAAGTCTGTTGTTCAGTGAACACCATAACATGAAAAGACCAGTTTGCTCGAATTAGCCTGCTCCTGTAGGGATTCTCAGGTATTGAATTAAGTTTGGAAACATTGTGTAAACTTCGACTCAGAGAGGATGCTAACAAGATTTCTTGCTTCTTCCAAGCCATTTCCCTGAACTCTGTGAAAACATGGAAACCCCTGCCTAACTGCTGAATTAACTGTAGTCAGCCCAAGGGCTCAGTCCTCACTGAAACTGGCCTGGTACAGCAAATTTTCTGGAATGTTGGTGCTAATCATCTGCTGTCTTGCGTGGGAAAACGGATTGAAATCTTTGTTAGTAAACAGAACGTGAGAGTCACCACAGTTTATAAAATAGAGTGCAGTTTGTGGAAAAGCCAAGAAAGTGATTTCTCAATGAAAAACATTACAGCTCAGCAAGCCTGATACCCCTGATAGAGAAGTTTCTTCTCTGCTGTATTCCCAGCTAACAGCGTAATACATTTTTTTTGTTTTATAGAATTTTCAGCCTGGAATGATCTGCAACATTTTACCTAGTTTAACTGCACACCAGCGTATGGGATGTATGATATTATTTCTGATACTGTCAGTAGGAATTGAGTGAAGAGCAAAAGACAGGTAGACTCACGCAAAAAAGGGAAAAGAGACAATGAAAGTAATGCGTATAAAAAGAGCACAGGAAACACAAAGCCTAAAGGGTATACAGAAACTTCCCAGGACATACTGTCCTTACTTAGAGAACCATGCCAGCTGAGACAGTTGGTATTCTGTTTTGAAAATGCTGGAGAAAAATGTTGATGCTCAGGTGGTCTGGCCTACAGCTGGACATAGCATGAGGTGTCCAAGTGTGTCTTAGTCCCCAGTGTCTGCCAACTCTCTCAGGTACTCCCAAGGTATCCTGGACCTCTGAGCACATCTCTGATGATCCGTAGGCTTGGAGCAAGAGGACAAAGGGGAATACGTGTGTTCCTTTCTCCTTTGCAAATGCTGTAAAATACAAAAATAGTGTTTATTTAAGGAAATGGTCTGTATAGGCTCTTCCTTTTCTTTCTTCCCAAGTACTTTTGTAGGTCTCATAAATTTTCTCCCTGCATTTGCCAGATGATTGATTACCTGTTGTTTAGGCAGCCATGTATAGGAAAGGAGGCAGCTGTTTATCAAACGCTTTAGTCTGCTGAGGCATCACACAGTCACTATGCTACTTGGCCAATTTTAAATTAAGACTTGCAATATAGGACAATGCTGATATTGTGAAAATGCATATGTGTTTCAGCAAGTTTGTGCAGATGTACAGCCCCGCTGACTTTTACAGGACTGTTGTCGTATACGTAGTGCAGTTCCAAAATGTGTGCCCATGAACTGATTGTGGGGAACAGGATCTTGGGCAGGCCAGGATCAGTCTGCATGAATGATGAGCTGCTGGAGCTTAGCCACAGCATGGGCTGTAGCAGAAGTAACCCAGTAGTGACCATATGAGTATCAGGAGGCAAGGGGAGGGCTGGGAAGTCCTGCGTTTTTCATGTGACACCACCAGTTCACTGAGTTCGCCTTAAAGTGCTACAAAATACAGGCTTCAGTTCGTGCCATGGAGGGGCATCTTTGTGCTTGGTGAGGCTGTTGAGTTAATCCTTGAAGCAGAGGTGCAAGGGACCCATGCAATGCTACAAGGATGTTGTCTGAGTAGCTTAAAGTCTTCCGAGGGGAGGTGTAAGGGGTGAGTGTTCCTCTTGTCCAGACAAGGGCCATTCCAGGACTGCATGTTTTGGGATTACATATTTCTGAGGACTGTACTGCACACACAACTCCAGCAGGCCATAGATTTCTTTCCTGAGAGCAGTGTAACTCATGCCATTTGGAGCAATACAATTTATAGTACTTGGATATTTAAGAGACAAAGACAAATGTTTTTCCATGTCTTTTATTGAATGTACTGTTTTGAAGTTTAATTTATATTTAGTTTAAAAAATGAGTTGCCCTTATTCTTTCTCTGATGAAAGCCCTTCTGGCAAACTCTTAGTTCACTTCTGGCTCAGATGAAACTTTTGAAGTGTTGTTAAATTATTTCAGGAAGTTAGAGTCTAAGTAGGTGACAGTTTGCCCAAGCATTGAGTCTTGTCACCTTTTGCAGAAAAAGGACTTATTCAACAAAAGATTAAAATTTTCAGGATTCAAGTCCTTATTTATAAGCATGGTAAAGAACACTAGAGCAATATGTGAAGCAGAAGTGGACCTGTGGCTACATAAATTTGTATGAGTCTCATATCTCATTGTGGTTGGGCTGCTTATCTGTTCTCAGCTGAAGCTCTGATGAAATTAATCACTTAAGTGATTTTCAAAAGGGCCTGAGATGTGATGCTGGATTAAGTGGTAATTTACACTATCTTGGGAAAGGTGTTGCCTGAAGCTGTTGATGTGCTCTGTGGAAGAGGGGGTTTTTATTTATTTATTTATGTATTTATTTATTTATGTATTTATTTTTAAATACTTCCATGTTACCATGCCTTTATATATTGGTGTTAGGAAAGGATTAAGTAAACTACTAAATTGTTATATGTAACAGCTGAACGATTTGAGGTTTCTTTCAACAAGTTGTAGTTTATAAATTCCAACAACCTGGCAAGTTGATGTAGGGGGTTGTTCATTTCTTAAGATTTGGATGTGAAGAAATATTGGCAAGGAATACCTTTTTGGTGTTACTCACTGCTTCATGTCTTTAGGCCAACAGAATATTCACCACATGCTGAAAGATCAATCTGTTGGGAGGATCCTAGTGAGGTTTGTCACAGGAAGGTGTAGTGTACGTTTCTGTTACAAGCCAACCTAATTTTCTTCAAGTAAACAGCCATTGAAAGGGTTAGAACTGGTGTCAGCAAACTAATGCTACAGTCAGTGGTGCTATACTACTTTAACCAGAGAAGGATAGAAACGTTATAAGCACTTTTATATGGCCCTCCATCTCACTGGAGAATAAATATGAAAATTATGGAAATAAAAGTTCTCAGATGAAAGGTAGGGGGCTTGGTTTTAAAACTTGTTTTAAAATATCCTTGAAATACAGGAAATGTGGATTTAAACTATAATGGAAAAAAAGATTTTGGGGTGTTTGCAGCCACTTGAAATATGCATGCCTTACTCGGAAAGACTGTCTGAGTGTAGTATAGAAATACTATCAGCGTCTTGTCTTCAGAGCCATGAGCACTCAAAGGGGATGGTGACATCAACGATAATTCTCTTCCCAAGGATGCTCTACTGCAATTAACGTATAAAATTATCAGGTTATAATATGAAACATATTAATTGTTTGGGCTGGGTGAGGAAGAGGAGACTGAGCAAAAGGTGATGAAAGCAGATGGCCTATTTAATAAGAGACTGAAGCTAATTATACCGGGAACTCTCATTAAAGGTCTGGGATCCAGTTTCTTCCCTTTTCCCGGTAGGTGTGAGGTGTTCTTGCAGAGGGCTTGGCATATGTTTCAGTCAGAAGTAGCTTGGGTGGCAAACTAGCTACTGTTCATAGTTACTTGCTTTAAGTTTTAGGTTTCATGCTTTTTTTTTTTTTTTCCTTTACCACCTCCCTTTCTTCGCTTGTGAAACTTTCTTCCACACTCTGTCCCTCGTCCCTTCCTCAGCCTGTTTTGCTACTTTCCATTTTAGGCAACCGGAGGCTGTTATTGCAAAAATTACAAAGGAAAATGTTTCTCTGTTGTAACTTGTTCCGTCAGTCTCCTGTAAGCTGCTGTTCTCACGTTTACCTCCCTGGGTTGGGTTTCTGAAGACAATTGTTTCGTGCTACCGGTAGAAATAACTCAAAGGAAATGTAGTTTAAGAAAGACTGATACTTCTAAGTTAAATATTAACCAGATTCAAACAAGCTCAAGAGCATTTCAAGTGAAGTTAACTTGTTGGGCTGGTGAACAAGAACGAGCTCAAGCAGTGAAGAATAGGCATGGGGATACTCTATTCAGAGGTACGTGACCATTTTCTGCACAGTAACTGGAGCTATTGAAGATGTGGATATTCACTGTGTTTGGTTTGATCCCTTCGCAGCCTCCCATACACAGGCTTATACAGATCTGGAAGTTCTCTTCCTTTTGAAATGCTGTACTTTGGCTATTAATTGACAGAAGTACTGTTCGTAGGAAAAAAGAAAATGCAATAACCAATGTAATTATTATGACTTCACAGAGAAAGTATGTGTTCAACATTTTTTATTGTTCTGTGTTGAGATCAAAATGATTCCAAACACGGTGTAAACAACAAAAAACTCTGCAAACAACTCCTTGGCTTATGTTGAATGTAAATAATAAAGCAAATGCCTAAGGAAACATTATCCCCCACCTCATGATTGTTTTAGGAATGTGATTGGGTTTTTTTTTAAGTTCTTATCTTTATGAGTTTGTCCCCAGACCATGGTCCATTTAGCATACCCCTGGATTTTAGGATAAATGCTACCTAAACATATTATCTTATAAACTTTCCATCTGTACACTTGGGAAGTAATGAGGATTTTGGTCCTTTTTGACTGTGAATACAGTGGATTGCACTGCTGTTCATTTTTCTGGAGATAGCATTACATAGCTATTCCTTTAAAAGGTTTCATTTCTATGCTGAAAGCCACCCTTTTATTTTTAAAAGGCTGTTCAAGGAAATCAAGTATCTTCTCCTCTTTCAGTATTATAGGGAGCTTGAATCTATGCATTCATAAGGTGGTGGGCTGAGTAGATCGCAACATACTCCGAAAGGATTTGTTGCCTCTCTTCAGATCTACTACTCTGAGATAGTATTGTACAGTGTCATCTAGTTTAATTAAAGTGGTGTTTAGAGAATGTTCAAATGTTGTCCATATCTTCCATGACTATTAGTTAATATTTTCATATACATTAGCTTTCTTCCTTTAAAAAATCTGAGCGAGATACAGTTTTCTGGGTGAAGTATGGTTCATTTATATCTGAGAGAAATCTACAAAAGTGCAAATAAGAAAGTGTAAATTTTATTTTCTGAGGAGTGTGGATTGGATACTAGTGCATTCCTCAGCATCACAAACATGAAGTAGACTCTCTTGTTTAGTTTGTAGCATGTCTCTGGATGAATTTTAGTGGATTGGTTCAGAATATCTGAATGTTATGAAATTATTCTTTTTTGTCTAAACAACTGCAAAGCATTGATGTAATTTAAGCAATCCCCTGCAGCTCTCAAAGGAGGAAGCAATTATAAGCTGAAATTGCTCTCACAGTTGCAAAACTGGCTTTACCTTAGCCTCTTCTCTATTAGCTGAATGCTTTGTTCTTAGTGCTGTGCCTTTAACCTTTATTTTATGTGTAGTAGAACTTGCTGAATAGCTCGTGGTTTATTACTACCTCAGCAAAGCTAATCAGAGGGAGATGCAAGAAGCTCTGAAAACAAGTAGAGAAATTCAGATGTGGCAGTTCATCTGCATCTGAGTGAACTACCGGGTCCAGATTTCAATCACATGGCCCACAATCGATTAAGACAAAAACACAGTTGTGTGGAGGTATTGTCCTTCTTCCTGATGGTGAAAGTTTTTTTTTACTTTTCTTACACAGCCTATCTGGTGATCTTGTAATGAATGATCTCGGCTGTGAAAACGGCCTTTGACCACTTCTCACCTTCCCTGAGGCCTCATATACTGAACAATGAAATCCTCTTCTGAAGGGTTTATAGAAGAAGTATTTGTAGAAAGAGAGATTCTAATCCAGCTATAGAGCTTTTGCTTTAAAACTGCACATTCAATTTTCCTTTGTCACCTGACTTGGGTGAGCATCACTCAGTCATTGGCATATCTAATCCTCAAACTCTAATTTTTTTAATCCCCAGTGTCTGCCCATTGCTTTCTTCAGCTGGGCAGAGCCATGTGCTCTGGTTCATGAAGAATCTGAGTTAGTTCATGGTTAACTCTGATTCTGCATCAGGCAAAAAACACCACCAGTGGGGCTGCAAGTTTGGTGGTGTGATTCTTCCGCACAACTGAGCCCAAGTCTGAGATGTGAACTTTGGATTCTTCTAATACTGCCTCCCTCTTGCATGTGAAGCCCAGTCATTCTGAATACATATCTCATAAATTTATTTCCCTCTTGTATATGATGGGTGGATAACAATAACGTAGTAACCATAAAATGAATCAGAAGCTGGTTGTTAAGTTACATCATTGTTGAGGTGGTCTTTCAACATCACAGAAAACTGTATGTGGGCTTCCAGATTTTTAAAAAAGCTTCCACATTTTTCTGTAAGCATAAAAGAAATGTTTTCTTGGGTTTTGGATGGAATCTATTGTTTGTACATAACATTGCCTTAACTCTACAATTGGCCTCACTGCTGATATTCTAGACAGGTGCTGTCTAGCTGTGTGTATGTAAGAAACTCTATCAATTATCTCCTGAGCAAAGTTTGGAGAATTGTTTAAAATAGACTTAAGCATAGTTAGTCCTAATTTAGGTAGGGCTGCCAGAATGGCAACCCAAAAAAAGTGAAAGGTGGAAGTGGGGTTTGTGGCAGAGGCTTCACAACCACAGAAATCCTTTCACACTTCTCAAGCTCCAGGCTGGACCTAGTCAGGTTTTATGTCCATTCTGCTGCTACTGGAAGCTTGTTTGGGAGCTTTACTATGCACATGGCTAGAAATCTGTTTCTAATTTTCATGCTAAATTTCTTGGCCATATATATATATATATATATATATATATCTGAAGGGTGCCTACAAGAAAGCTGGAGAGGGACTTTTTACAAGGACATGTAGTGATAGAGCAAGGGGTTATACTTCAAACTAGGAAGGATAGATTTAGATTAGATATTAGGAAGGAATTTTTCACTATGAGAGTGGTGAAGCACTGGCACAGGTTGCCCAGAGAAGCTGTGGATGCCCCATCCCTGGAGGTGTTCAAGGCCAGGCTGGATGAGGCTTTGAGCAGCCTGGTCTAGTGGGAGGTGTCCCTGCCCATGGCAGGAGGGTTGGAACTAGATGATCATTAAAGTTCCTTCCAACCCAAATCATTCTATGATATATGACCTTTTTTAACTTGTTCCTTGAAATTCATTGGCTCTTCTTCTCTAATACTTGTTCTTTAATTTATCTTGAAAACTCTTACAGCCCTGTCTCTTTTCTTCCTAGCCTAGCTTAGCAAATCAGTCTTTCTTCAGGCTCTTCATATTCCTCAGTTGTGTAGAGGTTTCACATTCCTGCCATAGTCTGATCTCATTTTTGGACCCAGATGTCAAGAACTGTGTCCACTATCCCAGTTAAGTGCCTTTTGTAACAGCTCGCTTCTCTTTCTGTGAGAAAGACTGCCTAATACAATGTTTGCCACTGGTTGCTCTTTCTGATGCCTTTCTTACACAGGTGACTGATTGCCACCTATTTGTAATTTTTCTTATCTTTATTCTTCCCTAACACATTTTCTCTGAAGTACTATTGATACCAAGATAATGAGCTCGTAGTTGTTTGGATTTGCCTTACTTTAATATCCTGCTACTATGTTTACTCCTTCATGGAGTCATGTTTGTCAATTTGGGAGGTGTATTACAAGTCTGATATATGGGACTTTTCACCATTCTTTGACTAAAAGAGGCCTTTTCTACAATGCAAAACAGCACAGTGAATGTGGACCTCAAGAGAATCCCATAAAATCAGGAAAAAAAGGTTTTTTAATTTGTTTAAATATGAGTGGAACATATTAATGCATGAAAGAACCAATTCTACAAGGAATGTCCACTGCACTGGAATAATAATAATTAAAAATTAAAAAAAAAAAAACATTTGGTATTTTGATTAATCAAATGTTAGCTGGTGAAATGGATGAGGATGGCTTCGTTACATTTTCTGTATCCAGGATGTTTGCTGAGAACAGCCAGTGTTAGAAGGTAAAAGAGCACGTGTGTTTTGTGTGCCGGTCTCTGTGCATGACTTCACTCTCAAATAATGTAGTTTCTTAGGGAGTGGTAACTAGTCATGGCTCTAGAACTGGGTTCAACAGTAGTGTAAGGTTTAGAAAAAGATCTCGCGGGTCAGTGAGAGTATCAGTCAGAGATGCCTTGGGCTTAGTGGCCTAGCAAGTAAAACTCTGAGGCCGTACAGAAAGAAAAGCACAAAAGCGTATCATTTGCAACGTGTCATTTGGTGACATGAGCTGCTGAACTGGCAAGAGTCAGACTAGAAAGGAGTCAAGTTGTATGGTAAATGGCTGGCATCTGAGCAGGTGTTCAACCAAACAAGTCTCCTGCATCTTTAAATAGGCAAAGCAATACTTAAAAGCAAGAATAGTAGGGAAATCAGAGGTGCAGACAGACTCTACTTGATCTTGTCTTTCCTGGACATGAAGATACTGTACTAGTATATACTGACATGACAGAGAGTGAGATTCTAGAGCAAACTGATCATTTAGATGGCACCAGTGTGCAGGGCACTTGCACCAAGAGGGTTTTGAAAGAGGGATTTCTCCTCAAAAATCATTAAAACAGTACTGGTTCTGGAGGACCATATAATAGCAAATAGCACATGTAGGGTTTTAAAATAATATAGACAGATGATGCAAATTTACAATGTTACATGTATTCTTTTTAGATTTTTGTCTGATATAATTAAAAAAAAAACCCCCAACATTAAAAAACCCACAAAAAAAAAAACCAACAAAAAACCCCCAAAACCAAGAAGTGGTACAAGGTCTGGTAAACATGTAAATACTTTCTCTAGAAAGGAAAGCCACTCGTCTTATCCAGCTGTCCAGAAGACTGGGCAGCAATGATGCTGGAGTTAAACTTGCATTGTCGATCAAAGTTTGCCTGAAGTGAAAGGGTAAATAAGATGAATCTTTCTAATGTGTGTGTGTGGGAAGCTAACTGCAGGGGGGTGAGGAAAGGACTCAGAGTTCAGTGCTAGATCTTGTTCATGTAGTGTATTTAAGTTGTGATAAAAGGAGGATGGGAAGGAAAAACTGCAGATAATATTTAAAGAAAATGCTTATCTTGGAAGATGGTGAATAAACCCCTCAATATCAAAGACAGACAAAAAGAAAGAAACTTATTCTCTTTTCAACTGGAGAACTTCAAATGCTACCAGCCTGACAGACTCTCCACTGTTTTTTTCTGCCTGTATTAGGCCATTATTCCTGTCACTCTCATCCTTTCCTTAGTCTGAGTTCTTGCAGCTGGAGAGGGAAGGAATTGCAGGTTAGGTCAAGGGTGTGTAGAAATACTGAGCAAGGGCTTGAACAGCAGGCAGTTCTCAAAAGCCAAGGAGGATCTGAGCTGTGGGCATACATGAATGTATTTTTTAGGTATGAAGTTTAACCTGAAGCCCTAGAAAAGAAACGTTGTGGAAGTTTTAGTTGGTTTGGGGGCGAGGGGGTGTTGGTTTTTTTAGTTGGTTTGTTTTGTTCAGTTTTTGTTTTTTAAATTTCTAGCTCAGCTTTCACCTGAAGTGTGGTTCTGTTCTGGGAATTGATGAGTCAGAAGTGGTAGCTCTTGTTCAGCAGTGTTCATCCAAAGGGACAGCCTGCCGTAAACTTAGAGAGGTGTGGACTTGTCAATGCTTGCTCCTTAAGTCAACTCCTATGAGGTCAGAAGCCGGTCTTTTAATGGCTGTAAATGAACCAGATTTATTTCTTGGATTATAGACACATCATCCAAATGGAGCAAAGTTTATTCCACTGTTCAAGGGTGTGACTTCTCAGGCTGAGGGCTGGGGGCTGCTGTGTGGCAGCTGCAGGAGAATGTCTTACCACCATCTTCTGGAAGTCACCTAGAACTACAATCTCTGTCAAGGAGGGCTTGGTAATGTCTTAGAATGTGCAAGCAGTAAGTCAGAATGGGAAGAATGGATGTTTTAGTGAAACGTGTGCTGATGAATATTATCTTCTCTCTTCAGCCCATTTGTCAGGCAGCTTATAATAATGATTTCAATGAAGTTCAGCTCCTTTTGGAGCGCAACAGCAACTATCTGAACGTCCAGGACAGCTTCGGTGGAGACACCCCCTTAATTTGCGCGTGCAAACAGGGAAACAACAGGATAGTTAGCTATCTTCTAAAACGAAATGCTGATGTCCACCTCAGAAACAAGGTAAGTGGACACTGACTCCTCCTCTGCAGCGACTGTTCTTTCAGGTTCTTGGAGTGTGTGTGTGTGAACACTGGCAGTGCTGCCAAACCTGAGGTTTGCTTCCAGCTGAGGCATAAGTATAATCACCAAGTTATAATTTAATAAACCTTTATGCTTCTGTTTGTCTCCTTATTTATTTTCCTAACTTGACATTGCACACAAGATAATAAACATTGCCAGCCTGAATTTCTCTCTGTGTTCCCGCTCCCAGTTCAGGTAATGCTGCATGCCATCCCCAGAGAGTTCTGCCCGCTTTCCCATGCAGCACTTAGTGTTCATCTTGTCCTCCAGCTTGTGCCTCTCCCTTCTGTAGCTTTTCTTTTCCCTCTGTCATCTTCTTCACCCTGGTTAAAAGGAAGGTCTGAAGGAGAGCCTGTCCATCTCTCACAAACGTGTCCCTGCGGAGAGACTGACTCTATGAAAACCTTCTTTATTCTCTCTGCAGACCTGCTTTTGTCACACAGTTGGGCACATAATAGCGTGCTGGGGGGTGAGGACGGAAACCTTTGTTCTTCACCTGTTAAAAAACCCTACCTGCCTTGCACAATAGCTGTGGCTGGCTATTTTCCCTAGGGTGATGAGGAAGTGTGGTTTTGTGGTAGATTTCCTTGTAGGTTACAAATAAAAAGAAAACGAAAGGTGCGTGTTCTGGCTTCATTACTAATTTATTCTTATGATGGTAAGGGTGATAAATAGCTAGGAAAAAAAACCCCACAACACTGTCAATTCTATTGTATCATTTCATACGCCAAAGCAATGTTTAGCAAGTTCCTACACATTTGTGGGCTATCTTATATCTCTGGTTTCCAGTCCATTTGTTTATTTCACAGAAGGGCAGCAAATATTTGTGAGGTCAGTGGCATATACTATCCTGTCTATTCTTCTTGATGTGCACAGCTCTCCATCCTACCTCAAAGTCCCTTTGAAAGGGTTCAGTATTTTCCATTCTAATTGCATTGGCAGCCATTTGCTTGCTGTGCCTGGCTTCCTTAAATGCCTCTCTGCTTCACCTTCACAGATGGAATCAGGCCCTTGGTTGCAGAGCTTGACTGTGGTGCTCAGGACTGACAATGGGGAGCAGAAGATGGCACAGAAACGCTTCTCTGCTTATCTTGGGCCCTAGTGTAACACTGTAACCCTAGTTTGTCAAACTCCAGTTACACAACCTGCAAGAGGTTTAAGACGAGTGTTCCGTAACACACAAGTTAAAAGCTCTACCCTTTAGTTGCTTTGGTACGCTTAGCATTCAAAGATATTTTTTTTTTAAGCTCTCTTTTTACTATGAATCTGCTGGGGATGTTGCTAATTGCCTGTGTTTCTCACATGTGCCAAAGGAGATGCCATAAACTCTCACGTCTTTGCTTCAGTAACCAGCACCTCTATAAGAAGAAGAGCCAGGGGGATTCTTCCTGCAGATTTAACGTGCTGGGCAGCGGTACCAGCCACATGAGATGTCCACTATGCCCTCTTTCCCTCTGCAGCCATGTCCAAGTTTGCAGACCTACACATGGATCCCTTTGGATCCCAAATCCTTCTTGCATGTGTAGCCCAATTTCCGTGAGCCTAAATGTGCTTCTACTTGAAGGAAGCAAAACGCATGTGTCTGTTTCTGCTTGAAAAATCAGAGAAATATTTCTAGTAGATAACCTAAAAGAAAGCTTGTGAAATATAAAATGGTCTACTATTGTCAATATTAAACAAATATAATCAGATCACTGAATCTGGTACTAATCAGAGTTATTTTGTGTTTAGAAAGACCGCACATGTCTGCATTATGCTGTGAGAAAACGGTTCACCTTCCTTGACTATGTGCTCATCATAATCCTCATGCCAGTTATGCTTATTGGATATCTTCTCATGGTGAGTCTGGATGAAAGCAGGAAAGCCCCCATACCTTTCCTTTTCCCCTTGTTCCCTTTCTCATGGCAGTATTTCAGGCCAGGAGCCTGTATAGAATATGGACTGCTGTTTTTAAAGCAAGGACTGGTGGAGAGCAACAGAAGAAGCAGGAATTTTGCTATGAATATAGCTAGTGAAGGAACAGAACTGTATCACTGCATCAGTCTGGCATTCGTAGAAGCCAGATACTCTTCTTTTTGGGAAAAAACAAACCAGTATTTAGCCCAAATCTACTTAGTACTATATGCAGATGAACTGTCTTACTGTGTTACTCTGTCCCTTGCACCAAACAGGTCTCAAAGACTAAACAGAATGAAAACCTGATCAAGATGTTACTTAGAGCTGGAGTGGATGTTAATGCTACAGACTTTGTAAGTGGGTTTATACAAATGCAAACATGGTTTGTATGCATGCAATAATACTAAAAACAGACTTCAGAGTCTTCTAGCAACATAGTCCTGCTTTCAGAGTAGGATCAGGGACTGAACTGACTGTGATGTATCGGGAGGATTCAGTGTTTCCCCTTGACACTTAGGCAATAGTTTTGTAATGTACACAGAAATAATTATCCACTGATCAGCTAATTCTCTCTTTCTGACCAATGCCATCTTAAAAGGACCCAGACAAGCTGGGTTTAATTATGTATTAAATACCTGATCATATAAAGATTCTAATGATATAAGGGTCTGAGTTTATCACCATTTATGAGTTCTTGGACTGGAGCAGATTTGTGGGCAAGAGTCATGCGACAGCAAGAGACCCTGCATCTTCTCTTGATCTTCAGGGTGCCCTGATCTGCCATGTGTAGAGTTCTGTATCCACCAGCCTACTTGCTTGTGGTAAAGAGCTCCTCTACTCTAAGGTAGAAAAGAAGAACCCCTAATTTTAGCAGCAACAAAATTCTAAAACATTGAAGTGTGAGCAAACAGTATTGCTTAAGACGTAGTTGTTGAGATCAAGATCATGGAATGTTCTGAAATTAGTAAAGAAGTATTGGCTTCCTGCTGAAGGTATCAGACCTGTTTTAGCAGCTGCATCCCAGGGAAGGAATGATTTTTTTGTTCCCGTTGCTCTTATGAGAATGTATTTGTTTTACTATGTAGTGTATTGTGACAGGAATTTATACATGTGCCTCGCATCCAGCTGTTAGGGGGAAACTGATAAGGCTACAGATAGCCGTACTTGCCTAAGGTCTCCTAAAGAAGTAATAGAAATAAAACTCATCTGCTTCTGTTCCCCTTCAGTCTGGTAACACAGCCCTTCACTATGCTTGTGAAATGAAAAACCAGGCAGTCATTCCTCTATTGCTTAAGGCTCATGCAGACACTTCTGTAAAGAATCAGGTAAGAAGATGAAGTTGATAACAGTATTTCTTTATCATGATGGAGAACCAGTATGTTGAAGGCTTTAGCTGGTGGGCACCAGTTTAAAAAAAGGGTGTACAGTTCCCTGGCAGCACACTTGTTTGCTGTGTGGTATAAAGCAACGTTTGCTCCACTGCCTTTGTTGGCAAGAGCAACCTTAAAGGCCAAATCCTTTACTGCTGGATTTCTAACAGTAAACACTGCCTACATGTCCACTGGATCGCTTAGCTATCTTTATGGTACCTCTTCTTAACTCAGAGCTGCTCTACAGTTGTTCCTAAGATGCAGGCTGCAGGGGAGTGGTAAGGCCTTCCTAGGTGCTTTTTGTGCCACTGGACACCGTTCTTCTAAGAGGAGTTAAGTCAAGCTGCTTCTGTCATCAGAAAAGCTCAAATGTTGTCCAAATAAATATTGGCCTGGGAGCATCTGCATTACTGAGTTGAGGTGAGCAATGTATTGCCCATGTTGCTCTTGAAATCAAATCTTAGCTTAGCTCTGCACTGATTTTGGACGTTAGCCCCAGGAAACAGTGGAATGGCTGTCGCTACTGGAGGGGAGGGGAGGACTCTGCCTGCAGCTTCAGTGACAGCAGTATTGGACCCAGCCCATTCTGAAACCTTTGTTTTAGAGCAAGGATGTGACCGTGAAACTTACACAAGAGAGCACTGTGTCTGGGTGGCAAATGCGGGAAAGCTCTTTGTACTTGACCTGTATCTGTCATATTGTAATGTATTTCATCTGTTTCTTTCAGGATGGGGAGACTCCCTTAGATATAGCAAGAAGACTGCAGTTCCACAACATCGAAAGCATGCTAAGGAAAACTTCCTAGTCATCAAGGACTCTTGAACATGCAGAAAATTACCTCATCTGGCAATCCATCTTGCACAGCAGCGGGAGTCCTGCGGAAGGTTGAACGCTGTTACTTGATAAAGACTTGGTCCAAATCCACCCATTCCTTGCTGCAGACTTTGACTATTTTGCCTGAGACTTCCCAGTACCCCCATGGCCATGTGGGCTGAATGGAGTTCACTTGCTTTTACTAAGCTGTGAATGATTACAATACTGTTCAGAATATTGCCCTTCCCATCTGCTTCCACAGTTTTATTACTTGACTTGCGCAGACTGTGGATTTTGAAAGCTAGCTATAATATTTCTGGAAGCCTAAACATTGCACATGACGGTTGGCAGCCAATGCAGAAATAAAATATCCTTTAGCGTGTGTGTTACTTGTTCTGTAGGGGATACACTTGACAACTGAACAATATGCCACAGCAGTTTATACAAAGTCTGGCACCCTTCCTCATTGTATTTCTCTTCTGACAATGGGAGTGACTGGGAAAATAAGATCTCTCAGCTTAGCACTTCCTTCCATCCCTGCTGCCAGCTTCACATACCTTAATTCTCACTATGTTGCTACAAGGGAAGGATTATCTTCTCTCTCTCTTTTTATTTTTTTTTTTAATATAAGAAACAGCGAAAAGAAATTCAATGAAACCACAAAGAAAGCAAATTCCCAGGTCACTTTAATGCATTAAGAAATAATAATGAAAATATTTGGCATGGTAGAAAAACAAGTCTCTTGACTACCTTTCCAATATAAACAGTGTACTAAATTAAAAAAAAAATAAATCAATGAATGAAATGCTGTTGATGGGAACCAGATGTATCCTTCCCATGGGACTGGACAGGATAGCATGCTTTTCAGAGTGGTGCATGCAGCAGGGGATGCGTATACCCAAATAATAATAAATTCATGAATTTTCCCTTGCATAGATGAAAGCAGAAGAAAACCTGCAGTGGTAAGCAATGCATTAATGTGGCCTGGCGCTTTGTGATTTAATAATGCAGCAATAAAAGGGGAATCTTCTTTCAAATGCTGCTGTATCTTGCTTTCTTGGTCTAATGGATCTTTAATTTTGTTGACAGTTTTGGCCATTTCCTGTAAGCTGTCATGAGTTCAGATGATAGATGCCATGATCAGGACTGCTAATGGCTGCTAGACTAGGTGCATGGACAAGATAGCATATTTTTCCTGTGTTGCAGAACACGCATATATTTTTCAGTGTAAGTATTCTATTGGATGCTGACTCCAAATACAAAGGATCTTGGTTGGGCAATGTGAGCTCGAGGCCCCACCTAGAAACACCCCAGGAAACAAAGCTGCCCTCTCTGAGCCTGTAGTAATGAACACTCTGGGTGTAACCTGGGGACAGACACTCTTACCTACCAGATCAATTTGTAGGTGAGTAGATGTGCAGCACCTGCATGATAATGAAGATGCTACCTCTTTGGGTTTAATGGCCAGAAAGGGAAAACAGCTGACTGCTTTCCCACACTGTAGAAATTGCTTGAACAAAGAATGGTCAAGACACAGAGTTATGTAAAAGTCAAACCCAATGGCTCCGAGTGCTTGCAACAACTTCATTGTCAGTGTCAAGAATAATTCCTGGGGTGGAAGCTGTATTTCTTGTAGTGCAGCTTGCCTGATGGGTCTGTATCTCCTCATTCCTCAGTTGCCATCCATGGCCTTTGAAGCTGGGGGGTTTAGAGTACATGAACAAACCTTTGGGTGATGTGTAAGCATGGAGGGCACAAGAATACTTCTATGAGTTTTTCTGAATTTGGATTCATTGATATTTATAAGTCATTTATTGCCTACCCAGTTTCTTGCATCTGAAGATCACAGAATCACAGAATGGTTTGGATTGGAAGGGACCTTAAAGATCATCTAGCTCCAATCCCCCCATCGTGGGCAGGGGCACCTCCCACTAGACCAGGCTGCTCAAAGCCTCATCCAGCCTGGCCTTGAACACCTCCAGGGATGGGGCATCCACAACTTCCCTGGGCAACCTGTTCCACTGCCTCACTACCCTCACAGTAAAGAATTTTTTCCTGATATCCAATCTAAATCTACCCTCTTTCAATTTGAGGCCATTACTCCATGTCCTATCATAACACTCCTTGATAAAGAGTCCCTCCCCATCCTTCCCATAGGCCCCCTTTAGGTACTGGAAGGCCACTATAAGGTCTCCCTGGAGCCTTCTCTTCTCCAGGCTGAACAACCCCAACTCTCTCAGTCTGTCCTCATATCATAGGTGCTCCAGCCCTCTGATCATCTTCATGGCCCTCCACTGGACCTGTTCCAACAGGTCCATGTCCTTCTTGTGCTGAGGACTCTAGATCTGGACGCAGTACTCCAGGTGGGGTCTCACCAGAGCAGAGTAGAGGGGCAGAATCGCCTCCCTCGACCTGCTGGCCACGCTTCTTTTAATGTAGCCCAGGATGCGGTTGGCTTTCTGGGCTGCAAGTGCGCATTGCCAGCTCACGTTGAGCTTCTAGTCTACCAGCACCCTCAAGTCCTTCTCCTCAGGGCTGCTCTCAAGCCATTCTCTGCCCAGCCTGTATTTGTGCCTGGGATTGCCATGACCCAGGTGCAGGACCTTGCACTTGCAAGATCTCTTGGTTGTGTTGATACTGTAGGTAAATGTAAGGAGACAGAAAGCAAAAAAAGCCAAGTTCTCTGTCAAGTGGATAAAAGATTTAATTTAAACAAAGCTCAGTTGTATTTCAACAGAGAAATGAGCAAATCCCACTTTTGGGTCTTTATGGGAAGACACAAATTGGTCATGGGAATATCTCTGTGCGGTACGTAAAATATACATGAGAACAACAGAGTTTGGGCTTAGGAAAATCAGTCTTGTAGAAATAAAAGCTGTCCAAATTAAGGGATCCCTGCAGTGTGCACTCAAATATATTCGTGTTTTCAACTTCCATTCCTATACACCTCAAACTTCTCAGGAAGACAGCAGTCACAGTAACACTATGGAAAACCTCAAACTATGAGGAAAGCAAGAAACAAAAAAGTACAGATAAATACCTATACTGGTATCCATTATGCATGTCTGTGTGTTCACATCTTCCACAGATAGCACCCTTATTGCCAAACAGAAATTTTGGAGGTTTTTACTGAGTGAATAAACACTCTACACGTGGTTTCAAAAGTATTTTATTATAAGTTCAATGATCTTCTGGTACATTCTCTCAGTTGCATCAAGGCCCCAGATGAAATCAAGATGTCCCCAAGCAGGAACATGCTCATGGTAAATGAGATTAGAAATCCGAGGAAGTAGTTTTGCCATGTCTTTTGGATCTGCAAACTTGTCACGTCCACCACTCCAAACAGCAATTGGTATGTTTATCTTCTCTATCTTGTACGCAGGAGGAGCAGTCTGTAAGAAAAGGAGGAGCCCTGAGTGAATGCTGTTGGATCAGAAGTTCTTTATAGAAAGGATTCTGTGCAATCATCTCTCTCTCCCTTCTGCGCTCACTACAGTAAAACAGTAAGGATGAAGGCCACCCTCTTAGTGTTTATTGCCCTCACTCCATTCCCTGTCTACTGTGAAAAGGAATGATCCATCCTATTCCTGTGTCTTTCCTTAGTGCATGGCTATGAGTTGTCCTGCAGTTTGGCACCTACTTGTGCCCTTTGGAGGTGGGGATATGGAAAGAGCAGCGTCTGTGTTTATCAGGCAAGGACTGTGGAGCTTACTCTTGTATATTTAGGGTGTGAAGATCGTTAAGCATTCGTGGGACAGGGAAGGCAACTGTTGGTCTTAGTTGTTATGCTTGGGACTTAAGTGGCAAGGAAATACTTTGGCCATTTATAATTTCACTCTAGAAAATTTCTGAGACAGTGTGCCTGAGTAGAAGTGAGTGATTATATCTCTGGACCTTCTGTCTGTCTGTGTGCCCCGGTAAAGCACAGGACACTGCAAGTCAAATGTGCTGGTTAAAAGTGAAATGATTGTCAGCTAATTGGAGAGGTCACCGTAGCTGTGAGATTCATTTCCTCCCTTAACTGACAGGCAGACCTTGAGGATTCTGGGGGAAGTGAAGAGCTCCGTACTCATCCAGTCCTAGGACCTGGGTTTGGCTTTTAGCCTTTTGGGAATGGTAGGTAAATTGACATGTTGTTGGACACATCCCTGCAGTAGGGGAGGCAAAACAAACTTCTGTCAGCTGTCTGCAAGGAACTGTCTATGCCTTGCCTGTGAATAGACTTTTACACTTGCGAGTGTTAGATTCAGGTGAAACATTACCTCAGACCACCCGCTTTCTGTAGCACTCACAGGTGCTAAAATCTGACTTTTTCTGTTCTTAGTTTTACCAGAACCCAAGGGTGAGTTCTCAGGGGAACGGCATTGCCTTACCTGGTTGTATTTCTCCATGTTTTCCTTAGAGCCGTAGTCATAAGCTTGAAATCGGTCTGCACGTTTTAGCTGTTAAAAGAACAGATAAAATGTAAGTTTTGAGAGACCAAGAAGCAGAGTGCAGGGGATGTTTTCTTGCCTGTGATTGAAGCCAAGGCTCAGGTGTGGACTCTGAGTTACTCCCACCTCTTCCTCTGGTTGCAGGCTTCCAGGGGTGCTGAGGACGGATCGTAGGGTGAGTGGCTTCATCACCTTTCCTCTTGTTAACTTTCTCTCCTGATCCTCAGCCGTCACCCTTGTTATGTTTTGTTAATTAAAATTTTGCCTGACTAACTTAGTTAATAAAAGTTGGGCTCCCTGTTTGTGATACAGAGTTGGGTTCAGTTGTCACATGGAAAGAGGACCCGAATGTCTAGAATGTGCCAGGGCTATTACTCGTCTAGTGTAATATGAGATCTCTCCTCACACATCTTTTGTGTGTCAGTTTTGTCTGATCTTCTCACAGCAGTGGCGACATTTCCAGAGGCTCTGTTCTTACAATAGTTTGGCTATACATGAGTTGTGGTCTGACAGCAGTTTTGAGGTGGGACATTAGACACAAGAGATTAGCCTTCTTGAGTCTGTGTTGTCTGAAGGACATGCAGGACTGCAGAACTGATGAGTGAAGAGTTAAATACACATCTGTTTGGGTTTCTTTTTGTCATTTTATTTTTATTTTATTTTTTGCACAAACCTGACAAATAAATTGATTTGTGAGTGGTTGCGTGTAATACAGGGTGAGAGAAAGTTACTGTCTGTCAGTTTAGAAAACCTTGACTTCAAGGCTTTAAGTAGCTGGGGATGTGCTAGAAATCTGCTTGCTGTATTGCCTTTGCTGTTTTCTTTTATCCTGCTCTGTGTTTGCCATGTAACCACTTCACTTTGTTAGAGGCTGGCAAAATAGTCTGTAAAGCCACTGGCTGTCAATGGTTTGTCCCCATATCCTAGCTCTGGGTAGGTGTATCCTGTGGGACTGAATGCTGGGAATTTTTGTCAGGGGTGTGCTCAGGAGCACACTTATATTCTAGACCATATTAAGTGTTTGCATAAATGCATTGTGTGCCTATATGATGCATGCAGGTATGTTCTGGCTCAGCAGGTGTACCTGGTCACATGCAGTGATATATTTCTTGACTGAAGCAGGTTAGCAGAACAAGCTCCGATCTGCCACTGCATAAATAGAAACTCACCTTTAGAGAACTGGAATTGAGGATCTGGACAGTAGCAAGAGTGACTAAAAGGGGTTTGGAAAAAATTGGCTGTTGGGAATATCCCTGTAGAGCAGTGTTCCTTGACATGTACTGTAGTAGTATAAGGCAGTCCCCCACTTTACCTTTTGTGCCAGCAGAAGCGTTTGGGCGGTTAAGAGACTCTGGGAGACGATCCAGGCTGCAATTAACCCTCTGGGAGAAAAGCTTTAGCCTGGATCAATTCTTTGTCTGGATCATCCCCTGGCCACTCAAGTTCACTTCTGCAGCTCTCAAGGCAAATGTCTTCATAAACAAAGATGAAGGCTGGAAAGCCTTTAGAGCCCAACGTGCAGAGAGGCCTGATGCGCCCTGGGGAAGCCTCGGTGCCTGATACCAAAGGGGCAATTCAGGTAATGGTCTGGTGAGCCACGGGGAACAGAGCTCCCTCTGTGGCCGGTGCTCACGGCAGCACGCGAGAAGATGTGATGGGCAGTTTCCCAGATCTACCACCTCTGGACTTCCCTGGAGGCTGTCGGTTGCATAAAAAGCAGTAGTAAGGGTCTGCTTATACATCAGTACACAGTTATACCTGTTGCCAATGAATAATGTTCTGTACAGATGTTCCAGCAGGGGAATGTCCTACGTATGTATCTATTCGACTCTGTAGAGAAAGCAGAAGTGTTACAAAGGCAATGATCCAGTGCTGTGAGAGAATAAAGGTGTGAAGGACTTGAGCAATATACTGCTGTTGTGTTAAAACCCCATTTTAATAGCATATTCTTCAAATATCAGACAGAAAACTGAGAAGCAGACTTAGGAATAGCTGGTTAATAGTATGCATCTGCACGCTTTCTCCATAAAAGCGACTCTGTTCGATTAAGATAGTACTAGTGTGAGAACCTATGGTTCAGCAACAGTAGAGAAAAAACCTTCCAGTCCTTTCAAAGCAGATTCCTCACCTCACAACAAACCACCATGAATGTATAAGTCTTTTGAAGATTTTTCTCTTCACTTTACTCCTAGTGCTAAAGAAGGCAGCTTACAAAATAGATTCCTTGTTCTTCTGTTTGTATTTTTATAGTTCAGTTAAGGCGATGTTCTAATTCCATCTCCCTGGATTCCTCCTCAGATTGTTATCTTGCCCTGACAACCACATTAGTGACTTAACCCAAGTAAGTAAAGATCCTTAATGGTTTTGCTCTGCAATTCAAAAGGGCTGCAATGCCTTTAATGGCTTTTGCAATGAACCTTTGATTCTCACTGCTTTCCCGTAGGTGCTTTTACAAGTGGTTATAGATGGAGAAAAATGGGCCCCAGTCTCTACAGATATTGCAGTAATAAACATTACACAGGCCAGCTTCTGCACACTTTGGCCACTGTAAAAGGGATTTAAGACACACTACAGTGTGCATACGTTGACAAGCATAGGGACAACTCTCCTGTCCCCTCTGACTGATGGACTAGTCTTTGTGAAGCGCACTGTAAGTGTGTTGCACTCCTCAGGCACAGCGCAAGGACTTTCTGTAGCTCTATGTGTTGTGAATTGAGCTGTTGGGCCTAGTTCTATGGACAACAAAAATGGGAAAATGCCCCATACATTGGTTTTGAGGGGCCAACTTCTGGTACAAGTAGTCTGAAAATTGGGAAGACAAAGGGAGCTTTTTCCTGTCATTTAATTATTCCAGTGTTCAGACAACCCTGGTGTCTGCATGCTGAGGAAGGAAACTGGGAACTGTGCTACCAAGAAGAAGTCTCCATCATCCATTGGCTCCTTTTTAAAGATCATCTGTGTATGACAAAAATTCGGTCGTCTTAGCCCCAAAAGAGAGCACATTTATTGACGTGTGTAATATAGCTCCAGGCTGAATTCAGTCCTTTCTTTCTGGGATTGGAATGTGCCTGGTTGTTGGTCCCGTCCATCATTAGCTCTAGTCCTGTTTGGCACTGTTCGCACCACACAATGTCCTGGCGTTCCCTCAGTTTGCTGAGAACTATGTTGTAATTTATTTATGTACATTTACACACGTGACAGCTACTAGATAAGGATAGAGTGCACAAACATAACTTCTAAAAATCACTTTAGTTTTACTTTGAGTAGGTGTTCTTGCACATAACTTACCGTGTTCAGATTTTTTATGTCACCTCCAGCTATGTAACAGAGTACATGGCCACAAAACTTATCCAGGCTTGTACACAACTGTGTCACAGGTCCTTTCAGAAATCCAATCTGGTGCGCGACTCCTTTGCAGCCAAGTACTAACTGAAGAAAGGGAAAAGCACAACACCTTTTTTCTCTTATTACAAGAGTATTTTATGCAGGAAACTGTTGCTAATAGCCTAGCCTCTTAACTCGGTATTCAAAGATTGTTGAAACAGCTTGCCCTCTCAGTACCCCTCTAAAACACCTTCTTCCCCATAGTGCATCACACATCCTTCATCCTTCATATTACTGGCACCAACCCTGGAGGAAGCCATCTTTCCATTTCTAGTGTAGGGACCTCAATGCTCACTCATTTCTGAAGTTCCAGAGATTGTCATGGCTGTTATTGCAACTCCGGTTTAGTTCCTCCTGCATGAGGCCAACAAAATATTAGTTAACAGTGAGAGTCCTGTGACAAGACAGAGTTTCACAAGTCTCCTACTTCACCATGACCTGCTGCTTCAAGCCCTGTATCTCCAGTATTTTCACCACAGAGTTTGGGAACAGATTTTTCAAGAGTACTCAATTCATCCCAAACTCAGTATCAGCATGTCACCTCTTTGGGAACACTTAATCTCAGGCTGAGTGAACCCTGTGAAGGTAAGTCAGGCGTTAGGCCTCTTAGAAGGACAAATGACATACCCTGAGCAGTGGTTCAGGAATATTTGTTATCTTAATCAGGGGGCTTGTAGCATATGAACACGTGGTTACTGGGCCCAGAGCACAGAACATTTTCACCCGTTGAGCCAACTCAGGATAAGTAGAAAATGCTATGAAGCCTGCAAACAGAGAAGAGACAGCCTGAGTTAGTGAAGACACCTTCCACAGACAAAATAAATTAATAAGCAGTAGGTAGCCAACAAGAAGTGAGACTAGATTTGCAGCCCATTGTCTGTGGTCTATGTTTGTCTGTGCTGCATGTTTTACCTAAGGCAATTGTTGAAGCTAAATCCTGAAATGAATTTTTATTTGGGAGGTAAAGTTCATTCTGAGGTTTAGAGCATGTCTGGACATTGCTTTTATCTGAACAGTTTTTGTAGGTGACATGTCAATAAGGTTTTCGTGATAAAACCAATTCCCTCTAAAGTTCACCAAACTCATAAAAAATGAATTTTTCTGATTATAGTCTCTATAGGTCTATGTTTGTTTATGTTTCCATGAAACTGTAGAATAATTAGCCGAATACTGGGAGCTTTGAGTGTTTTCAACTGATTGTTTGCATCAAAGGCAGCTGAAGAAAGCCTAGATGGTTAGTTTGTTTTGCCATGAGGGTCTTTAAATATTCTTATGAGAGGAAAAGAAAGAAAAGATCTGGCGCTGTGACAATGTATGATTTTCCCACATTTTCTCTTCCTTTTTTCTGAGTAGTTCAATGAACTGGCAGTTGCTCATTTCTAATCAATGTCCATTCATGGATCTTACACATAAAATATAAATGTCAGAAACTTTCAGCTGATGCTAGAAAAAAGTTAGTTTCATTCAAAGGCCATGAAGTGAGTTAATGCTAAAGGCTACGTTATTAATGTTTTTTCTTTCATATTTTTCAGTCTCTGGCAATCTGTTTATAAACAGTAATGTGGCCAGCTATAACGACTCATGAACTATGCTTTAAATTTAAAGATTGCCATTAAGTCACATGACTTAGTATTTTCCTTTGTCTTTTGTTATTTGAAATTATGTATTATATATGTTTTTTATCTTTTTAGTTTTTCCTTACAGTTCATAAGGAAAATTATTGTATGTCTTAATAGAAAAGATGAACTTAATGAAAACTCCTGTTGCTGAGAATTTAAGAAAAATACCCAGTACCACTACCTGAAAAACCCAGTAAAAAATCACTTTTATGTCTCCAATTATTTAAAAAGTTGAGCTATATTTGGATCTGTTATTATCTTTCTTTGTTTATTAATGATAGCCAAAGCTGGTTTTAGAGAAGTTTTGGATATTTTTGCAAATCTCAACTCAGGAGGCACTTCTATGTTTGCTAGCTCTCCACAAACAAGAAAAACAACTGATTCAATGGGGAGACCCACCTACTGATCAGATAGGAACAAGAATGGTTGCAAAGCATGAGTGTCCTTACGGTACCTGTTGCTGAGCCTTCAGAGTGACCAATATAGTATACATCCTTCTGTCCGGTTTTATTCATGATGAAGTACAGCTCTGCCGGAATATCATATTTACCCATTTCATCAAAGCTACAGGGGAGAAACACAAAAAGCTAGCAGAAACACTAAAAGCACACAATTTGGCTATCCCAGTGTGAGTTACTGAATGTCAGTTTTGCTCATTGCGCCAAGCAGGACCCATTGAAAGGTGAGCTTGAACGCTTTGCATTCTTGCTTGAGTTGGGGAAGGGGACAGAGGGACACAGCTGTACTGCCAGGCTGCCCCATGCCTTGGGCAATCTGCAGAGGAGATGCCAGTATCACCTGTCAGCTGCAGCCCTTGGGAAACTGAATTTAATCAGTGCTTTTACTAGCATGAGTTACACACCACACTTATCTCTTAGTTGAATTCAGCTGTGAGAGATCAGAGACTTCTAGATAAGGCTGCTCAGCCTCTTCCAGCTGAGGTTTTTATTCTCTGTCTCACAGTGTGGTCTCCTTTCTCGTCAGCATTCCTATTGTCTGAAATCCCAGCCAATACTCCCAACTCTAAGTAGTAGTGTGCGTTCTTCTTTGTCTTGTTTTTTACTCTCCTTGGTTGCTGTAGACCCTGTTCTGATTCTAGTTTAGGGAAAAACCATCAGGCTGACGCTATCTAGTGCCCTTGGAGTTTCTGTCTTGAGTAATTCTTCCTCTGCAGAGTACCTGAACTGCCAGAATGCTTTCTGGCTGGGATTAAGCGTCTTGTGTTTTAAAGACCAAGTGTTCCCTCGGCTGTTTCCCATCCAGACATCATAGCCAGCATCTGCGAGGAGGAAGCCCAAGCTGTTGTTGGGCAGGTTAGAAATCCAGTGGGTAGCGTCTCCTAGAAAAGCATGCTGTAGGAAGACTACAGGCTTTTGCCCTGGAAAAGATGAAAGTATTCTTATATTGGAGCAGTAGTTACAGTGTATTTAAGATTGGGGTGCAGACTTCAGCTTGTGAGAGGTTTTAAATCTTTCCTTCTTCAAGAAGCTCCCTGGAGAACTATGCATAGATATTGGTCTGAGAAACCGGAAGGATTTGTTCCATGCAAGCAGGAACTATTTCATGACATTTCATAACAGGACTGGCAAATAAAGAATTTAATGAGGAGGGCTGTCGCCACCTGCTTTTGCACTGGAAAGCCAACGTATAGGTCCTTATATTGAAACCATCTACCCATAACTGAAAACTGCTGAATGCAAAATAGCGTATGGAAGACAAAGAATACTTAATCCAAAGAAGCATATCTACCATTAGGTCTACTCAGTAACCAACTGAGCAGGGCTGAGAGGCCCCTGACCTAACTTTTGTTAACCTTACTTTGAGAAGGAGGCTGGTCTAGATTATCTCCAAAGGAGGAGATCCAAATAGGAGGAGACATCCAAAATAACTTATTCTGTAATTCTAACAAGGAGTAACAAACAAAGTAGCAGTATCCTGGGTATCTCAAATTACAGGTAGAAATTTTTTATTCCATTCAGAAAATGTGAAGAAACAAAAGAAATGCATTTGCTTTTCATTGATGACCTGATTCTTATCATCTTTCTTAAGAATATCTCTGTCCTTCAGGAGGCTGAGAATGAATATTCATATGCCAAACCTGTGAGGCTTTGTTGTCAGACTTCTATTCTAAATGTATCTTACTTAGGGTGTTAATGCAAAACCTCCCCAAATCCAGTTGACCAAACTCTCCCCCAGCCCACGTGAAGTGAAAAAACCTAGGATATGACAAAATTATTAGAGACACTGATTGTGTGGACTTCTGACGGATTCAGAATTCAGGCCACATTCCTGACTAGGTGCTCTTGCTGGGATGGAAAGGTGTGGAACATGCCTTTGCATGTGCAAAGGGGAAAGATGGGGGACCCACGGAAGAGCCGACTCACAGACCTTCCTTATGCCCTGTAACTGTGTCACACCTGTATTTTGGCTGTTCCTCCCAGCAGGAATTCTGAAAACACCAAGAATGTATCCATCCTGTGTGGTAACTTCATATTCCTCACTGGGGTATCCATGATATCTGATAATTTCACTCTGTGGAAAGCCAAAGGAGAGCTTGTTAAGATGCAAGTTGTCCTGTTTTGAAGGGTAATCAGCTGAGTGGTGTGGATGTGGGCTGTTCTGTGGTGGTAGTGCAAGGCCTCTGGCCACAGGGACTATGGCTCAGTAAAAATATTATGGGTCTTGTAAAAAGATGCATCGAAAGTCTTCTTCAGACCTGCTTAGGTGGTAGTTGTCTGGTATTTCACCCCATAGTATGGGCCAAAGCAGAACTGTACTGAGTGACTAAGCTCTTGGGAGATAGTTTCTCATATTTTGCAAGGCTGATACAGATCAAACTCTCTAGAGAGTAAACATGCAGCACTATCTGAATACAACAGTGCCAAAAGATGTGCGTTTGGGGCCATAATGAATCCTTTCTTGCCAAAGTGTGATTAGGCAAGCCATGCAGGGAAGGCAAACAAGGGTGGAGCTCTTGTCGTGAAGGAACTCATGAGACCACCTACACCTAATTTTGCATGTACTGTGAGGAAATCTTTGGTGATTCAGAGCGAGGGGTCTCAGATTACTTTTTGTTGTGAGAATTTGCTGTTTGCAGAAGGGGTTCATCCTCCCTTGCCACTGTACTGAGCAAACAGTTAAAAATAAAAACATCACAGACACTGTCTAGACAAACGTAGCCACCTTCCAGGCCCCCCTTCCCTCCCATCTACTCCATTTGCCTTCACAATCTCCAGCTGGCCTGTCCAACATCCCCTCCTTGTCTGCTGCTGTGCACTAACGATGTCCCCATTTGTTTAAGTGTTTGGGGAACTCCTTCCAAGCCAGCACACCATGCACTCATGGGCACGGCTGCAGAGCAGTCAACCAGCAGCACAACTGCAGCTCAGGGAGCCATGTCTGAGCTGGATTGATACTCACTGGAGAGGGTATTGGTAAGAGTGGAGTTGTGGCAGGTTGGAGCTCAGTCTAAAATCTGAATAAACATTCGTGCTGGCAGCATGCCACAGGATGCCTGATGCTGCTATTTTGCTAGCAGCACAGCTACATGCTGCAATGCGGACAAGACCCTATGACATGTGTCTCTGGCCCCATGTCAGATGAGAGATTGAGAGATTGAGAAGGGGAGGACTTTGCTTCCCTTGAAATTAGAAAACAGCCTTTGCATCTACTGCAAAGGAATTCTTCTCTCTGGCAGCTCAGACTTTCTGGATAGCAGAATCAAGGTTTCTTCTAGCCCGTGCACAGGAGCATCACCCCATGCTGGAGGACTATTTTAGTCCTCTTCTAGGATCACACTCTCCCCTTCTTTGTGTGGTAGCCCAAAATACTAAGGTGTGCTGGGAAAAGTGACTGCAAGCAAGTGTCACGAGGCATGGCCAAGCCTCATGTTCATCATGTATCATCATGTATCTGTATTCATCATGTATATGTTTCACCCTAGATGTAGGCAGCGACAGTCTGTTGCTCAGTTTGGTATGGACTGGAGCATGTAGTACATGCTTTGGCTACAGTCCAGGGCTGAGCCCTGTTGTTGGTGTCAAAATTCTGTAGCCTGGATCTCCAGGGCCCCTTGGGAGGTTCTGTGGAGTTGCCTGGCCTTTGAGCCAAAAGTAGCAGCTGGCACTCTCTGTTGCAGCGTTATGTGCCTGTCCTCATGCAATGTGCACGTCACATCTATCCCTGGCACATTCGGAGGCGGCCCTCATTGCAGTGGTGACTCTAATGCAGTGGATTTGGAAAAGGCAGCTTGGGAAATTGGGAAATGTGGAAGGGGCCCTTCTGAGCCTCCTAACAGGGACTGTTAGTGATGGGGCAGTGGCAGTGGTACTGGGGGAGTCAATTTAGAAAGAAAGAGATAGAAAATGACCAAACTTACAACGTTCATAAAGCATTCGGGGTTGCGAGTCTTCCTGTTGTCTGAATTCAGAGTGGAGGGTGTTGTGAATCCCGCTGAAAAGGCAATTCCTTGGGCACAGAGCAGCAAAAGGCACCACATCTTGAGGCTGTATGAAAGGGCACATGCAGGGGTGTTTGTGTTAGGAAGCGAGTGGCATGGAATTTCACAGGAAGACCCAAGTAGGGATTCTCTGAAGGTTGCTCAAGACCTGTTCCCCAAGGGGCTGCCTGAATAAGTACCTGTGTGAGGAGGGACTGTCCACAGCTCACGCCGTGTAACAGGGAAGGTTACAGAACAGGTGAGGAAAACACTTGGGCATACCATGCGAGAATATTCCTGAGCAGTCTGCAGATGGCAAGGGAGCTGTGGTTGGTAGACAGGAACAGCTCTTGGCATAAGCCTAGCAGAAGCTTGACAAAGAAGCATTAGTTCCTGAGATGACCATCACCCAGCTTGTCTGCCTTTATCTGCTTCCATTTCTCTGCCGGCAAGCGAGACAAAAGGAGAAAAAAGCACTGTTTGTTTCCTGTCTCCTCAAGAATGAGGTGAGAGAGGTTTGGGATGGGTTCTCTTTCCACTTGCCCTCTCCTCCTTTGGGATCAAATGCCATTCTTGGTGCTGGCCAGTGGTGTGCTGGAGTGAGGGATCAGTCAATAAGGCTAGTGAAAGGTTCTGCAGGGACCAGGAGTGACTGAGAGGCTCTGGGAGGAGACGTAACAGGCTTAGGGGAACATGCTTGCACCAGATCAGTGACAGCTTGTGCTTTCACCATGGGGTCATGTGCCCCAGACCAGGTTCAAGTTCTGTTTGAAATTAGTTCCTCTGAGAATATGAAGCAAACAAGGTGACCACGTGTGGCTTCCCAGAAGACCCATGGGTCGGTTCCCAGTCAACCTTGCCTTTCATACCAAAACTGAGTCATGTATGTCTCCATTTACCAGCCCCTTGGACTTCTTCACCAGCCCCTTGCTGCACACTTTGTCCAAGAACCTGCTCTGCTATCCCCAGATAATTCCATTTTTCCTACTGCTACTTCTGAGCTCAAAGTTACTGTCTCTCAAAATCGATGTCTGCCACTGACCAAGAAACCAGGGAATGATTTGAGCATTTGAGCAGTGAACAATGGATCCTGGGACTGCCTTCATATTGCCAAGGGCCTGTCTCGTCTCTTAGAAATGGCTGTCCATATTGCAAATTTACCTTGGTCATGGTGAGGTGAGACCTTGCCCTTTCCTGGGTTGGCTGATGCTACCAGATTAGCTTTTCTGAATAGCAGAGTGCAGTCTATCTAGCACCAGTTTATTCTGGCTCCACCTACAGTAGATATGCTTCCAGGATTTAGTCTTTATTTTCCAGAACCCATTCAGTGAGTCCAGGAACATCGCTCTCTGTGACCTCCTTAATCTTTTTTTCAACATGCAAATTTTGACTCAAAAAGATTCCCTGGAAAAGGGAAGAGCAGGTTCTGTGTTCCAGAAAGCTACTGGGTGTGGGACTATGAGTTAAAAATATTTGGAGAGCAGGAGAAGTGCTGACATGTTCAGTGCTCCTTGCCTTCAAGAGAGCTGCAAGTAGGTAGGATAGGATTTTTCTTTCCAATCTGAAGAACTGTACAAAAAGGATTCACCCATGAAGATCAGGACTGTGCTTACACATTCCGGAAAAGCTCTTTTACACCTATGTGTTGCATGATATGTTTGCATGTGTGAGGAGAGAATGAGAGCTGTGAAGAGAAAAGTAGCAGTCATTCTGCATGTGGATGAAGACCATGAAGATCAGGCAGACTACCTAAGTGTTCAACAATAGAATCCATGGGACAAAAAGGACACGTAATGCAGTGTAAGGCTCCAGCTCATCATGGAGTCTTGTAAGAGTGCCTCACCAGTAATGACTGGGGACATTACTGCTTCTGTAGGCTTGGTTTCTTCAGAAGAGGAGGACATATTTCTATGACCACCATGTGTTTATGTTAGTTCACCTTTACGTCCATCCTGTAATTAACTTTTAATGTCATTGGTAAATATCTGCCAAGTTCAGCACTGAGATAGAAGCCTGTAAGGTAATGGGGTTTGCAGGAGCTCCTGAAGACTGTTTGCTGGGGGAGGACTACTCAGCAGGGTTAGTGCCTTGCTGGCGGGAAGGCAGGCTGAAGGCAGCTGTTGTATGTTCTGCAACCAGCCAAGCAGTCAGTAAGAGTGAACTAGCCAACTGCTCAGTGTCCGTGTGGCTTCAAAGCAGCCAGACCATGCGTGGCTGGGCATCAGGGTTTGTGAGAGAATTTCGTAGGGAACCTGCATGTATTATAGTTTGCATTAGGAAGTTAAGCAGACTCAGGAAACAAGTCTTTCTGAAACCAAGCATTGCTAGGTCCACTAGACAAAGATAATCCAATTTTTAATGAAGAACAGAGGTTCTCATGCAGCCGCATGTTTCTGGAGTCTGCTTCTAGCATCAGACATCTGCAATGATGAGACATGCTGCTCTATGAAGTTTATTTGGACTTGGAAATGGAGCTACAGATCAAGAGAAAATAAGAGAGTATTCCCTGGCAAGTAATGGGGAAGATGAGCAGGATTTGTGAGAGGGAGGGAGGGGTAACCGAGAGATTTTTGCACTCTCTAAATCTCCTTTTAGGAGAAGGAGTTTTGACTTTTTCTCATCTTCGATTTAACGTTTAAGTTTGAACGAATTTAAAGAAGTCAAACCTCCTGAGTCATCAGACAGTTGGAATGAAGCAGAGACTGGAAACACCCAAAAGTTTAAACTTGGCATCAAAACACACTCCATTCAATTCCCTTTGTATATCAAATACTTCATAATTTTTCTTGTCAAAATAGGAAGCCTCACAACTACATACTCAGCACAACACTCTCTTTGCTTTCTGCTGTTTTACTCTGTTCTAACGGGAGTAAGATGTGTCTCCCTCTCCCTGCATGGGGAATCTTATTTAGGAAGAAAAAGTTCTGCTGATGTCTCAACTTGTTTTCAAATCACTACCGAAACTAGTTGAGGCAATGTAGAGGCTAATTTATTCCTCTTGTTAGGGCAAACTTTTCTCAATGCACTCTATGATCACCTGGCTTAGCTGGCATGGCTCACAGACTTCCAGGTATTCGCATTTTAAGTCAGATACAACGGGCTAAATAATATTGGCTTGGTAGGCCACGGCTCCCTTAAGCTTCAGGATTAAACACTTGAGAGGAGCAGTGAACAGCTGCTTTTATCTAGTGAGGTAAAGTCATAAGAAAACATTCAGCATGCTAAACTGTCATAAAAAAACATACTTAGAAGGAAAAAATGTCAGAAAGAGAAATGCCCTTCAAAGTTTTTTAGGCACTTTTAAGATTTGGTGAAACTAAGATGCAAGCCCTTCAGAAATTCACCCATCTATCCTTGTACCTTAAGCAGTACAAAATTTATTTCGTATAAGCTGTAAGGCACACACACACCAACCACAGAAGCAGCTGTGACTCAATGCATGTGAGAATCTTCTGCCTTACTCACTAACAAAACGTACACGTGCATAAAATTGCAAGAGCGGGCAATCCAATTCACACACACTGTTGCAATACTGGGACTTTCGTTCCCTTGTTCTAAGACTGAAGAAAACAAGTAGAGGAAAATGAAATAGTTGCTCTTTTTCTTCCTTTTGTGCAGGTCAAACTTCTTTGTCTTCTAACTTGAACAAATATGCACTTCTGTGCATAGTTTACAGATCAGAGAGGCAAAAAGCTGTCTATTGTTACAAGCAGCTGCACAAAACCAAGACTGAACATCTTTATGGAGACAGGCAACAGAGAAAGAGACCGCGAACACACATGTACAAGCAACTTACCTCTGCTTTGACTGCCTTGCTCGTGTCTTCTGCCGCAGTTCCTCGTCCGTCTCCACTAGCAGACTGATTCACTGGCAGAAACCTGCGCCGATAAAAGGAAGTCAAAACACAATGAGCACTTCAGGGTAGCAGCCGTGAGTGTCATGAGTTGGCAGCATGTATTGTAGAGCGTGTTTAAGTGCTGATTTGGCAGTGCTTCAGAGGTGGGGAAATCTTTGTGATGAAAAAGATCTTCTGGTCAAATTCACAAACCCAAAATGCACAACAGAGCAGGAGAGTTTAAGAAGTACATACAAATCAGTGGTTAGGATGTTTAGCTGGGACCTGGGTGTTCCAGTTCCCTGAGGCTGTGGCAGATCTTGACCCATACTATTGCCCAACTGAGGGGCTGCTCCGAATGTAATCTTTTAGGATGAAGGTGAGGAAGTGTCCAGCTTCTCTCAATATACTCTCTGAAGAACACTGCCTCCACTATTGCTTTTCATTTGGTTTATGTTAACTTTAAGTTTATAATTACACACAGACTCTTAAGTCTGTTTTTCAGTGAGCAGCATAACTCATGAAACCCATCTTATTCTACATTAATTGGTCAGAGTTGACACGGCTTCTGTAGGGACCCTCTGGTGCCAAAGAAGGCTTGAATCCATCATATAACCTTTCTCCCAGAGAAGGAACAAACAGGGCTTCTTGTTTCTCCCAAGCCATTTTCATCAGCTCTGAAAACATAGTATCTTTGCAGATCTTTCCCTAACTGCTGAATTAGTTGTAGTCAGCCTGGAGGCTCAGTCCTCTCTGAAATTGACTTGATAACCATGGGCATAAGGACATGTTCTGTGTCCTTAGGCAGCTGGGCTACAAAGAAAGTAGAATCCTCCTACGTGAGGACCAGCCTTTTCAGCCAATTAACTCGTAATTGTCTTCAGAAGAACTTGTTTTTCATCATAGACTGATGAGCATTGAGAAGAACACCAGATGAAAGGGATGTGTTCTTGAGAACACCATTGCAAATAATATGATGCCTTTGGGTGGAGGGAGAAGGAAAGTTGTGAAATAAGAACAGGATGTCAGCGAAGCTACAGTAACAGTTCTGCTTTACATACAAAGCAGAGAACATTTTTTGGGATGGTGAAAAAGGTGATTTGGTAATTTCTTGGTGAAAAGCGCTATAACTTGGCTGCTCTGATGTCTCTAAGTGACAATAACTTTCACCAAGCCATAAATTAATTACTGAGAAGGGCTTCTGCAACATGATGTCTAATCCCTCCTCATGTCCCAAGGTGGGATCAACGGTTCCCGTGATGTTTTCAGTGCAGCTTTTCCAACCTGTTTTTATCGATTTTCTAGAAAATTCAATTCAATTCAAAGACCTGCCTTGCAGAGTCTCCCAGGTTGCAAGATAACTGCACAGCTGCAATTTCTTTCCTAGGTGAATTTAGGGGATACTCTGGCTTCTTTCAGGTACATTGCTGTTGCATTTCCCATCATAAGTATTGAAAACTCATAAAGTAGGTCTCAAGTCCTCATGCGTTTCCCCTGTAAGCAGTGAGTTAGTTGAAGGGCTGACGCTCTGGAGGGTATTTGTCCCCAGGAATTTGCATTGGGTGTCAGGAATGTCCTTGTCTGGAGGGGAGCAGTTTTGTTTGGATCAAGCTCCATTTACATTTGTGGAGCACAAGGAAACAGGATAGGCTGCAGCAATGAGCTCAGCAGATGAAACAGGCTTCTTGTTTGTCTTGGAAGGGAAAGGAACAGAAGTGGTACCAACCATGGTTAATTTGTTTGGGTAATGAACCGTTTTGCAGAGCAAGACACTGACATTTTGGTCATATAGTGTCACCAGTGAACTGTCTTACTGTAACAGCTGTACCTGCCCTGGTTAGCATCCCAGACTTGGCCCGTGTTAACATTTGATTCAAACAGAGAATGAGGGTGTCATGCTGAAATGAAACCCCTAAATGCACTGTCTCTTTCCACAGTGAAGCTAATGGCATATCAATTGTGAAGGCACAGTGACCCAAAATGCTGTAACCTATTAACCATAGAGGCCACCCTTCAAGTGAGTGTCTTTGTGCAATAGCTACCTATTTGAAACAAGATTGGTAGAGCCAGAGTTCCACCAGGAAATTAAATAGGATGACAGTTTCTTCAGCATTGTTTTCAAAGCAGTCCTTCCCACTAATGAGCAAAGTGCTCTAAATACCCATAGGATGGAGATAATGGATTCTTTCCAGCAATGTTTGGGTACTTATCATTTTAGTGTTTAAACCCCAAAGAGGCTTCTCAGAGTCATGATAAAAGTTAGGGTAGCTCAGCTCTGTGGTAGCCAGTAGCTTCCATGTGAAATAGCAGGAGATGTAAGGTTCCTGCTGGGTTCAGAGTGTAACTTTAAACCAAAGTGTCCCACTGAAATGCTGTCATTGCCAAGATGAAACCACCTCCTTTGTCGCACCCTGGAAAGTTCATGTACACAGATCCTGAAAACGTTGTCAGCAGAGATTGAGTCTGCCAAGATTTCTCTATCGCAGGGGGGTCTTGAACCCAAGCTTCTCATCTTCCAGGTGCATGTTTGAACCACCAGACTGGCTACTGTTTTCTGTGGAGTCTACCCTCCCTGTGTCTCTTGCTCTTCCTCATGAAAAAAGTGAGCAGCCCTGTTTCAAATGAAGACAAACCATCTTTTTTTCAGGAGTGAGTTTTTTGTGTGAACTCAGTTTTTACTTTCTGGTTGTTGTCTTATCTAATAATAAAATAAATCAATACCATAACTGTTAGAATTAGTCTTGGCTTACACTAAGCCTTTCAAGAACTGCCAGCCCAATAAACTGAGAAATAATACGAAGAATGGAAAACTATATCACTGACCATATCCAGAGAAAGTCAGTGCTTTCATTACTGTTAAGGTCTAAAGCAGAGAACAGGCTGCAACAAAACCATGTCTTCTGTTAGCAAAGATGGTTATTGCAGAATCGAGGCTGTATCAATTAAAAAGTGATTACTGACCCACAAGGTTGCCAGAAAATATGAAGCGTACTGTGAGGATGCAAAAGGCATTGCAGCGACATGTAGTGTGAAAACAGCATCAGGAGGACCCCTTTCTCTGACTCTAGCAGAAACCATCTTGTACAAAAGAAGGTTTTGTTTGTACCCAGTGAAAGAGAGTGTTGTTGAATGAGTTGGGTATGGCTACTGGTTGTGGGTTAAGGATACTTCTGCATCAGATCAATAATTTCATTGTACATGTGCAAAGGTGCATCCAATCCCCAGATGAAATCCAGGTGTGCCCATTCAGGAATCCTCTTGTGATAGATGAGCCTCTTAATTTGAGACAGTAAAATGGCCGCATCCTTGGGATCTGCGAGCAAGTCTTGTCCCCCAGTCCATACCGCAGTTGGTACACTCATCTCTTCTACAATGTAGAGAGGAGGAGTAGCCTGGAAAACATGAAGTAGTACAGGAATGAGTGACCAGGAAAGCACAGCAAACATGCTTTTGGGGCTTTCTTCCGTCACTGTTCAAAGTAGAGGTTTCCTAAACCAAATGGGAAGGAAGTACCCTTGCTTGTCTGTTCTGTTGGTGCTTGCAGGGATGACCCAGCTGATAGCACAGCCAAAGGAAAAATGCCTCCTGAGTTGACAAAGAGTAACTGTTGGGTCTTTGCCTGCTCAGCCCGGAATTCATGGGACGGGAGCCTGGAACAATACAGAAGATATCAGGATGCCTCTGGATAAACCCCATCTTTGTCCTTTTGGAGTACTGGTCAGCCCCAGAAGACATACATGGTCTAGTTAGAAAACACAGTGTGTGACAAGGGTAAAAGGATCATCGAGTGACTTCTGTGGGAGGAGGGAGGAAGTAGCTTGGACTCCTGAGTTTGGAAAATAGAGGCCAGAGCAGGGACAGGAGACAGGCTTATACAATCATGAATAGTATGAAGAAAGAGCACAGGAAGTAATTATCCCATTACTTCTCATAACACAAAACCTAGAAGGTATCCAGTAACTTTCCAGGGGCAAGCAAATTCAAGACAAACCAAAGGAAGCTGCGTTTCATGCAAACCATCATTAAAGCATGTAACTCTTAATGACAGGCTGTTGTAAAGACCTAAAGGATAGGAGGGTCAGGCATGGAATTAGGGTCTTGGATGGAGGAGAGGTTGTTCTGGCACTGCTTGAGGACAAAGTCCTTTTGTCTCTGGCTGCTAGAATCTAGGGGTAGCTATTAGCACTCCAGTTGCCCTCTTTCTAGTAACGTTTCCCTGATCTCTCATGCATTGGCAACTGTGTCTATCATGCTGATAGGCAAGATGCCTCTTTGGTCTGATCCACTAGATGTACTCTTCTTTTTCAAAATTCATTTTCTATCTTTCCTGCCCTTACTTCCTCTTATTCCTATTGATTATTAATTGAAAAGGTTTGCGCGCTCTCTCTCTCTCTCTCATTATTGCCATTAGTGCTTGCGTGTTTTCTCTGTTGACTTCCAAACTGGGAAGTAGTAATACAGATGGTGGTGGCTAAATCCATCTACTTGTATTCTAAAAATGTGCCTCCTACTACAGCTTTGCTTTCTTTCTCTGTGCTTCTGTTTTGAAAATATTGTTTTACCAAAATATACCTGTTGGTATTTGTCCATGTTCTTCTTTGAACTGCCCCAGTCATAAGCTTGGAATTTCCCCGAATGGGCCTCCTAAGAGGATGAACAAGAAAAGGGTAGTTACAAAGCTGTCATTCAGGAAGATTATGGGTTCTTTCCCTGCTGAGCCTCTGACTCCAAACTAAAGCCTCAACTGAAGTTCTTCTAAGAGCTATGAAGGAGCCAATAGTAAATTCGTTAAAAGTCTCAGTCAGTGAAAAGGAGTCAAATGTTTTTGTCAGAACCAAAAAAATAACTGCTTCTGCAGAAAGACCCAGGGATGTTTTTTTCAGGCAATTTGTTCTTGTTTGTAAAATTGCTATTAACAACTGCCTCCAGCAAGTTCCCCTCACTGCTGCTGCCGTATCCTCTTCTGACAATCATGTTGCCATCACTCAGCTTTGTGAGTGGCTGCTTCTTATGTTTTCTCTTCTCTCTCTGGTTTGAATACAGAAGTCACCATTTCTAGTTCCTCCCTTGTGCTCCTTGGCTTTGCCTACGGCATGGGTTGTTACTAATGTGACAGACACCATCAAAGGGATCTTGGTATCGAAGGTAAGGTGTCTGTTAACCCCTTTAGTAGTAATAACGGCAGTGTTTGCTGTGTTGAAAAGTGCATTAACACGCTTGCAAGCTCCCTGTGCCTGCAACTGCTTCCTGCTCCGCTGCAGACCCTGCAGTGCTGCCAGGAAACCTCTCCTGCAGGCAGCAGCTTCTGTGAGCGAGCCCAGACATTATGGTTCCTGAAAGCATGAGCCCAAAGACAAAAAGGCAGCTTCCATCAGCTTCCACTGCTGCTGCTGCTGCTGTACTGTGGCAGTACATTGTAAGTAAGGGGTATAGCGAGCCTACTAAGTAAAGGATTTATTATTTATAGTTCTGTTGCTGCCCAGAGACTGAGAGGTTTGAAAGCAAGAGATGAAAATACAAGGGCTTTTACTAGTAAACTTTGATATTTTACGAAGTAGACTATGTCTTTCTCATAATTTCTTAAGGTAAGCTCTGTACATAACTGCAGACATCATTTATATATGGTAATGGATAAACAATAAGAAGAGCGATATATACATCTGCACACACAGCTTCCAGCATATATGTTTTTACACAAATCCTCATTGTTGGCTTCAAATGTACCTTGTATCACATAGGGTATCTCTATCATGCTGAAAAAAGAAAGATCAATGAAAAACAGTGTTTTGAATTGAGATTTCAATTGTAAACCACGGGTTACATGTGTTTTCGAGAAGTTAGCAATGGCTTCACGGCAGGATATCAGCCATACCCCACTCTATACCCTACACAGCCAGAAGTGAGAATTTATTTTGCATTCCAGGAGTTTGCTAGTACCTGACTCCAGTGGACTATGTTCTGCACAGAAGTTCCAGCAGGGGTTTGTGCGATATACACATCGATTCGGTTCTGAAAGAAAATATTCAGTGAGTATTTTCTTCCTCTGTTCTATTCAGATGTACATCAAAACATCTGCCACAGCAGTGTCATGTATCAAGAAAGCCAATAGAAATCGGAGTGGTATCGTTGGAGACTCCCTCCGAGTTACTCCAGATGTGGTGATGTGTCAGGTTTGGAGCAGCGCCAAAAGAAGGGGCCCCAACCAGAACACTTTCCAGGATGACTGACAAATTGAAAGAATCTAACAGGTGGAAAGGATAGAATAGAAAGTCAACAATTTAGACCCCAAACTAGGTGGTTTTTTCAGGAGTCTGTAACAGAACCAGTGTGAGAGAGGATGGCTGTTGGACAGAACAGTGAAAGGGACTGCAACTGTCTGAGGAACGCACGACTATTTGAAGTAAAACGCACCCTAGTCCTGCAGGGCTTTCTTAACAAGTCGCTGTGTGATCCTTTCTCAAAGAACACACTCTGAGGCATACTTTGGAAAATGCTGGAGCAAAACTTTGATGCCCAGGTGGTCTGGCCTACGGCTGGACATAGCACTAGGATGCAAGTATGTCTTAATCTCCATTACCTGCCAACTCTCTCTCAGGTACCCCTGAGGTATCCTGTGCCTCTGAGCACATCCCTGGTGGTCCAAGGCTTGGAGATGGAGGACAAGGGGGAATATGTGTATTCCTTTCTCCGTTGCAAAGAGCTCCTGGAAACACGAAGCAGGTAGGGGTTTTATTTCTTCTTCTGTGGTGCGCCAGCATACTGAAGATCTCCAATGAGACCAGTGGTCACAGTATGAAGTAGGAGACGGTGCCCTGGGTGAGGTCTGGCAGAAGGCAGACTGCAGAGTTTTGCGGGGCTTTGAGCAGCTGTTGGTTGTAGGGATGGTGCCAACCACTCTTCTGAGGAGTGAGGCGGTGGTCCCCTGCCAGTGATTGGGCAACCAGCAAATATTGCTGTCCGGTAGTGTGGGCTGTTCCCTGCCATGTGATGCTGACTAATAGAAATTCAGGATTCATACCACAGGACAGAAGGTAAGTTTTGGGAGCAGAAGCTTAAACTCTCGGTAAAGCTGATAAGTTATACGTACCATGTCAATGTTTTTCAGGTTACAGCCACCCAGACTGAAGAAGATACTTCTACAAAGCCTGGCAAGAGCTCGGTGGCTGCAGAAAGGGACCATGAGCCTTCTTAGACATTCAGTCTGTGGGAGAAATTCTCTTTTGCCAAGCAAAACCTGTGAAATACAAAGGTAACATTCATTTAAGAATGTACACTTGTACATTGTGCTGTTGTTTTTGAAAGGTGTTTGTGTCCTGTTCTTCTCCAGCACTTTCAGTGGTTCTCAATTGCTTTTTCTTCATTTGCCAGATGATGTTCCCGCAAACAAGAAAGGAATTAGGTGTTTTTCCATTGCATCAACCTACTCAGGCATTACTCAATTTGTGTTACATCACTTTCAATGAAGAGATATGTTAAATGTTAATGCCGTTTCGTATTTTAGCTCTAAGTTTGCACATCGGTTGTGGCTTTGTCTACAGGAATCTTGGAAAGCTTTGAGGATCTGTGTCTCTCTACCTCCCTCTGGGTGACATGTCCCAGTGCTGCTCTGTTGCCCTAGATAAAAACTTTCTCTTAATGTCCAGTCTGAACTTCCAAAGGCTTCAATTATAAGGTAAACCTACCCACATGCAAATGAGTAGACTTCACAAAGCCTTATGCTTTCTGTTTATCCATTTTAAGATCTGAACAAACAAGTATATGGTTAAACAGTCGAAACCAAGATATCTCATACCCTGAGCAATTTTTCAGGAAGGTAGAGGAGTTTTGTTGCTGGGCTTCTAGCGTACTTAATAGTAGTGACAGGTGCCAACGCAAAATAAAGTTTGATTTTTTGAGCCAGATCTGGCGTTGTTGAAAATGCAATGAAAGCTGAGAAAATAGAAAAGAGGAGTTAAGAAAGTCATCATTTGTACATTAGACTGCTTTCGTTTGGTGTTTATAAATGCTATTCTGCAATTTCAAACCTACAAGCAACCTTGTTAGTTGTTCAGAGACTATGGTTCAGGCTAGATTTGTGTGAAATCCCTCTTCTCCATGTGTTACCAGCTTGTAGTTTTATTTCCCTCCTCAGAGAGAAATTTCTTTCTATATTTTGCCTTTACAGCTTTCTTCCAAACCCATGTGAATATAAATGCACACTTCTGATGTACATTCATGCGTTTCATATATTATTGGGAGGAGCAGTTGTTTTTCTTCCGGTCAATCCAATTCCATATTTCCTTTTTTTGTTGTGTGTGTCCTGTCCAAACTGGCCAGCTTCTCTTTCTATACTCTCATCTTCCTATTTTGTTTATTTTGGTCAACTGACCATCTGCTGTTGGGCACACCCATGCATCTTGGAAACAAACAATTTGAATGGCTCACAATAGTCTCCAGTATAATTCTAAGTTGACAGACTTACAGCAGCAGTGCCTGTGGTCCATTATGTTTTATTGCCTTTATAATAAATTAAAAAAACCTATATGCTGAATACAGTTTATCCTGTGTTTATCACTCCTGCAAAGAGTTAATGAAAACCCCAGGTACATTCAGTATATCAAATCACATTTTAATCCTGTTTTCCTGAAACATTGGTCTGTTGTGTGTAACTTACCGATGGTAGTACCTTGTGAGTAGCCAACATAGTACAGCTTTTCCTGTCCTGTTTTCTCCACAATGAAATTTATTGCTGCTGGGAGATCAAACTTAGCCATCTCATCAAAACTGCAGGCAGGAGATTGAAAGAAAGGCATGCATAAATTAAAAGTCAATTTGAATTCACATATTTATTACAGGCTTGTCAACAAAGAAACAATGTGAACCATTTAGTGAATCATTCTGCTGTTTTAGGTTCTGTGTTTTTCTGGCACTGGGTATAGAAGATACTACTTAAAGGTCTTCTAGGATATTTTCTCCTTCGACAGCAACAGAAGAACTATAATTTCAAGAAGCATCAGATTGAATTGTAATGGTGTATACAGAAGGAACTAGTGGTGATATAGTAACAGAGCTCCTTTCATGGAATCACACATTTTACACAAATTGAGGTTAAAGAAAACGTCTATTTTTAAATGTTCATTAAAATAAGTGCAAAAAGGATTTACGTTTTCTCCTTCTGTGATTTTAGTGATTTTGTAATATATAGACTAGTGTTTCTAAATAGCCTCCAAAATTGCCTCCAGAACTGAGGAGTGACCTGGGCATGACCTATGCAGGTTCCTCTGAGTTGCTCTGCGTCTATATCTCTAGTTTGAATTAGAGGAAAGTAGTCTCCACCACTATTAATGTTCACATGCTTGCGTGGGGGCACCTCAGCAAAAGTGAATGTAAAGAGTGCTTTTTAAAAGGTAGCATATGTAAACCCTGATTTAGCCAGCTTAAATAAATATGTAAAGGTGGGGAACAGAGATGCCCTTCAATGGTTCGGTCTACCTGAAAGCCCAGAATTCATCTTGATCAATGGAATAATTCTGATGTTTTCTGGACCAGCGATTCCCTCTGCTATTTCCCATCCAAACATCAAAACCAGCATCAGCTAGTATGAAGCCCAAGCTATTGTTGGGCAGATTTGTGACCCAGTTACTAGCGTCTCCCAATAATCCATGTTGGAGAAACACAGCAGGTTTCGAAGCTGAAAAGCAAATCAGAAACAAAACAACAATTTATATATTTTTTTCATTTCTGGTAGTTCAGGGATATTATTCTCCCATATTCAATACTGGGATTTGTTCCTGCACCAATTTAAAAGGACACAACTATTCATAAGAACAAAACATCCCTTTCTAGAAAGAGAGAACTTCTTCTAAGCTTCTATAAGGATTTATGGAAAGACTTGCCTGACAACACCAGTGAAAACTAGCTTGGCACCCTCTGGTCATTGTATAGCTCCACCGCAATAGCTTGAGATTCTCAACACTGATATAAAGAATGAAGGTGTGGGATTGTTGCAGAGGTTTCCTTTTCCCAAAATATGAATCAGTCAGTGATATTAACCAGGTATAAGCAAAAGCAAAGCAAAATTAGAAGCTGGAACAACTTTCTCAAAACAAATGGATTGGGCAGATTACAGACTTTACCTTTTTTTTTTTTTTTAGCTTTTACTCATCAACTCTTATTATGAGGGTATATGCTTCATATTATAGTGGATTTTTATTATAAATAGGCGTGCTTGACGTAAATCCTGTTGATCTTATAGGCTGTTCAGGGCAGCCAGAATTCTCTTAAAATATCACTTGCGGATACAAGCTTTGGTGGATGTTTTAAAAACATAAGGTATGTCTTTCCAGAATGTGCTCTGTCTAGGCTGGGTTTGTCTCATATTAAAGAACTGTACCTGGGTTTCCCTGATTCTGTGTACCATAAGGGATTCTGTTAAGGGTAATGGTATAACCATCTTCTGTCATCACTTCATACTCCTCGCTGGGGTACCCTTTGTAAGTAATGAGCTCGTTCTAGAAGAGAAGGTACAAATGCACTTGCTTGCAGAAGTCCGTTTCAGATATATTACATGCATAAGATATTTGCTGTGAAGAACTGTTAGAAAGCAGATACAACTGGGGATTTAGTCTATATTAAGCATCTGAATAAAGCAACATCAGATTGGATATTGTAACCCTAAAACTACAACAAATTTCCTTCATACTTTGTGTTATATCCAGGATTTGACTATTCAGTAACAATCTGTTATAAAAACCCCTTTATTGTACTATTGCCATACAATCACAAGCCCTTGAATTCTGGTGATATAAGAATCACTGTAAGCTCACAGGAGGAGTTTATGATTCCCGTAGCTGAGATGAGGAGCTGCCTGGGTGCATGCTCCTGACCTGCTGCAATGCAAAGTGAAACCACTTTATTTAAACTACCTTCAGGGAGATCCAGAGAGCTTCACAACAGCCCCTTTGTGACTGGCACATATGCAACGAGTACCACTGCAAAATTGACTACATTATGGAAAAAAAACAGGATCAGCCACTCGCGTAGTCACAAGGGAAATCACTAGCACAGCCAATCTTAAGCTCTGAAATAAATATTACTTTTGAGCTGTAACATTCAACCTGCTTTGTTACAAAAGAGGATTGTCTTTTATAACTTGTACTCAGAGAATTACTCAGTGCAATTTCTCGCGCAGGACAGAAAACCCCAAGATTTTAACAAGTGACTAAAAACCTAAACAAGCGTGCGTGGCAAGAGGTGCTCTTCTGAAAAGCTGGCCATTTCTGATTTATGCTGGTCATTCAAAAAAGGAGAACACATAAACCACTGGTTATTTAGAGTTGTCTTTGCTGACAAAATGCTGACATTCCAGATGGTCATTCTTTCAGATAGGGGCATAGTGCCAGCAATAGCAAACTGGTAACTGATATTTAAAAGGAAATTAACTCTGGAGATTTACTAAGGAAAGGTGTTTGCCTTAACTTCTGTCAAACATAAAATGTGTTGTAACACATGCAGACAGAAGAGAATGGAAGAGAAAGCAGTAGTATATAAAATGATTAGAGAGGATGGGTTAAATAAAGGCAGCTTGTCTGCCTTGTTATTTCTAACGCCTGGAAATCCCTCTGCTGCAAAACATGCATTCCTTCCTTCCCCAGGTCACTCTACTGGGCAACTTACAATATTCATAAATGCTTCAGGATCCACAGCTTCCTTCATTCTTCTGAGTTTTTCTGGATAAGTAAATCCCTGTAACAAATACGTCACAGCAACAAACAGCCATATCTTCTCTCTGGATAAAACAGTATATTCATCTGTCAGTAGTCCTGCTCTGCACTTGTAATCCAGACAGGTTGTGTACTTTTCTGATGAGGGAAGTGTTGCCTAATAGTGAGAGGAGCTAGCCTGCTACTCCCTATTCAGTGTTAACTGAATGGAACAAAGCTGACTTTAAACACCTACATGAGGGAGTTTGGCAGCAATCTGGATTCTGTGCTAAGGTTTGGACCAGGATGTTGCTCTCAAACAGGGCAAAAGTATCAGGGAATGCAAGGAAAAGAGCAAAGCTTTTGTAGAAATGGATTTCACTCATTCTTCTGAGAAGCAAGTCACTTGCATTACCATGCCACGCATTTGTTCTGTGGATTAATTAGGAAACATTTCTGGCTAACTCTGGGGAACACTGGAGTTATTGGGCAACTTGTAATTATATCAGTCGTTGTCACAGTGAAGTTTTCAAAGGGGAGACGACCAAGCTGCTGGATAGCTAACTGAAAAAACAAAGACAATTGAAAATAAACAAAATAAAATATTTATAATTTAATTAAGAACTTAGGAACGTAAAGAAAGCACTTATTTATAGTTGCCTAACATAATTTACACAGAACTGCTCAATGGCAAAATTTATCCACTCCTTAGGATGAGGATGGAGAAAAGAAAGCTTTGCTAAACATAATGCCAGCTAGAGACTGAGTCAGGGATGTCCAGTTTTGTTCAGGGAATAAGGAACAAGAAACACCTGAGAGGAACCTAGCCTGCTTCGATGCACACATAGCAGCTGCAGAGTCTATGAACACCTACATACTCTTAGCTCAAAGAAAATGCAGAGTGTTTGAATTAGCATTCTCTCTACGCCGTACAAACCCCTAGAGGCCATGTCTGAAGCTCTGTTGTCCCAGTGATAGAGCTCTAAGCTAGACTGAATCTGCCAACAAATCCATTGCCTTTATTATTTTCCCAGTCAAGAGGACTTTGTAACTTTTTTCCCAAATAATATGAATAGCCTATTTTTTTCTTATCATAGAACAACAATTTATATTCTAACTTCCTAACACTACATTCTGATACAATCTGTATCTTGAAAATAGTAGGCTGCTTTTGTAGAAAAAGGAACAGACATTTTGAAAGCTTTTTTTTTTACTGACCTAGCCTCCTTTTTTTTTTTTTGTTTGAAAGCCACTACGATCTTATTCCCACTTGCCAGTTTCCCATGACTCTCCAGTTACCCCAGAGTTACCTAAATTCAGGCTAGGTGAGTCATGGTATGCCATAAATAGCCACCTTTTCACCTATGTGAGTTATAAACAAAACAACACAGCAAAAATATATTTCTTCTCAAATAATAAAGCAACTCCTCAAGCCTGGGTTTGATACCACATTTTGCAGCTACCACAAAGCCTTCACCAGTTTTAGGTCAGAGATAAATTAAAGCATTACCGACCTTGTGCCAGAAATCATGTGTTTGGCTGAGTGACTGAGACAACCGAAGAATGGAAACTCAGTTCCCGGGTGTTTTGGAAGCAGCGCTGAGTAAAGACAGCAGTGAAACGATGGTCATGCACAGTTTTTTCCCTAGTCATGCAGCACCTTAATAAGCATCTATTTCTTTCCCGCTCCTCATTCCTTCTGCTATCACTTCAGCTTTTCCCTAGGGTGGCAGCAGGGAGAGGTGACTCCTTTTATTCTCAAACCTCGTGCTTTTCATCTCCTTCACCACCGCAGCTATAACAAGGCCCTTTTTATTATCACAGATTGCTGGGGTTTTTAAGGAGAATACCAGCCTCTGTGGAGTGGCATAGCAGGATCAGGAGTTCTGAAAACAAATATGTTTGTAGATACACCTTATCATACCTAATGAAATTGTCAATAGACCTGCGACAATTTTCTCTTTTACTAACAACCTGCCAATTCCAGCTTCTCATGTTATGTGAAAAGGATGGAAGGAACCCTGACTCTTTGATACTGCTATAGATGTTATTGCACCTATTTTTCTCTTGTCCTTTTAATGTTCACGTTGCTGTTCCACAATTCTATATTGTTGCAGGAGTGGTTTCAGGAAATTTTCCTTTATTCATACTGCACCTCTAAAATGGCCATAGAATAAAATGGATATTCCCTAAATCTATAGTTATGAAGTTAGAATGCTTTTCCATAATCTCTACGGACTCAGAAAACACCACCATAATGGCCACTTGTCTCCGTGGTCTCAAGGATGCCGGGAGCGGGCCAGTATTGCCCAGCAGTAGAAATTAGGAAGGTTGGAGTAGATTGTTAGGTCTTCAGGATAGGGACCTATGTGAGGCTCTTCATTTTGTGGAGTACAAGCGAGATGGAGCCACATTCCCTAACTGGTGTCCTAGCTATTAGTATACTACATACTTTGCAGAAGTATGATTGAGGCTTTCTTTTTTTTTTTCCTTCACTTGCATATTCTGGTATAAAGCTAGTGGACTTTGCATTCTGCCTCTTCCAGCTTGGTATCTTTAAATATTGAAACTAATTATTCTTTGTTGTTCCCTTGTTCCTCCAAATATTCATTCTGTTTTACAGATACCGTTCATCCACATAGAACAGGTTAGCTTATTCACTGAGACGAATATCTCAGTTTTGAATGGGCTTTGATACTTCTATTTATATTATAGCTTGTACACTTTCTCCTTGCAATCCTGGCTCTGGTTTGGACCAGATTTATTTAATATATCCTCAGAAGTTATTTTCTTTAATATTTACAGACCAGAAAGAAATATGACAGAAAGTCTCAGGAGAAGACCTGTTCCACAAGATTTGCTAGCAGGCTTTCAAAGAGAAATATAAAGGTCCAACTTTGGTTCTGGCAGGAAAATAGGAGTGGAAATATTTTTCAAAGGGCTGGTTCAGAAAGTGTTTCCAAACATTGACTCTACATGTGGATTAATTTTTTTTAAAAATCTTCTGTTTATTTCCTTTCAGATACTTTAGCACCTTGCATCTTCCCTGCAAGAAAACCAGGTTTTCTCCTTTTTAAAGTCCCAGAGTCTTTTGAAGCTCAACATGAATTCCACGAATGAATTGTTTAAATATGTACTTGGCTTCGAGTACCTCGTGCTATTCTAAGTAAGATGTGCTATTAACTCACTCTGAGTAAAAGGAACATCCAAATGGCATAATACCATAAGTAGCCAATTAGTAGATAAAGTTATCATTGCAAGTTATTGGCAGCAGGTGTTTGAAGCGAGTGTTTGAGATGGGAAAAGAACAAGGGTGAGTGTTCGGCTGATTTGTTTTAAACACAGAGATGCACGCTCTGTTGTAAATTGACAGGTTTCAGAGGAAGTTACTCACACTATAAAGAGGTGTAGAATTCAGTGGAAATGCTTAAAGGTTGAAATGTCACTGTCAGAGGTGTGGCTGCAGCTTCACAAATGTGGTCATACGCAAATGAACTTTAAACTGGTCAGTCTGGGTGCCCTTATATAAATAAGTGCCTTTATATAAATTGTTGACTACATGCTAGGTTTATGAAACCTCAGCTCCTTCCAGTGATCTTTTGGATAAAGAATCTCAGCAATGTACAGGATATAATCCCTAGCACTTTGGTGTTTTCTGCAAACTCTTTGCTGTCCCCATTCCCTCCTGTTTCAGGAATTGGACCTGGCTTTGAAAGTGACTTAAGAATGGAAGATATTTGCAAGCAGCTGAATATAGCAGTTCTTCATGGATCAAATATGTCCTTTTGGCTTCTTCATCCAGCCAGTGTACGTAGTTATCAGAAACATTTGGCTATTTTGAGTATGTTAAGGAGGGCCTTTAGAGGAAGGTATGCTTTATTGAGAGACAGGCTTGTTTTTGTACAAGTTGCCAGCCAGGAGTCTCCAAGGGAACACACAGCAGCAAAAACAGAAGGAAACCCTCCGTGCAGTCATATGGCTTTAAAAATATTTCATGCCATGACGGTGTAAGCAGTTGTTTCTTGAGAGTGAGCAAAACACTGAGAACTAAGAGGAGGGTCTAATAGTGCATTCTCCACCGCATCCCTGGGACGATACCTGGATTCTGTCAGTGTGGATATCTGTCACAGTGGGATTCTGTCACTGCCCTCAGCCACCTCACCCCATGCTATTGCCTTGGCTGGACCACTGCTGGCTCCCACCACAGGCATGTCTGGGGGGTGAAAGCAGAGCCCCCCACGCCCAGCAATGGCCCCTACACCTCCAAAGAGCGAAGGGAGTCCTTCCGATGGAGTCCACACACAAAGAGACACAAGTGCAAAAGCATACAGCACTAGTGAGAACAGGGGCTGCTGGAGTGAGAGATTCTCCTCAGCTCTGTCAGGCCTGCAAAAATATTCCTGGTGCTCATCACCAAGGTAAATGGCATGGGCTTGCCTGGAGCATTTCCAGCAGGTAGGCTGAGCGGCACGGTATTCTTAAGTGATGAGTGAGGTAGCTCTGAGGTGGCACTTACATAATTATGAATCTTTCATTGACAAAGGTAAAGTAGGAAGCGTCAAGAGGAAGGGGTCAGGGGGGACAGAGTGGGATGCATGCATGTTTCTTCTGCTCACACTGCTGACACCTTGTCTGGGAATCTCCCAGGCAGCGCTGCCCTCCTGCCCAAGCCTCAGTCACCCATAGAGGAGGCAGCTTGTACACAAAAAGCTCAGCACCAGCCCCTCTGTTGACTTACCCAAAGGAAACACAACTTCTGAAAACAGAAATAATTTCCACAGTATCTCTTGGCTGATGCTGAGGTTTGTGAAATATATGCAAACCAGGATTTCTTCACCTCTGAGGGTGGATGAAAATGAAGGCTCTGTTGCAATTCATGACCTTTGCATAACTGTTCAAATTGTTTTGCCCCACAATCCACAGGTAATTCTTTTTTTCCTTATGCTAATCTTGTAGTAATGTATACAGCAAAATCTCCTCACTCCCATATGAATCAACTGTAATTAGGAAAAAAAGGAATTCACACATCTGCATACGCACGTGTGGAAAGCTGAATTAAATACACTTTATTTATCTTGCGCTTGTTGCCAAATGAAAGTCTTGGGAGCGTGAACTCAAATCTTCTGGCAGAAGAACTGGAACCAGTATGAGCACTAAGCAGGAGTTATACTCAGTGTGCACCAGTCAGCACTAGCCAATGTGCACCCGTCAGTCCTGGTGAGCGTGTGCCATTAAGCACTGGTAAACGTGGACTAATGAATGAGGCTGGGGTTGGGTCAGGCAATTTGCTCCAGTCAGTTTTGTGTTGGCATCAGCAGGAGCTACCCAGCTATTTTTAAGGATGGGTCAGAGGGTCTGTGGGCAAAGTGGCTTGTGTTCTTCTTAGAGCTAAGAATTAAAGTAACAGGTTTGCTCCGAGACAGGAGGAGGCTGCTGAGGGGTTAGAGGTGGCATTGGAGAACCTCTGTCCTCTGTTCAAACTGGGATTTTTGCATACCCGTAACTGGGTTGGGCTGGAGCCGAGTGGCTGCAGCCGGGAATGGGCAGCGAGATGAGGTCGGGGCTGGGATCCGAGGTACCTGGCAGCTGGGACCGCCGGCTCTCTCTTCTCGTGAACACCTTTCTCCTTGCCTGCATTCTACTGAAAAATTATCTTCAAATATGAATTCCATTACTAATTATCTCAGTCATGGCTTGTCGAATTTTTTCATGCATAAAAAACAACTTCCCACTAACTTCTGCTAGGTCAACAGCTGGGATAATCATAGCTCTGTGTTTCCATCTGTAAAGCACCTGGGTTTTCCTTTTACCTTTATACACAGTGGGAATTTCTTTTGAAAGAGCAAAGGTATGGTTAATTCATAGATTTGGTCCTTTTTCTTTAAAAAGTGAGGATACAGTTACCAATACAAATTACTGGTCTGCTGTGGACACCAACATTAATTTTCCCATGTGTAATCGTCCACCTTAAAATAATAAAAAGAATAAAAGCAAAATAATTACAAAATTAAGTTTATTACTTTGCACTTAGATCTTAGAATATTGTCTTGATCTTTTATAAGGAAAATGGAACACGGTAAAAGTGTTTTAACCTTAGCTATAGAAACGCAATTTAAATTACAAAGCAGCGTATCAAATATAGTCTGTGTTTTCAACAAAAGCTTTCCCTTAAAAAGACAAAATTTGTCTGCTGACCTCAAAGCGATATTTTTCAAAACCAAATGAAGAGTCTACACATTCTATTTTACTTATGTCAACAATATTTCATTCTCTTGCTATGTGAAGGAAGTTTACTTCTAAAATGTTAGTGCCAACACATAGTTTCACAACACTGCACAAAAATAGGAGAGATGAAACTTACGGACGTCTTTCAAGCTCTGCTCCTTTTGATGGTCGCACCGGACATTTAAAGTTTCTGTGAAACAAGGGAATATTCTTTCATTAACCCAAGTAATATCAGACAAGGGCATAATTCTTACTGTCTTACAAAGGAAATCCATGTCTTTTTTATGGTCAGGATGATCTCTTTGCTTTGGAAGTATTTTGTGAAGTGCCTTGAGGCAGGAAGATCCCTTTGCAGAGTGGTCTCCTGGCTGTTTCGCTCCCCTGGAGCAGGTAGCAGTGGCCATCTCAAAAGTGGTGAATTCCCAAGATCTCTGTAGGACCATGACGTGTCCCTCAGCAGGGGTGCCTTGTGTCTCCATGCTCTCTGCTAGTGGGACTGTCAATCTGCAGCAGAGAAGCTCCAATGTTAGAGGAGAACCAGGTCTGAAAAGCCAGTAGTTTGTATTTTCCTTTTGAAAGCCAACAGAAAAACAGGTCATGTCTTCACTGCCCAACAAGTTGTGGTGCAGTGATCCTCCAGATGATCCTGATCTGAGCTGGTGGCGCTCTACAGAGCGGCATATAGAGGTACCAGCTCAGACCTGGCTCCGACAGCACCCTTGCACTGCACCATGTCCCTCAGCTGGCAGAGCCGGGCTGCATCTCCATCCTGCATTCCCTTGGCGCCATCACGGCACTGCTCAGCCAAATCGCTCTGCGCTTGTATCCACAGTCTCGCTCAGGTCATCCCGGCGTCTTGAAATAACTGGTGTCCAGGTCTAACGAGTAGGACACTGAACCTTTCATCACTGTTGTGCGATTCTGCCCAAGTCATTTTGACATCCAGGGCTTTTGTTTCCTTCCCGTTGTCCAGCTGGCAACTCCGGCTATGAGGATTTTTTGCGCAGACTGTCCCTAGTACTTGTCTGAACAGTGTCTAAGGGATATTTCAGTTCAAGTTGCGTTCCTGTTAATCTGCGTGAATATTCAGATAAGTAAATGAAAACCGTGGCTGAAATCCTTACTTTCATGCCCTACGGGATGTCAGATTTTATTCATATGAGCCGTGAATCCAGACATGTCCTTATTGCAAGTTGTATTGACAGAGAGACTTATCAGAATGGACTACTGGAGATAAAGAAGTCACTGATGAGTTTTTCCTTTGAAAAACAGGAAGGACTATCTGAAAAAAAGATTTAAACAGATTTTTAACATGCAGGTAGATTCTTGGAGCTAGAAATGCTTTAAAATTTTTATTCAATTCTATCAGAATTCTGTGTTTAAAAAATCATTCCCTGAGCACTTGATGTAGAAACACTGGTCTCCTGTCAGTTTATACCTTGCAGTTGATTGCAAGCTCCAGTTAAGTATTCCTAATGATTGGGGTATCTGTCTTGCTCTTCTGCTTCCTCTTTTAATCTCCTAACCGTGCTGCAGTCTTTACTGGTCAGGGCACTTCTAGTCTATCTATCTCATCTACTTGGTTATCTTTTTTTCATGAAAAACGTGAAGTAGTAATTAATTTGCAGAGGACTATGCTGCTATCAGTGAAAACTGTCCACAGGGCTCAAAATTTACCAGGGAACAGACAGACAGACACACAGACAGCATAATTTCCTGAGTATTGTTTCCTTAGGAAGGCAGCTTAACCATTCTCCCCTAAGCTTTTGAATAAAATCACTGTATGGTTCTGTACTGTTGCTGGATTGCTCTTGGCTTCATGTTTTGAAAAGAGATTGTGCCATTGCAATATGAAATGATTTTTTTTATACTAGCAGAATTTTCAAATTACAAGGACAAGTATAAGTATTTTGCAGAGTAGTATTTTGCAGAATATTATTTTTCTGATATTATAAACTCTCTGATGACAGACTCACCCTTAGCCTTATGGGCAACGTGCAGCATAAAATTTGTATGTGGTACATACACTGGGTACCTGCCTTTTTCATTTCATAAGAAAGCATTTGTTTTCCATAGAGGGCACCAGCTTAGGAAGCGCCATGAAGTTAATGCCATTGCTTTCTGCACAGCTGTCCATGGCTCAGTTTCAACAAGGGAGGAACTGAAATTAGACCTGTTCGGAGAAAACCTTGTAAGGCTCACCAAAAAATGTACGGGAGGTTCCTGCCTCCAAGCGTTTTGTCATGTACATGGAAAGATACATTACCATTTTGCATAGTGCGAGTTCTCAGCTGGCATGTTCAACAGACTGTACAGAAGCGAACCATGTCACCATGTCATGTCCTTGTCACACCTTATCTCCTAGCAAGGCACACTGAGGAGGAGCATTGGGATGGTCTGTGGAAGGAGCCAGACTTCCCTTCCCTACTGCAGGATTGCCTAGCTCAGTAGATCTCCCACATGATGCCTTCCCCACGCGTGATGACTTTCCCATGTGATATGCCTGCCCCATGCTGTTTGCCGCCACTGGCGCCAGGGACGGGGAGCAGCATCAGGGCCAGGTCGGCTCTGAGATGGCTTCTGTGGCCGTTGGTCTGTAATTTTCATTTGGGACTGTGGAGAATTACAGGCTTAGAGTTTGTTTATTTATTAGAAATTAAAATCAAAGGCAGAGCTAGATAATTGCTTACGGCAAACCGACTTCTCTACGTGGTACACCAGCTGTCAACTACTAGTGGGTGAAATCATAAATATAGGGTGTATGTGCATACAGGGTGTGCACGCGCAACCCTCTACTCACAATGGCTATTTTTCCCCTTAAATGACAACTCACCTCAGAGTTTTGCGGAAATCTTGGGGAATCTGTCTGCTTTTCTTTAAACTTTGGCCACTGCCACCTTTGGGACACTGGACAAAGAAAAGGAGTGTAGCAAGATAAGGGGCTACTCGAGGCGCCAGTAATCAGTCCATGGATCCATCAACAGAACGGAACCAAACATGGGTTTTGGTGCCATTTGAGATGTCCTTGGGCATCCTGCCTACCTCTGGGATTTATCCTAGGCTTTGTGTGTATTCATTTTGGCTGAACCAGTTTTCTGCTGGATCATATCTGGAGGGTTTGAAGTGTTTTATCCTTATCTGTTAAAGATCACTTTATTTATGAATAGATTAGTAAAATAACAAAGGCAGGATTTGCAAGTATCCTTCACTTGGCTTATGCAAAGCAGCAGCCAGATTTTCAGATGCAGAAGAAGCTTTCCATCTATGACGACTGATGGGCATAAGTTGGTTAAACTTGTGGACATCTGTTGTCTGCAAAATGTTCACTATTGGTTGCTGAGCATTATAGGGAAAAAAAGGATGAATGAAAAATAGGAGGCAGTTTACGAGAGGAATTCTAAACAGTTTTTCCTTTCACAAGTGACGCAGAGCAGCCAGTTATCTGCATTCAAAGCCATGCACGAGTTCTCCAGGATCACCAGGAGCTGCCAGTTTTCAAGACTTTTCTCTCTGACTGAGGCATCTCTTTGAACAGGAGCTGAGTGTCTGATATCCTCACATAACTCCGGGAGCAGCAATTCTAATGGAAATGCCAACCTACCTTTCAATAAAATCTTAGTAAATTTATAAATTTATAACACCATTATAATTTAAATTATGGCTTTTCATAGCTACTGCAAGCATGACAAGTATTAGTATGAGCATATAGGGTTTGATATTATCCTTGGACTTCAGAATACTTGATAGGTTATTTCATAGGTTTTTTTATCCAGTTCTTTGATGTTGTGCAGGTTAGAGGGTTTTTTGAATTTTTTTTTTTTTTTTCTCATTACTATTATATTTGGTTTTGGTGTTAACTCTGTTGGTGAGGCTACTTTATGCCCAGGCTTTTCTAGTCATGGTATGTTTCCTTACACGTAACAGGCCGTTGTGCTTGCACAGATCTGTACAACGCAGAGGGGGTGTGTGTAACTGCAAAGCATGTGCTGCAGAGGTCAGCTCTCTTAGCCTGCTAATCCCAGGGGGCTTGCTGCCTTTGAAACATCAAATGCACTACGCGTCAGCCACCCAGCATGCACTCATGCATTTCTGTCTGGGAAATCACAGTCAGAAATAGTGTAACTGCACCTAATTGGAGACAATCATCCTGATATTTCCCATCAAAGCAACGTGGATTTACTGGAGTGACACAAAATGAAATAGCAGGCACATACTATGCAATGCACATTTGTCTTGTTTATTAGTAATAGATAGGGGAAAACATTTAGGATGAACCTGGTTTGCCTAAACACAATTGTAGCATGAAGAGGTGTGGTATCTCCTGTATGAGCTGAGGAAAAGCTGGTTAGCTGCAATCATGGTGCTATAAGAACGTGCCATTCCCATACACACCCTGGTGCGCCACGTCTCTGAGTCCCATCCAGTCATCTCCATCTGCATGGTGAGGTGGTGCACGTTGTCCCGTTGTTCCTCCCACGAAACCATACAGCTATGCTGCAAGAAGCAGTGTATTGCACAACGTGTTCAAACCATCTCAGAATTAAAAAGCTGATGGAAAAGTTATACGGGGTAATTAATTATCATGTATCCACATGTTTGCTTATGTTTGCTATGTGTTTCCTTTTTTTCAGTCTGGCTTCTGGCTTTGAAGGGGAAGGAACCACTCCTAATATACGTGACAATTTCAGTTCCAAATTCAACCATATGTTGCCATACTTCTGTTCAGGATGAATGAAACAAATCTTCATTTACCTTCTTCTTGTTCATGTGGTGAGGCCAGCTCGTAACCTAGCCAGTCTCCTGTCCCTTGTCTACTCTTCTGTACTTCAGTCTTCTTTGCAGTCCTGTCAATGTTCTCTACTCACAGATGTGGGAAAAATATGCATTTGAGAAATTAACATAATTTTAAAACAGAATCACTAACTTACCTTTGGACTTCAGCCCTGGTCCATCAATGAACAGCCCTCAGCAATTCCACTTTTCTAGTAGTGGCAACTTGAAATTATACCTACATTGGAATTACATTTATATTGGAAAGCTGAATCTATTTCTTTCCATTCTGGTCTAGTCTAGTCTAGTCCATTCCATCTACTGTATTCCCTGATGCGTGTATTCTCCTGAAAATCAATATATTCTTTCTTCTAGAAGAGGCTACAATGCAACCTGTTGTCCCAGGTCTTTTTCTGAATGTCAGGCATGTATATTCTGTGATGTTGCCCATAAAACAATTCCCTGACTCTTTTTCGTACAGGGCCATTTGTGAGTGATTTATCCAAGGCAGAGTAAATTTATAGACCTGTGAACTCAGAAGTTTCTTATGACTACTTTGAATAAATCAGATTTTAAACATGATTAGATAGATCAAATGAAGTATAAACCACAGTGTAGTTAAACAGAAATTCTACTCAGCTTCAGTGCAACTTCTTAGCAGCTGCCCTGTGCAGGTATACTGTATCTTTCATCTTAGTAACTACAGAATTAAAAAACATTGAGACTGCCAAAAGAAATGAATGTTTTCAGAAATATGATTTATCTTTCAATTTCTGATTACTGTTACATGAAAGCTCTGCAAAACTTGATTACGAATTATTGTCAATGATTTTCTACTTGTGACTGGCATTGATTGCATCCCATTCAACTTGTAGTTTTCACTGTGCTTGCCTGAGATGTACAATCAGTTTTAGCAAGAAAAAAACCACATCCGAATGGCTCATCTGAGTGCCAGTAAAATGAGAGTTACAGTCTTATACAAAAGGTTTAAGACATTGTTTAAGATCATTTTTCTTACACTTTTTTATTGTTTTACTGATTTAGCTGTTTGTGGGGCAATAACTCCAGTAATTACTTTTGTCAACCAAACTATTGAGTAACAAAATTAAGCTTTGGCATGGTAGCCCCATGCAGGCCTGGGTGGCTGTATGAGCATTTCACAGGTGTCAGCCACACAAGAGTGGAAACCATGGAAAATGCCAGGGAGGGCAGGCAGCTGGAGCCGAACTCTGGGTATTTCTCTCTGCTGTCATTTGAAGCTTTAAGCAAGTAACAAGAAAGGAGAGAGCCTGTGCAGAATGGCACGCAGGACATTGTTTCAGGGCAGACCCAGCACAGTGGCTGCAATAACATTTCCCTGGCAATATAAATTCTGGATGGTATGTTTTCCTTTGCCTTGTCTGGTGGTTTGTATGGCATGATCTGCCGTGGTACCTTTTCTAAAAACGCAGTGTTCGCTATTGATGGAGTAACTCACACGTGCGGTGCTGTTTCAGAAAAGGCTAATGCTGCAATTAATGAGTTTGGAGCATTCCTAATTGTGGCTGCAGGACACAAAGCCACACAATATTTTTGCCATTTTGTGCCAGCTTTTCCGTGGTTGAAAGTGCTGTGTAACTGGAAAACAGGCACACAGTAACAGCAAACTTATGAATAATGTCAGGTTACAAAAACTAAAGGTAATTTGTATTTATAACTCTCTGATAAATACATGAGCAGAGGGACTATGTTGTGCTTTTGTGTGGAGTTTTGATTTAAAAGGAATCAGCTTGAATGAGGGAATGTTTGTGTTTGTGACTACCAGTTGGAAGTGAAGAAATCATAAAACAAGTTAGCATGGGGTTGAAAAAATAATTATAGCATAAATGCGATAGTTTAGTACTGGATAAGAGCCAGGAGAAATAATGACAACAGCAGAGCCTTCTGCATTTCCAAACCAGTCAGCAGGAATTTGTTTGCAATTTCCTTCTTATGGCACTTCCACATGAGAGATGTTGACAGTAAGATTGTCATATTTTTACACTGTGACCACATGCAGTCCCAATGTGAAACACATAACATGTCTTTTGCTGGAGAAGATGCTTTGACTTCCATTTATGCAGCTGACGATTTCTTCCGAGCTTGCAGATGCATGCATGAGAAACAGATGCTGAGAGGGAATAATAGTTAATTTGAGAGGAATAAGGTGGAATTCACTTTCACGCCTGCGCCTGAGTTTTTTAAGAGAAGGTGGGGGCTAAAAGGTGTAATTCCCTTCCCAGGCCCTTCCCCTCGAGAACCTCTCATAACAAGCTTCCACGCCATGCTGCTACAAATGTATATGCCCAGGGAAGAGTTCAGGATGCCTGGCCCACCCGGCCTCACCCACCGGATCTGGGAGCACGGAGAGGATCTGAGTGTTGTAATACACCTACACCTTCACTGGCAGCCCCAGCCTTCCTGAGCACGTGAAATGGGGACATAGGTCTGCAGTGTGACATAAAATGGGATGTGGCCCCTTCATCTGAGGCAGGTTTGCTCCCGTGCTGGGGACTGTCTCCTCTACAGGCACAACAGGGAAACAGGTATCCAAGAACCCGGACAAAGCTTTCCCACCTTGAAATGAAGAAATGTAGTGCTACTATATCAAATTCAAAAGCAATGTCACTATACCAAATTCCCCTCGAGAATTCTCCTTGAGTGTGTCCGACAGAGTAACCAATGTAGAAGAGCTTCTTCAGCTCAGTTTTGTGCACAGTAAAGCTCTTTTTGTATACTTCTGTTTTCTCATGCTATTGAAGGAAGTGATACAGTCTAGCACAAAACCTTACTGAAAAAACAAACTTGCTTTTTTATGGTGCAAAATTTGTAGCACATCAGCAGGCATCAAGAGTTGGAAGGTGAGCTTTGCCCAAAAACAACAGGAAAACCGAACAAGTTAGTTAGGGCTAGCCCCCTTTCGCCGGGCTTGTCTCCTGTGGCTGCCGCCTTCTTTCCTTCTAGGCACAATTTGCTAGGTGTTGCCTCTCTCTGCTGTGCTGAAAGTCTCACCCAAATCAGCAGCTGCGAGCGTGGCTCTCCAGGGAGCTCAGGCACAGGCGCAGTGGGCGATACACCAGCCAGGGAGCAGGGCGCCAGCAGGGACCCGGGGGCTGGTAAGCAAGGTTGGGCACCGGGGTGAGTACCAAACCCAGCCCCTCTTACAGGGCAGTTTTGGAGCGGGAGGCAGTGGAAGGAGAGTTAGGGCAGGGAGGAACCGTGCAATCACATCACAGTATGTAATTTTGTTTAGCATGGATTGATCAGGATGATATTTCTTTTTAAATAGCTCTTCTGAATGAGGCCAGCTCTGGGCTGGAAAAGGTTGGGGTGAAGGAGAAACTGGGCGGAAGGAAGAGATGGGAGTGGGATGGGGATTAGTGTTATGATGCTGTTCACAACTTCCTCCTCTGCTGTATGAAGTCCCCTATAGGTATAGGCTGGGGTGAGGAAGAGCTGCCAGGAAACACTACTCTTCTTTTTTTTCTTTTTTTTTTTTTCGGTCTCAGGTATGGATTCCATATATTATGGATCCATATACATATATGGATCCATATGATCCAAAGACCTGGGTTAGGAAATCAAGTTCCTGGTATTTTGCATAGAGCCTCCAAACGGGGTTCAATAAAGTCACATGCTGAGTGAATAGCTGCCTAGAATTAGTTTCCTGAAGGTACCTTAATCATTCACTAGGATGTAACCTAAGTGCAGTCATTTCACCAGTGGTACGCAAGCTGCTGTATGGCAGCTGGAAGACAGATTCCTGCTTTTGCTTACGCCATGCCGAGATGATAAGGGAGCTGACAGTTCGGAGGAATCCCAGGCAGGTTTGGGATACGATTTCTGGTTCCTGTAACTTCTTGCACAGCACAAAATGCAGGAGTCCAGCCAAAACAGAACCTGCATTTCTGGTCCAGCACATGGGAGAATCTCCTGAATGGGATGGAAGATGGTGCAGGGCTGAGGAGTGGTAGGGTTGCAGGTGTGTGGGCGTGCAGCTTTTGTAATCAAGTGGAGACAGGTCCTCTCCTGCATGTGGACGTGACTCAACAGTGAATCAGAGCTGCCCATAACAGTGATGTTAATACCAGTGTTTGCTGCTGCAAGTGTTGCACATGCAGCTGGGCATTTCTGATTTCGAGTACTGACACTGCAGAAACTGAATATTACATTTTCCTCTCCAAATATACTTTATTTTCCTAACGCTGCTGTTGTATGGATAAAACATTCATATCCTGGTTTTGAACAGGGAGCAGTGCTCAGAGAAACTGGGGTGCAGAGTCCCCAGGGGGAGGCAGGGAGTTTGGAGGATGGGAGAACTGTGGTGGGGCAGGTCGTGTGCCCACCTTTGGGCTGTGCAGCAGCTACTCCTGCTAGTGTGCGCTGGACGCAGAGGGGAATTGTAACTGAAGCCTGCACTGAAATCTATTTTTGCCTTCTTATAAAAGTTAAAACGGAGTAATTGTTTGCAACAGAGGTTCACCAAGTTGGCTGTCAAGCAGCGCTGTAGAGTGTTTCCAATGCATATGTACACACAAAGCAGGCAAATTTTTTCCTCACACAGGGAAATCATTGGAGGAAACTTTGAAGAAAACTATTTCTGCCAGGATTACCTCATAGAGTTTCACCTTACACATATATTTCTTTTGGATGATTCATCTTGTTTCCTTTCAGTATGTGAATCCATAGGAGTTTATAGCTTTATACATTCAGCTCTAGCTCAGTGGCTTAATCTCAATGGATTAGCTGTATCATGAATTAACTGTAACACAGGCAAAAAATTACATAGCAATGTTCATCTGGTGCTGTGTGAATTTACAGTTCAGGCAGCTCAAATTCAGCTATTACTGCACTGCACAGTTAATAGTGTCAAGTTCTTCCTCTTTTTCTTTTCTTGCAATTACCCCGCATATATGAGTGTTTTCGTATACAGCCCCCCCAGCAGCATCTCTGGTGCTTTCAGTAGCCCCTGGGATGCCCCTCAGCTAAATGTAGGGACCAGGGCCAACACAAAAGTGCACACTTGAGCAAATAATCTCTGAGCCCCCTGCAAAATCATCAAACACCCCCTGAGGCTGAACATTTCCTTTGCACTGGCATTTTAAAGAAAGCTTGAGGCTGCATTTCTTGAAGCAGTTGAGCTGCTCTAACAGCCTGCTCCCCCAGCCCTTCCATTTTGTGGCTGGCCCTTCCTTCCGTGAATTTATTTGGCCCATTATCCCAGGAGATAGCCACCAGCTTTTTTTTTCCTAATTATTTTCCCTTTGAGTTAACGAACTCTGTCAGCCAATGGAGCTGGCAGATAGCACCAGGGGTGGGATGAGTGGTAAGGAGCAGAGCAGGGATGTACAAAGAGACTCCTTGGCAGGGGCAGCCCCGGGAACAGCTCAGCCCCGGTGGCAGGAGAGCACCCATCTGCTGCTGTTTGGGGCACAGATAGGCCGCCTCTGGAGCATCCTGCCCCCAGCTCCGTGGTCCCAGCACTTTCCTGGCACTGGTGCAGGCTCTTGGCAGACTCCGGGGTGAGCCAGCCATGGACCTTAACTGAATAGACAATTTAATACCACAGAAAAGACGAGCAGCTTTTTTCCAGCCTTCATCTCCTGAGCCTGCTAGCTGTGAGGTTGGAGAAGAGCCAGGCCAACACAAGGGAGCAGGCGAGAAAAGCAACCAGGTCCAGTGCTGTCTCCAGGAAGGCTAAGCAACCACCTCACCTGTAGCTTCCCCCCATCTGGCTTCCTAAGGGAAATCTACAACAGACTTCAAAAGATGAACCTAAAAACTGAAATAGCTAATTCTGCAGACGCTAACTATTACAAACTCATTTTATACACTTCACAGAGCAACAAAATTTGCTCCCCACGCACATCAAGGTGTGACAGGTGCTCTCACCTCATTACTTCTCCCCTTGCCCTGCTGCCCCACCAGTACAAAGTCTGGGGCTGATTGCGCAAGGGCTGAAGGATAACGTTGGTCGCAAAGCAGCTGTCCCCACCCAGGTCGCCCTGCAGCTTTGCCCAGGGCTAGAGAGGAGGCTGCAGAAATGTGGTTTTTCTCTCGTCAGCAGATCACTTGGTCTATTGGGAGCAGTGCCTTTTCAACAAACCTTATCTCTGTGTGCGTAATTAGTTATGCAAAGTTCAAAGAAGAGCCTTGGATGATGCAGAAAGCTGATCTTGCTAATGAGAGCAGGTCTAATAGCAGAGCACAGCCTTTTGGGGCAGAGTTGGCAAGGGGGGGGTACCCTGTTAGCATGTCTGGGTCAGGACCTTTGTTGATGCAGCTATGCTGTATGGCCACCAACTTTAGAATAAAATAGCTTTATTTTTATTTCTTAATGTGGTGAACACACCAGCTTGAGGCTATCAGTCATGCAGTGTTAGGCTGTAAAAACGGGCACAATTTTTTTAAGACATTTTTGCAGGTGCAAAATGTCCCTAAAGGCAGGTGTGTACGTGACTCTTCCCCAGCGTGCATTTATGGGGTGGAAGGTTAATTTGTGCAGCCAGAAGGAGGAGATCTCTAATCCATGTATCGTGTTTAGAACAGCTTGATACCAGCTATCATTTTAAATGTTGGTGTTACAACAAAAAGCTTTTGGGTTGTAGGAATGATAAGTGTGTGCAACCATTCAGAAGCTTCTCTTGTGGACAGTTTCATTATCAAACACAGGCAGTCAAAGACTGAGAGTCAAGATCTACCCCATCCATCCCCCAGATTAGGAGTCACTTAGAAAGAGTTTATTAAAAAGTAGCATTGGGTTCTTGTCTCAATTGCCTTCTGATTTTTGAACACTTACACTTCACGTTTTCACACTGCAAGCTACACTGCTTTCCTAAATGAACAAGGTGATTGTGACTCAGAGAGCTGAGATTTTAAAAAGAAGAAATAATGTATTTCCAAGAAAAACAGCCAGCTCCACTGGCTTCTACCTTATAAACAGTCTAAGCAGGTCTCAGGGATCTTCTCTCTTTACGACCACCTCACCCCAATGCCGCGTGTCTGGGCTCAGAGCAGTTGCGAGTCTTCATCCCAGCAGCGGTGACAGTGCGGCCTCATGTGCCATGCCTGAGAAAATCCAGCCACTTGAGCTCTTTCCCATCTGCAGCCGACAGAGTTGCCTGATGCTGATGAGAGGGTCTTGGTGATGGCATCTGCAGGCCCAGATGGCATTTGCCACTTGGAAGCAGAAAGTCTTGGTCCTCAGGTGGGAGAGTGCCAAGGAGATGAGTTGAACAGGAGAGAAATGCCTGATTATAGGTGAATGGTCCTCAAAGGACAGAATATATGGTAGGATTAAGCCAGAGGTGAAGGGTTAAGATGGCATGGAGGGGACTGGGGGGGACAGAATTGTAACTTTATTATTGCCTTTGCCCTCTGGGGCCCACGATTAACACATACAGGGAGTTACAGACGGTCTGCTGTGCCAACACTGTGCTGAACCTCATGACCTGTGTTGCTACATCATTCCAAAGCTCTTCTAACGCAAGAGGGTTGTCTGGGCAGGGGACACCAGGAAACCCCTGGGTCCTCCCTGCTCCTGCCTAGATGTCCCCAAGGTCAGAGGTGATTTCCCTGCTGGGCTTGGAGCATGTCTCAGGGGAGGGCACTTCACAGGTGCTAGCCCCAGGGGTGTGCTTGGTCTCAGCACACCTCTGAAATGACGTTTTGGATGCTGCACCTGCTGCAGCCGGTGCAGGTGCTGTGAGGGAACCTGCAGGCTGCGCTGCCCTGGGCTGGATGTGTCCCAGCCCTGAGCACTTCCACACACAGCGAGGGCAGGAGGGAGATCACTGCCCAGGGCAGAGGCTGCTCTGGGGGCATGGCGGTCTACCCTCCCCCTGCTGCTGCTGCCTCGTGGGAGGCCCACACCACAGCTGTGATGTTAGGCGGGAGCAGTTGCTGTGATGTGTAGTGCCACAACAGAGGGTGACCCGCACGTGGGGCCATGGGAGCAGAAAAGTTACTGTCCTTGCACCACCCTGGCTGAACCTCCACCTGTCACCCGGGCACGGCGCTGCAGGGGCTGGGCACAGCCACTGGCCCTGTCACAAGGTGTGGGACCACGTAGTGCGGGCAGGCCCTCGAAAAGGGGGATGACACAGCTGACACTCTGGAGGCAGGGAGGGCAAGGAGGGCCACCTCTTGGGGGCCCTGAGCTGCTAGAGTGGCAGGGAGAGATGGCAGTGGCAGGGGTAGCATGTCTGCCCTGTCCTTCCTCCTGCTGAGGGCTCAAAAGAGGCCTGTGGAGCCGAGGGGAGCGAGGATGACGGGGGCATCGGGCGGGGTGAGGATGGGTGTTGTGTCCGACGTCGTCTCTTCAGCCTCGCTCTCCATGTCCTCCAAGCTCTCGCTGACAGAGGGAATGATCTGCACCACCTTCTCCTGGAAGTGCACTTGCTTGCGTGGGGCCGGTGGGGCCGCTGGTTGGGCAGGAGCTGCTGGGGCTGGGCTCCTCTCCTTGCTGCCCTTTAGGATGCTCTTCATGTGGCCCAGCAGCGAGCGGTGCTGCTCCCTCTGGGACCCATGGAAGGTGTAGGTCTGCTCAGTGTCACCAGCGATGGTTGGGGCTGCCACGGTGGCTGAAGGGTCCACGTACTGGCCCGCCTGAGGATGTGTCTCTTTGTGCTCTGGGCTCTTCCTCCTCTTGCTCAGCAAGAAATAGGCCAGGGCAGTGAGCACCAGCATGGACCCTGGGGAGAAGGCCATGTTGATTGAGGGTTGGGGCTAGGTGAAGAGCCCACCAAGCAGCGCATGGTCCAGCTAGCTCAGTGGTCCCCACAATCGATCCGCACCCTGCACATCTCCACCCTCTCTGGCCCCCAACAGATCATGCTTCCATCTGCACTATTCCCCACCCTAGCATGGGCTTCTCACCAGGGATGGTGACATGCCAGACAAGGACGGGATGCAGGAAGCAAGCCACCGATAGCAGTGTGTACCCCAGGAATTTCTGGAAGCTCCCCGGGCGTCTAGCTCGCTTCCAGCAGGCCTGTGCCAGGGAGTCAGGCTCATATCTGGGGAGAGAAACAGAGGTCTTTGTGGAATGGGGCACCAAGCGCATGGCAAGAAGGTTTGGATTTAACAATCACCCATCTAAAGGTTCAGATCCTCACTCTGGCTTGCCAGGAAATCACTGAGTTTGTCAGGGAAGGTAAGAAAAGCCTGAGCCTCTCCCATGGAGGGAAGAGGCCAGGGGCTACGTCTGCCAGAGGTCAGCATCTCAGGCCATGTATCCTTGGTGTATGTGCTCACTGCAACTAGTTGAGTGCCCATTAGCTGGAGAAAGGCATTGCCTCTAAGCTATCAGGGCTTTTGAGTTTATGCTAAAAGACAGCAGAAGGGCTCAGCCTCTGAGAAGTACATAAGGATTTTCTGCTTTCTGACTTAAACTTCTGTGCTGTCTCTGTGAGGGAGCAGCAGCTCACCCTGGGGATCTGGCTCTTCCTTCAACCCCGGTCCATTGTAGGGCCTCATAGTGAGTGTTAAGCAGATGCTGCAGACCAGGGTTTGTCCTGCTGATGCTCAGCAAATAACGGCACAAGCCTCGGTTAAAACACAGGTTCAACTGGCTGTGGACATGGCCCCACTTACCTCCCCCCTGCCTGAGTGCACTTGCCATGGCAGTAGGGGCAGGACCTTTGGTTTGGCACTTGCAGCTCACCTAGGTCTGGTGTTGCCTGTAAAGGGCAAATTGCCTTAGGGAAGTCCCACCAAGGCTGGAGAAGACTGGACAGGGTCTACTCACGTGAAGCACATCTCCAGGAACAAACTGATAAAGAAGAAGCCTTCACAGACAGTAACTGCAACCCCTGAAAAACTGAAAGGTGGAGCTGTCAGGGGGGCAGGGCTGGGCTTGAGTATGCTCTCCAGGTGGCAGAAGGGACACAGAGGGTCAGGATTTACTATCCAGTTCACAGCAGAGTCTGTGTGCTGGGGTCTGGACACCCTCTGCTCAGCTGGTTTGCGGAGGAGAGCTCAAAGCCCTTCCGCCCCCAGGGGGTCAGCTTGCAGCCAGCATCACCTCTGGCCTGCCTTAGTCTGCAGTAGCGTGGGTGATGCTGTAGCATAACTTTCTCTAACAGAAATAGCTTACTTCTCTGAAACCTAGAGGTGGAGATCTGAATTTCCCAAATCCTCAGACACTGCTCCCTGCTGCGGTTGCAGTCTAGTCTGGTTCTACATATGGTGGAGGAGTCAAACGAGTCACCCCCACCGGCTCTGGTTCCGAGGGCAAAAATACTCACAGCAGATAGAAAGCCAGGCTTTTGAACTGTCCTCGCTGCAGCGTTTCTACACCCACACCGATCAGCACTAGAAAGAGAAGGCAGGAATGATGCTGACTGCAGGGTTGGTTCCCGACTCTCCCGTGCCCCACCAGGCACCAGGATTGATGCCCTGGTTTCCACAGGGGCTGGCGAGGTGACTCGTCCCGTGCTGTGCAGCATGTTAGGACTGCCAGCACCAGTGATTCATGCTGACACACTGACCCGGGGATGTCAGAGCTGAATGATGGCCTTGACATACAGCCCAGAAACCCATCCCAGCTGCACCCCAGTCACGGCAGCCTTGCCACTGCGTGGGCTGGGGAGAGGTGCTCGGGGGATACCAGCTGGCCTTGGAGTGCTGGGGGAGGTAAGCAGCAGTGTCCTGTGTCCCTTCTACCCCCTGCCATGCAGCTTCATCACTGCTGCCACAGGGACTTCCCTCCCACTGCCCCATCCACATCTGCCCCCTCCCTGTCTGGGGACCTCTCTGCCCAGGTCCCCCCAGCGCCTGCCAGCCCCTCTCACCTGCCCTCCCTGCTTGCCCAGGCCTGCTGCGTCCCACACACGGCTGCAGGGCAGCAGCAGGACAGGGGAACCGTGCCAGCTGCCTTCACAAATGGCTGTAGCTGTAGCCATGGCATCAAGATCCTTTGCTAGCCAAACAGAAAAACATATAACGGGAGCAGGCAGATTAAAAACAGGGAATGAATGTCCATTCAGTGCCCCGGCCAGCACAGCACACTGGGGAGTCATTTTAAGGGGGATTAAGAGTATTAGCGAGGCTAAAATCTTCCCTGGACTGGCTGTTGGGGGCCAATAGCTTCAGGGGGTGGAAAATTTCCTTCAACATCCTTCAATTCCCCACAAGACTATTTCCAAAATGGTGCAGAACCGAAGTGCCTTGCACCAGCTGCAGCAACCTGGTTGGTCCGTGACCAGCTGGTCGCAGTACACAACTGCCAGGGGTGTCGGACTACATGGAGCCCAGGTCTCATGGCCAGGGCATGACTCTAGGCAGTCCCTGCACTCCTCTCCGCACTTGATGTCTCCACATCTCACCAAGCAGTCCCTGTCCGTCCACTGGTGCTCAGGAAGTTCACCACTGGTCCTGCTCAGTGCATGCTGGCCAAGGCTTGAGATGCCAGTTGGCTTTATTTACCTGAGCTGTGGTTTACCCAGCTGGAGAAGGGTACCAGGATCCCAAACGGGAATGCAGACCAGTGTCCATCAAGTCCATGTGGTGGGTCAATGCCGAGGGTCTGTGCCTGAGCACACAGCCCTCCTGTCTGGGCTGAACAAAGCCCCTCTGTGGTCTCCCTGTCAGCTGCAGCTGCTGGCCCCTCTCATCCAGGGGAACGCATGGGGCCCAGAAGTCACCCTCCTCCGTGGAGGTTACCTCTCCAGCCCTGAGCAGGGGCACGGGGAAATCAGTTCCATCAGGGGCTATGAAGCTGTGTGAGCTGTGTAATCCTACATGCAAAGTATTGTTCTTTGCTGTCTCGTGACTGAGAAGCTTTCTTTATATTCTTCCCTACAGATGTGGAATTCATTCATTCATCCATTCATTCCCTGCGGATGAATGCAGAATTCAACAGCTCGGCTGTTACGCTTGAGTCTCTGCCCTGGATGGGGAGGTTTCCTGATTTTGCACAGCTTCTGCTTTATCCACAAAGCTGTTTGGATGAAGAATCTGCAAGAAGCAAGGGCTGTTTCCGAGGTGTTTGTTTGGACTAGTTGCTGCCTTGATTTGGATCTTATCCAAGCCATGTGGCTAAAGGCACATGATTAGGAATTAAATGGTTGAAAGCATGAGAATTAAGAAATAAGCAAGGACTCTCTCCCTAGATGCAGAAATCACAAGGCCTCAAATCTCTTAACTACAGAGATACCCCAAACACTGCAGCGAATTGTGGGGCTGTTTGATCGCTCTTCATGAGGCTCTGCCGACGGCAGGGATGTCGAATTTCTCACACGCAAGAAACCCTGTAGCCCCACCTTTGCAGACAGCCATTACGCTCCAGGATCCTGGGGGAAGGGGAGGTTTATATTCTGTGGGTAACCTTCTGTGTTAGCAAGCAGCTTATGCAGCTGGCCAGGCCTTCTCAGAATCAATTAGTGAGGCTGATGCACTCTCCTCTCCCTTTCATATTTTTTTTTTTTTCAGACAAAACCCATGGGATTCTCTTCTGCATGGTTTCCATTTCATGCAAAAACCTCACACACCTCATCACGCACTAAACACTGCATCAAGCTGTTTTCTTAGTCCATTGAGACACATAAAGGAATAAAACATAGGCACCTCCCATTCTTCACTGGCCTTTGGGGAAAGTCAGGTGATACTGGGAATGCATCAGAGCTATGGAAAAGCACAGAGATCAGTAGTGCAGCTGTCTATGCTCTGTGATGCTCAGCAGAGAGACTACTGCACTGCTCATTTCAAGATCTACAGAAAGAGGTGCAGATGATGCAAAATGATGAAAAGAAAACAAGCAGGAGAAAGAGAGAGAGATATTATATTCCACTAAGGCGCTTCCAAATTGTAAGCTACTTTCAATTTTGCTGTTCTAGCTCTAGTTTTCCCATGGCAAAAAGCTCATGTTTTCTCCCAGGAAGGTCTCTATGAATTTCCTTGGAGCTTTAAGGGAGAATAAGGTCAACATGGGGCTCATGTGGGTCCGAGGGGGATGGGGGTGGAGAAAGGAAGAGATTTGCATTTGCTGGTTAAAGCTGTGTCCCAGCTCCTATCTGTTGCAGTCTCATCATGATGTGCACTTATCTACTGGGAGTTTGTATAAACTCAGAGACTCAAATCTCTGCCCGTTATCAGTCATTTAAAGCACATTCCAGAGCACAGCCTCCAGTGCCCCAGCTGGGCTTCGGGTGTCCCTGGGGACCTGTGCTCTCTTCAGCTGACCTGTGTGCTTTCTACTTTGCCCCTGACTCGAGCAAAGTGTCTCTCGTGGCTGCAGTTGATAAAGGAAATGAGAAGGTAGGAGCGCCTGCTGTGACCTACTCTGCAGTGTCTGAATCTGAAATTCCTGGGGTTCTGACACGGGAACCACAGGCACCGCCTCGAGTCACCTCTCACAAGGAACATCTGGTTCACACCTTTAACCTTTAGGCAAATCAGGCACTTTGATCTCTGCTTTACTTGTGGGGAAACTGAGGCAGAGAGCACTGCCTACCCTGTCCCATAACAGTGAGTCAGCAGCAGTGCCAGACTGAACCCCTGACCCCTCTGCGTTAGCTGTTTCGACACAGCCCATCCCGAGATGCCCGATATGAGAGGGTTATTCACCACAGTTCAGTCCTTCTGGGTGAGATGCTGTGCCTGAGACACGCGGCTCAAAACACCTGCATTTCACCTGAAACCAAGCACTCGGATGTGTCACCGAACCCAGAGGACACTAGTCCCAAGCAGCCCCTGGCAGTGGGTGAGAGGACGCAACTATCCAGGTGGGTGAACTTACGATGTTTGTACTGCAGCTATAACCTGAAGCGCTTCCTGAGCCGGCTCCGTGACGGGTTGCTAGAGAGGCAGAGCAGCACTTTGGCAGTAGCTGTGCCACCATGGCTGGGACCTCTCCCTCCTGCCTGGCACAGGACAACTCACTGCGCACAGCACAGGCTGCTCCTCCTTCATTTTCACAACCCACAGAGCAGCCCGGCAGTTTTGCGCAGCCATGAGTATTTTGCTTTTCAGTCTCATTCACATCTTGTCTGTGCCCATGTCTGTTCTTACGAGAATATAATTGTTTTCTTTTCCATTTGTGCTTTAGCTTGTCTTCTGCCATACTGAGTGCTGGCTTTTCCTTTCGGACATCTCACTGTGCCTCCCACAGCATTCGGAAAGAGCCTGGCCAGGCACCCAGCTCTCTCCCTCCCTGGGTCCCAAAGCAAAAGCGATTAAGTTTCCTTGTCCCTCTCGTAGGATGGGGCAGGGGCTGCACCTGGCCAAAGGCAAGGAGACAGCTCAGGGATCCCGACACCCGCTCAGTGCCTTTTAGTGCCAAAGAAAAAGAGAGCTCGCTCTTACCTGCTGCGGTGGAGATGCCCAGCAAACGGCAGGTGTACTCCAGGGCACTCCAAAGCGCCTTGTGCCTCATGGTGAAAAGATGAAGACTGCAGTGCTGACCAGGCAGAAGATCCCTCTTCAGAGCTCCCGCCTCAGGCGTAGCCCAGCAGCTCCCAGTTGCAGCCAGAGCCTCCCGTGCCCGGGACCAAGTGACCTTCCTGAAGGAAAGGGCAGTGGGCGCGGGACGGGCCACCTCCAGCAGGGCCTCCCAGGGAAGGGTGGTCGGAGAGCGAGCTGCCACCACAGGGAACCGGTCAGCACTGCTTCCCGCTGCTCCCGCGGGGGCTGCGGAGACTTGGCCTTTTCCTGCTTGCCGCTTGCTCGCGTTGCTGGCCCAGCAGTGATTAATGATTGGTAAGGGGGGGGTGCGGCTTTGGGAGCATTTGCACCCGGGGTGCGCGGCCTTTCCTGCTCCTGAGGAGGAGGCTCTGGAAGCCCAAGCTGATTAAATGCATGTGAAGTCATTAGTGCTGTGCGGCTCCCGGCAGGTTAACCATTTGTGAGGATGGCGATGTTTGCTCCTGGTGAGGCAGTGGCATGTTTCTGGCAGGTCACGGGGCTCCCAGGGCACCCCAGTCCTGCTGCCTCCTGCAGCTGAGCTCCCCACCACGGCCGCTGCTCACCGTGCAGGTTTAGCCAGGCTCTGACTAGCACAGCTCAGGCAGCGTCCAGGCTGATGTGCATCCACAGGAACAAGGACACCAGATCTATTCCCAAGGGTCCTACAGACCCAGGCTGACCATAACAGGGGAGATGTGTTTTTCTCTTCTTAGGAACCCCAATGAAATGTATTTCTGAGCTGTAGTCACCAGAGCCATTGGAATGGTACTGGGGTCACACAAGTGTCCTGACACGGGGAGTGGGGTGCGTACGTACTCTGACCTCTTCGTATTGGATTTGATAGACAGCTTGGGGGTTCTTGACTTGTCTCTTCAGGACACACCACCTCTAGAGAGGGGCATCCCTAGGCACGTCTGAAGGCCAAGATGGGACAGCGCTGGCCTGAACCCCATCCCTACATGCCTCTGTGCATGAACATGGAGCATCTCACTGGGGGTCACCAATTTGATCACCACTTGCTGCTGCCTGGGGGAAGAGGCAATGTTAGCAGCAGTGCCTGGTCATTGCTGTCCCAGCAGGAGTGGTACGTGAGCAACAGCACAGTCCCGGCGGGCAGCACGGACGTCTGGTGCCTGCAGGGCCACGGGTTCACAGGTCAGTGAGCTCACCTTGTGCTGCGGCCGGTGTCGGGCGAGTCACCGCAGCCCCTGCCCCTGGCTGTGCTGGCTGTGAAGCCGTCAGCAGTGCGGGCAAGGGCTGGGTGAATCATGCACAGCTCACGCACAGGCAGCCCTGCGGCAAAGTGGCAACGGACCGAACAGGTCTCCTGTGATCCCTTCTCACCTGCTTGAGCCCACAAAGCTGAGCCTGACCAGTGTGTGTTGTACTGACGTGTCCCAGGGTAGAGCTGACTTGGTCCGAGGGCCCAGTGACAGCTTTCCTTCCCCAGGATCTTGGTCTGTATTTCCGGCTGGGATTTTCCCAGGACAGTCAAATGCCTGAGCTCATGAAATGGGTCCCTAATTCTTGTAAATAACTTCAGACAGTGTTTTTTCTGAACACTTACAAGGTGATGGGTGGCAAGGATTTTGCAGCAAGGAATGTTCACAAGGTTTGAGGTCAGAGCACGTTTTCCATGTGAGCACTTTTCACCGGAGAAGGGCTTCCAGAGCATCCCACAGGGCAGTGCTGAACGGTGCAGACCCAAGATGTGTCTTTGCCTTTCAGCACTGGCACTGCCTTTGGGTGTTCCCATTTCCTCCTGTCTTCCCACACCACTGTGGGTGTTTGAAGGGACTATGGGTTTTCCACAGCTGATGACTCAGCGGTGTGTCAAAACTTCCTTTTCAAGAGAGACACAAGGAGGGAAACAGAGGCACGCCAGCGGGGAAGGTCACACGAAGGCTGGGGAAGAGCCAAGCTGGGGCATCCCACTGCCCTGCCCGCTGCGGCCAGGCACCGGCTGGGCGATCCCCGTGCTCTCTCACGGTGCATCACTGCAGGGTCCAGGAGCACTCTCTGCCTCCAGAAATCACCAAAATGGCTTAAAAGCCCTGAGACTGTGCAAACAGTCTGAGCGCCTTTTTTCCTTACTCTCTTGGGTTTTTTTTTAACATTGATGTATTGAATTTCTGGTGTTTCTTTACAAAAATGAAAACTAGAAAACTACTTAAAAAGCATATAGATGGAAGGAAGATGTAAGACTCTTTCAGAATCACTTAGAGCCATGAGCTTAGGCTTGAATAAAAGCAGCAAACGCCAGAGTACAATCCTGAGCACTGTCAGCACCCACCCTTCAGCAGCACTAAGCACCTCCCAGTGCTGCCTCCTCCTGTGGTGGGGGTCCCTGTTGCCAACATGGGCAGTGCAGCCCGCTGGGCTGTTACTCTGGAGCTCTTATTAAACTGCACTGAGCTCTCACCCAGAAACAGCATGACTTTGTCTAAGTGCCCTTGACAGCAATGTTTCCTTTCTGGAGAACAGCAAGCCCCAGGGTTTAAAATAAACCTAAATTTATGGGTGGTGGTGGTGATGGAGAACAGAATCCATTTGAGAAAGGTAGATTAATACGTTAACAATTTAAACCTCCTGTCTCTCTCCCATGTTCCCTCAGCTATTGCCCAACCTCCATCCTCTGAGTGGGCCTACATCAGACTTACTGAGGGTCCATTTCCCCAACCTGGGAAGACCCTTAGACTGGGGTAACTTAAATTCTTCTCCACTCACTATTCACTGGTGCTTCTCTCACTCCAGTGCCCAGGAGGGGAGCATGGAGTGCGCAGCACAGGTATCCTCAGACTTGCTTTGTACCAACACTCCTTTAGTGTTTCCTTCCTTCTCTTTAGGAATTTTTTGGCTAGTGGTCCTACAAAGCAACCTCACGTGAACTTGATTTTTCCTTGTAGAGGGGTCCCTTCTTGTTCTGCCTTTGTTCAAGTGGGGAAACGATACCCTCAATGAAATTATGAGCCGTTTGAGTGTGTTTTGGTGAGTTTTTTTTAGGAAAGAGCTTGTGCAGTCGGAAGAGGACTGAGAACTTATGACCTTAGAGGGGTTTAATAGCCTGTAACCAACACTGCAAAACGTATGCACCAGCACAGCCTGTTCTGGGACACGTAATAGCAGTGGTCCCCGCTGCACATTAAGCCACTTCCCTTGCACAGAGGCTTACCGTTTGCACTTTGGCTGCCAGCCAGGATTCACATTTACATGCTGCTTCCAGTGATATATGGTTTGATTGGAGAGGATTTTATTTCAGTGTTAGGGTTTCATGGTGATGTTAGTCCTGATCTTCATCTCTCCCACCTCACATTTTGCTCGAGCCGTTTTGCGGTGGCATGGCCACCGTGGCTGTTCTTCTGTGACCAAGGCCACAGTGCAGCGTCTGGGCCGAGCAGCCACCCTTGGAAGGCTGCGGGGGAGCAGCACACACCTCGTGCCTCACCTCTGCGAAATGGGGATGCTGCAAGAGCGCTGTGGTGAGTGGAGATTCCTGTCACGGGGCGTAGGGCACCACAAGTCATGCTCTGGCAGAAACCTATGGGAACATGCTTGACTTACTCAGCTGTTCTCATTCCCTGCCCGTCGTGTAAAAACAGTTCCCAAAATGCCTTGCACAATGCTCTAGAAAATTGTTTCTGCCATTTCCCCCCCTCTAAGCCCTCAGCTATAACCACCACATCAGGCAGCCTTGTTTGGCGGCCTTGGTCCCTTCTCTGAGCTGTAGCAGTGGAGGTGGGATCTCCTTCCACCAGCGTGTCCACCTGAGACACTTGATTGGAAGCATCAATGAATTACAGCTGTGGTTTCACTGGCTACGAACATCTCCTTGCAGTCAGTGGGAGTTTTGCTCTGCCTTGTACCACCAGTGGTCCACAGCTTTCCAAACCAGTCTGCATGAACTTGAGTGCATTGTGAGGTGAGCTTGGCAGATTTCTCTCCTCTCCTGGGGCAGGGAAAAAATATGGCACTACAGTGCCTGAAGCCACATAAACAGCAGAGCTGGAGAGAAAATCTTAAGTGTGCCTCCTCTTCCTTTGCTGTAACCACTAAATCATGCCCTCTGGAGTCTTCAAACCTGGGGCAGCGCTGCAAACCATGCTGGGGATGCCCGGCAGGGGACAGCAGGATCCCACCACAGCACCACCAGCCCAGCAGCTCCTTGCAAAAGGCGGGCTGTAGCCAGCCCTCTGCAAGGCGGTGATGAAAGGCACCATCAAGTTTTACTGTCTGAACAAGAAGACCATGATAGACGCCGCATGGATCTGAAGGGGGCTAGGCAGAGCCCAGAGCCACAGCGAATATGAGTCAAAGGGTGCCTCTTTTGCTTTATGCTCTGGGATCAACGGGTGTCCGACATGCTACCGAACACTCTCCTGCTCCTCTGGGAATTTCCCACCCCGCCAGGGCTGGGGTCAAGGCTCAGCAGTATACTGCCCTGATTGTGTCCCCACAGGACAGCCAGCCTCAGGGGCCTTTGGCAGCACAGCCTGAGTGCCGCAGGCTGGGCCAGCAGAGAGGGTGAGCTGGAGGGTCTGGTGAAGAGCCTGTGCTCATAGCCTCTCCTGGGGACCTTCTCACTGCTGGCATGGATGGAGGGGCACTACGTTTGTCATGGAGCCAGGCCTGGCATTTGCACAGGCTGTGCCTTCTGCCTGGCAATGGCCGGGGGGTGAGCTCTCATCCAGGTGTCCGGCGTTAATAAATCTCATCTCACTGTCACGCAGGATGGCATGGGGGGTGCTGCCAGGGGAAGGGGACAGAGGTTGGTGCCTCTGTGACAAAAGCAATCTTAAACAGAAACTGGATGTGGAGACACATCTGATGTACTTCTGGGGATCTCACAGACCTCTACAGCATCTATATCACCTTTTGGTGGACGAGGCCCCAAGGATCCAAGTAGACTCTGACTTGCTGGTGACTCCTGCTTTTTCTGTGAAACCTGCAAGCCTCCCCCACCAACCCCAGGCTAACTCCCCTCACTCAGAAAGGGACCTCCCAGCACATTGGCATAAGCTTCCCTTCTATTTGGTCATTTGTTTGACACCAACCTTAGAGGCTTTCCAAAAAGTGGACTAACACTGGCCCCCTGCAGCAGCGTGTGTGAGGGGCTCCTGGCTGGCCATCCCCCAGGGCTCTGCTCTGCTCAGGACAGCTGGGATCAACCCCCATCCCAGTGCCACCCTGCTCAGACTGGGTGGGCTGGGAACTGGGCACTGGGCACTGAGCTTGCGCTGTTTTACACAGTGCTTGGCAGGGGTGTGTGTGGTCAGGATGTACACGTACATGTGCGTGTATGTATATACGCACTGAAAACCCATGTGTATGTGTCTTAAACCAAGCTGTAACAACAAGAACTATCAAAAGCAGATTTATTTACTATGCAACCCATCTCCAGTTCAATAGCAGGGCTCCCAGAGGTTAGTGCCCATCTGCCAGAGCCATGTGATTATGCAAAAACTCTCCATGAAAATACTTTTCTAACTCATAAAGTTGCAGAGAAAAGCTGCAAAAAGGGACTCAAAATCCAGAGAAAAGAAAATTCCCAAGTGAAAAAATCTTTGTTTTCTAGTATTAGTAGTATTACTTTTAATTGCATGATTTAAACTCATGTTCTTTGGGGGATGACGTTAAAGCTAAACCAGGAATGCCGCAGTGGAACAAGGGATAGGAGACATCAGGAAATCTGAGACTAACTTCAAGGCACTAAGTTCGAGGCTAAGCCCCAAGGAAATGAATGCTTCCAATCTCGCTGCTTCTCAGCTGCCTGTGAAGTTTCTTTGCTGGCAGCAGAGTGTGAGTGGTTAGGAGGGCTGAGATAGGAGTGGGGCTGGGAGCTGCAAAGTGCTGTGGAGGTGGCAAAGCCCTGACGGGGACAGGAGTGCTCCCCCAAACTAACATAGGTGATGCCAGCCAGCAGGATGCACGAGCCGCCTGTCCAGGGACCTGGCTGCTCCCACCATCAGGGATGTGCCTGGTGCACCAAGCGGCGGGCTGCTCCATGTCGCAGAGCCCTCTCCAGTGGGACCACCTCTGCTCTGCTGAGGGGCAACACAGCAAAGGAACCGGTGTCCACCATCTGCTCGGTCCTTGTCTCTGCTGAGAGGGGATGGGGAGAAGGGGAAGCCTCAGCGTGACGGGGTTACTGTGGCAAGCCTGGGGCAGAGGGAGCAGAGCTCAGTGCTGGGTTTGGTGAGACAAACTCGAGAGCCTCATCCCTCTCCTTTGGGAATCCCTGGTCTTCAGGACCCTGATCTTGGCTCTCAAGTGGATGACAGGAGATCTCGACTTGTCTTGTAAAGAGGGAAAGGAGACATGAAGGAATCTGCGTGTGTGATCTTGAGGCATGGCTAAACCCTGCGCAAGTCCCTGCGTGTCCTCTATACTCCTGTTTCGCCTTGGTTTCCATTCTTTCTTGCAGGAGTGTGGGCTTGGTCAGGCTCCCCTGCTGTGATCTGCTCCTGTACGATGGCTGCGGGGACTCCACACATGTTCAAAGATGAGCTGACATGTCACATACACCATGTTGCCCACACATGCAGGAACTCCCCATCATCAAACAGCCAGCCTGCCCCAGGACTTGGAAAGACTCGTCATGCTGAAGCTGGCATCAGTGACTCTGGATGGACTGCCACGCTAAAAACAGATCCATCTTCTTTTTCCACAGAGACTGCATGTCTGGGCTGAAGTCTAAAACACTCCCAGAGTATATTGAATTTGATGCAACAAAGCTTTCCCAGCAGGTGGGTACTGTTTAAGAGGCAACTAGAAGTGATTGGTAAGGGAGACACAGGAAGGCAGAGCAGATGGAAAAGCCTATGCTTAGGATCACTTACTGCAATATAGACGTAGCTTGTGATCTGGATGTGAAGACCGTGGATTTCAGCCCCATGGGAAGACGTGATTCGTGTGAGCACACATCCACTTTTCCCACTGGCACTGAGAAATTCCTCACCCCACAAGAAGTCCCATGGGACTGAAGTGATCAAAGAAGGAGGTGAATAAGGGGCTTGAAAGACTCATCTCCACCTTTAATAACATTTTGTTTCTTACAGTGGGCTGTAGTAAAAGAAGTCCAGCCCCACAACACATGTCAAAAGAAAGCACAGAGCCCATGGGGTAACAAAGATAACTACACAGGAGCAGTGCAGAGGCAGAAAAATTACCCATGAGCTACTCCAGAGCAGCCTCAGCCAATTTGTATGCAGCTGAAGAAGGGATGAAATCAATCACACTTATTCTCTCTGAATCAGCAGTTCAGCTGCTGTTGGGACCCCTGAATAAAGGTTGTAGCCCGCTCCCAAGGCCAGCCAATTCCTTCCTCAGTAGCTGCCAGTGAATACGAGCTCTGGGCTGTCACACTAGGAGGTGTCTGAACTGCTGGCCCAGCTGTCTAAGACTCCATCTCCCCTCTTCCAACTTCTCCACCCCTTCAGCCCCCTTACAAAAACATTGCTAATATGAGCTGACACCCTGGGAGACAGCGACTTGCCGCAGCAGCGCAGGAGCCACGTGCAGGGGTGAGAGGGCGTTCACAAGGGGTTGCTATCCGTAGAGAAGCGTGTCATGTTGTAGTGTACTGTATATGTAGGCTGATTCCCATCATTGAGACCTGACAACATTGCTAAAAGGAGAGTTATGTCAACATAAAGTAAATGCTCTTAGTTTCTCTATTGCACTGACCCATTTTCATTTTGAAAGGGAAACTGAGGCAGGGTGATGCCTTGATCCAGACAGTATCACACAGCACGTCAGCGGCACAGCTCATTCAAGGATGATGCATCTTGGCTGCCTGTCAATGAGTCTGCACATCCCTTGTGAAATCCAATGGTAGCCCTCAATCAAAAGGCTACTCAGATAAACTGTAACCCAAATGAACACAATTCATCCGCAGGACTCAGAATAAATGCTAGAAGTTGTGCTGTTGTGATGAAGAGTGAGATCCACCTCTGTGTGGAGTGGGTCTGTAAAAAGACTGATACCACCTTCAACCACAGAATAAGGCTGGTGTTTTATTTCCGTGCAGAGAGGAATTGCCACCCCAGGAGGAAATGCAGCAGTGTAAAAGGAGCTCACAAAGAGAGAAAATATTCATGTACAGGCTCTTGGTCTGGAGTATATTTCATGAGGATGGATGGAGGAGGAGTATTTTATCAGCTGGTGGGAGGAGGTAGTCCTAGTACCTCTCAGTATAAACAAGCTCTGTGCATGAGGTTCAGCCCACAGACATTTATCCATCCATCAAAACCATTTGACTTTTTGCCCTCTTTTCTGGCAAAGGGGACTGGTAACTTCTCCCTGCGTGGGAGCAAACAAGGTGTGCACAGCAGTGATTGATTCACCTGGTGATTGAGACATACATCAAAGAGACTGCTTGGCGCATTTCAAGGCCCAGTGAGCAATTTATAGAAGGGTTTATGCAGATAAATAACCAGAGAGATTTATGTGAAGGAACACAAAACACATGTTTTTGGCTGCAGAAATGTAGAAAAGCTCAAGTACTTGCAAGTTTTGTAGCAGAGGTTATTTATAAAAATGTTCCTGTTCAGTAGGATTTATTCTGGGGCTTCATTTTACTTGGCCTTGCCTCCAAAAGGCCGCAAAACAAACAGCCACAGCAGGATCCATCACCTCTTTTACTATGTTGCCTTAAAAGGTTTCAAGTGTATAGGTTTTAAACCAGGGATTTTGTCACATCACCCCTAGCTGGGGCTGGGACCAGTAAGAGGCTGAGAGCAAGGACAAGCAGCAGCAAAGGAGCCAGACCTCCTGGAGATGGGGCTCAGAAGAGGTTAGATGAGTCCCTGGAGGTACCCTGTATGCCAACTCTCTGTCCCCCAGCCTAGGCACCGGGCACTGGATCAGGAAAGAGGAAGCTGCTTCTGCAAACGCTGTGACCCTGCCATGGCTAGTGTGATTTGGAAGGAGAGGAGTAGACTGTCCTGCCCTCAGCTGGAAAGCTGGGCTGTAAACTTGAGTTTGTCCACCACATCAGATCTCCAGATGTGAGTCTGTGGGTCTGGGCAGAAGTTTCTGGCCATGTATTATATTTTTCTGGCTTGGGCATCCCCTGTGATTCTGGGTACCACCGGCTGTGTTGTACCGCACATTGCACTGAGGTCCAGTCCCTGAAACTTATGTGGACTCTTCTCTGCCTGCTGAAAAGTAGGAGCAGGCTCAGTGCTGTGTTAGTGCGACAGTGAGCCAGAGCTCGGGTGTGCTCTCACTGCTGTCCCGCCCCGCGAGCTCACCCTCTTAGGTGGCCATGTGCCCTGGACCACCTTCCTCCTGCCCCTTTGCACCCGTGGGGAGGCACAGAGGACTGTATCAGAGCCGTCAGCTTGATGAAGACCTCTTCAGTCAGAAGAGACTCAGTGTGGGGTGGGTAGCCAAGTCATCCTCTAACCTAGCAGAGGGTGTGCACCAGCAAGAGCTCGCAGTTCGCACACCCAGTCCCACCACACTACACACAGCCCCCAGCACATCCGCTCGCCTGGCAGAGGGTCAGATCCCCCACCGCCATGGGACATTGCACAGGAGATGGAAAGGCAGCTGTCTGGCAGTCTTCTCCTGAACTGCTCCCCTGACCTATTTTTCCAGTCTGAACAACTTCTCTTTCAGGAAGAAACAACCAGGGAGTCGCTCAAACAAATGACTGCCAACAGGCCCAGAGCTGCCCCCATACGGCGTGCACCCTTGTCAACACTGACGTACACATAGACCAGGAAGAGTAAGGCTGGCGAAATCCTTTCACTTCTGGTTGCATACCACTCATCCACAAAAATTCCTCCCTACTTGTCCTCCTGTTCACTGACCCTCTTTCCTCCCAGTCTCCATCTCCTAGGGCTGGAGGCAGATCTTAGCACTGCCGGCAACTGGCATTTCACACCCCAGGTAGAGAAAAAGATCAGCTGTTTTAAAAAATGTTGTGACTGCTCCTAAATCTTAGGATCTCTTTCTCTGTGTGGGAGTGCAGGGCCTGGGATTTGCTTGGCAATCAGCCTTCCCATCCATGGGAAAGACCCCCTGCCCTCATGTACGCTTACCACATGGGCCATTTTATTTACATAGCTGGGTCCACACATTTATATTTAGTATGTTTGAGAGGCCACCACAGACTTAATAAGCTAAAAAAGAGGATGGAAGAAGATGCAGGAAGGTTAGGGAGGGGGGATACAAGTGAAAACTGAGGAGGCTGGAGGTAAGTCCAGGGCTTGCTTGGCTGTGGGGCCATGAATGCTGGTGTCTCCTGCTGCGGGAAAAAGGGCCAGAAGTTGAGATCACCTTTGGATGTGAACTCAGGTCAGATTCAAGCCCTTCATTAAACATTCTCTTGGGGAAGCCACGCTTGAATATGACTTGGTTTTGCCCTGCCCAGCAATTGCAAAAACAACTCAGTTTCATCCACTCAGTCTTATGACTATAAGATGTCGACCAGAGTCAGTCCTGAGGTTTCTAGAGGCATTAAGTCAGGCCTCTCCTCATGTGACCCCCCAGGACATTTGCCGCTGTTCCCTCAGTGCAAACCCCCCTAGAAGGAGGAACCATGCGATGACAGTTGGGAGCTGATTATACATTCCTCTTACTCCCACTCCCCTCATGTCTGGTATGCATTTGTCTTCTTTTGTTTACTAGAAACACACTGTGGGGCAGCATTTGCTTTTCAGCTGTGAATACTTATGTTAGACAGGACCATTGCTCGATTGTTGTGGGCATGGTGCAGCTGCTGGGTTGCCCTCTCCCTTGGCCATCACCATGATGCCTGTTGAGGGCAGCAGGGCAAAGATCTGGTCTGCTCATGGGCAACAGGGTTGAGTTTGAGGAATGGCTTCAGCCCAGGTTTGGGTGCCAAATAAGAAGTAACTTGGCACAGATTTGCCTTTGTCCTCTTCACAGGAAATGTTTGTGTAAAGTTGGTCAAACATACAGTGAAAATAGCACCTATTATTCAGAAATTCTGAGTTAAGATCAGGTGGGAGGTGGACAGACTTCAGCAGAGGATCTTCTGTGAATGCGGTCCTGCTGGGCTTGTGCTACAGCTCATGGTATATTTTCAAGCCAAACTTGCAGCAAAAAACAGAATAAAATCTCCAAAGAAAGATGCATGAAATTTTCTTATCTCTTTCTCCAACTCTACCTCATGATTTTACACTTATATACAGTCTTTAAAAAAAAAAAAAAGGAGAAGCATTCTTATTAGTTTAAAGCACAAAGTTATAACTTGCTCTGAGATACAAACCCTTTGACAACTTGTTCCCGTTAACAGGAAAGCAATGTTTCAGGCACATTGTTATGCAAATAGACCACGTGCCTGAGCACAACATATTTGTATCTGATCATGAACTTCACTTTATACTGTGCACCGCTGCAGCTTGCCCAAGCACAGCTTGCTATCATGCCCTCCAGAAATGTTCTCAGCATGTTGTTACAGGATTATCCCAAAGCTTAAACTTGTGATCTGGGGCTACAAATAGATATTGTCACTCATCTACTGGCTGGCACCCATGTGTTTGTCTCTTCCTCAGCCTTTCTCCTGCTTCCCAGGCTGCACCAGGGGCAATTGTGGTTGAGCTTTTAGAGGTCAAGATTGGCTTTCACCTGGGAGAGCCAGGGAGGAGGTCACCTTTCAGGTGAAGGGTGGGCTCAGCTGGTTGTGGTGGCCTATGGGAGCACAGCATGATACTTAAATATCAAAGGCAGCAAGAGAGTAGGCTTTGCTGGGGCATGTTTGTTCCTATGGAGAAGGCAGCTCTGAGGTGGGTACAATCACTATGGTTTGTGAAGTGGGCTCTGAGGTATCAGGGGAGGAGCCCTGCCCCTCTGTTGCTGCCGTCACTTGATGTCTGGGTTTGGAGTTATGGGTGGTACCCAGAGAAACCGTGATGCCTCCTGGGTTGCTTCTTTTTTGGTCTTGAAGGTTCTAACTGAACTGACTACCTCATGTCTCTCTCTCTTTTTTTTTTTTTTACACCCTTTCTTTTTTTTTTTCTAAACTCCAGCAAAATAGCACCTTGCAAGTACCACCTGCCTGGCAGTAGGAGCAGGAGACACCTGGGTGAAAGGCTGGCTCTGAAGGTGAGTGTCTCATTCAGAGAAGCAGGTGACCCTGTGGGTCAGAGCTGTGACACTGAGTGCCTGGCAGAGCAGACAGGAGCTTGTGCTGGAAATTAGGGGACTTGGTAGCTGGGCATGCTGCAATAAGCAAGTGATCCTGGTGGGGTCTGAGGCCAGGTGACACCCTCATCAGGCACACAACCTGCTGCATCTCTAGTGACACTTCTCCTGAAAGGCCTGCTGGAGCCCTTCTATGTCCACAAATAGCTTTGGTCCCAGCAGAAAGACTTTTTTCCTACCATAAACATATTTGGTAGAAATGCTGTGTTCAGTGCAACTTGTTCCTTCCTTTAGCAATTATAGCAGAGTAAATGAAACTTTCATGAGTCCGAAGTACATAACTCTCCTTTGAGCCCCAGAGTCTGTTTCTCTGGCCATCCTGCAGCAACGAGGGCTTTGCTGGTGGTGTTGGGGTCCTTGGGGGAGATGGTGTTTCTCACCCAAGCTGGTGATGTAAACGGTGTGAAATTCCTGCTCAGCGGTCGCGTCCTCTGCAGGCTTTGTGTGGCTGCTGATTGAGGCAGTTTGTGAGCAGCAAGGGCAGCGTGCTCCTTACCTGCCACGGTTGAGATTGCTCCCTACACAAACAAACAGGGCTTGCAGACCACCCGTTAGCCAGCAGCCTGTTTCCATTAGCTGAAAGCCAGCAGCCCCCTCCCCTCATGGCCTCTGATGGGAAGAGCTTTAATTATGAAGAGAATGAAAAAGTACTTTTTTTTTTTTTACCCCCCTCAAAACTTGTCTGACAACAGGGAAGACTCCTTGGCCTGTTTTGTGCTTTGCTGGCAAAAAAAGCAGTGGAAATGAGCAGGGGTTTGAAGTTCAAGCAGGCTCTGCATCTGACTGCCGGCTCGCCTGGAGTCAGTGTGAGCAGCAGGGTTTCCAGGGAGCTAATTGCTGGTGTCCAGGCTCCTAATACAGCAGTGCTCTGGTGAGAAAAGGTGCTGAAAGCCTCCCTTTCTGCAGACATGCCTGCTGTGAGCCCCCACAGTCCCTCCGCTCTCCTGGGAATAGGGTTTTCCCTTCCACACTGGGGTCTCCTGAGCCCTGAAATGAGCTGAGGCTTAGCTTGCCTTTTTGATGCTAAGGCTGCCTCTCAGGGGTGTCAGCAGTTACAAATTTCACTTACTGTCACTGGTTCAGTGGCTTAACACTTTTACGTGATAGCATTTTCAATTAACAGGTGTGACATTTCTTATGAAACGGACTGCAGGATAGTGAATCTCCTGTAGCCTGTGGTAAAACTTGTTTCAACTCCGGCACAAAATTAAAAGGAAGTTTTAACCTTTTTCAGAAAGTCAGGTGGACAGGGAGGTCTTAGAAGGAGGTTAAATTATCTTTTAATGAATCCAAGCTCTCTTAATCTGATATTTCCAATTTTAATTTAAGTTATTCTTGCTTTAGAGTCGTGTCCGCCTGCAAAACTCTTAGGTTTAACCAGGAAACATTTTCTTATGAGAGAATGTTGTATTATCCAGTTCTAGCCAGAAGCCACCCAATTTTACTCTCCAGACTGTGTAAAGTGAACTGAGGGAAGATGATACCCTTTTTTTTTTTTAAGCAATGTAGTCTGTGCTGGTGCGAGGGGTTCTGGGTGATTACCTTTCCCCTTGGTACAAGGAGAGACAGAAGCGGAGGCAAGATTTGGCTTTGGTGCTCTGTGACCTTGATAAATCAGGCACCACAAATCACTGCTGTTTCAGATCCAGAACTTAAAAATTTCACATCCTTTAATGGGTGGGAGGTGGAAGTGCCCTATCTTTTGAGAAGATCCTCCTGTTTCTTGCCTGTTAATTTAGCATCTCCTAAAATAGCAACCTATAGTAGCTAGATTCATAATTCATAATTAAAACTCCTACCAGTGTTCAGGCTCCAGTGTTGGTTTGACCTCTGTGCCTCTCCATGAGCATCCATTTCAAGGGATGCTTGCCCTCTTCTCAGGGAGGGCCCTGTGACTTATCACATCAAGTTAACAGAAGGTCATATAATAGTCATAAAAATATTATGGATCCCTCCCACATTCCTCACCCATGGCAAAATACTGCAACAGGGAACAATCAGAGCTTTCTAGCTGGGCATCCAATAAATCTGGAGAGGTATTAGGCAGAACTGAAGCTCTGCAGCTGTTGGGGTGGAGGGTGAGTGCAGATGGATGGCTCAGGAAGAGGGTCCTTTTTTCCTCTGTTACTGTGTGGAAGCAAACCTGTACTTCAGGAATGTTTTTAAGAGGTGTAAATGTTTCCTTTATTAAAAAAAAATATTGTTTGCTGTTTGTTTGTCAGCTGTGTTATGCAGCAATGTAAATTCAGTGAGGTGGAAGTAGGTTTGCAGAAATGCTGTTTGGCTCGGTTGCTTTCTCAATAGTGGCTGTACCAGTTAAGAGGTTTATTCTGTATGTGACCCACCCAAGAGCAATCTCCTTCCTGAAGCCCTGTGCTGCTCCTTGGTGAAGTCTCACTGTTGCCAGATGAGCAGCTTTTAGCTTTGTCCCTGGGATCCCAGGAGCGGTGCATAATTCGGCCTTTCTCTACAGAGGAACTGCAGAATCTCCTACAGGCTGTCCCTCTCCGGGGGGACACAGCTCCAGCCCACCGAGTCCTCTCCATCTGGCTTCTCTGTCTCGGGCTCTGCTTGCAACTGATGACTGAGTCCTGCTGGCATTGTCAGCCCAGCAAGCAGCTGGGGCATGTCTTCTCCCTGTGGTGCCTGAGCTTGTCTCCTTGACTCATTCCTTACCCTTTCCTAAGCTTCTGTGGAAGGTCTGGGGGAATGTGGCTCTTCCTATACATTTTCCGTCTGATCTGCGCTGGGTCTGAGCTGTGGGGTTCTTGTATCCCCAGGCTGGGCTGTTTGGGGTGAGAGTTGTGCCATGTGCAGTGGGATGATACCGGTTCCTGCTGCTTAGGCCAACAAAGGGTCACAAAGTTTCCATGCCATTTGGAGTTCCTCGGGAAAAGACTAGTTTGACTTGCATGTGTAATCTTTCCTTCTTTACACTCTGAAATCTCTCTTCCCTAACATTTTCTGGAACCCTTTTTTGTTCTCTTGTGCCTCCTCTTGGCAGGTACAGAGACGCTGTTTGTGCCTTTCTTGGAGGACTCTGCCACCATCCCAGCTCTTCTGTGCAGTGAGTTGGGCCTCCATGTATTGCTTCCACAGCCCTGTCAAGTCCTGCATGTCATATCTTGGACTTAACTTTAGCAGAAACTTTATCTATGAATTTCATTACCTTTTGTTAAAAATGTCACATAAACCAGGAATGGAAGGACACTGCTACCGTGTGACTGGAGGTGTTTCCCACTCCCCCAGGCCTGTCAGTTCATCTCTGCTTTTGCTGTTGTCCCTAAGGTCATACCAGAATTGTGCTGACCTCCACAAAGTCTCAGTACAATTTAAATGAACCTGCTTCTATTGAAATCAATAGCAAATTGTTGCTGCATTGGTATTGAAGAGTATGAAATAGCCTTAAAGCATATTAGGCATTACTATTTATGAGAGTCCTTGAAGACATTATCTACTGTCCTGCTTAGCAGTTTTCTGTTATATATATTATATTTATATATATAAACTGACAGTCTTCTGACATTCATGTTAAAAGAAGGCAATTGAGTTGCCCAAGATCACACAGGGATGAGTAATTATGGTTTTTCTGCAGCCTGAACTTCACCTGTCTGTGTTCTGAAGCCTTTGCACAACCACGCTCCCATCATCTCCTTGCTGTTCACCCTGCTTCCTGAGCTGTATGCTTAAGTGGGCAGCAAAACAAACCTTGTTTTCCCTCACTGGATCCAGCTGTGTGATAGTCAAGAAACTCAGCCAGTAGCCAATATAGCCTTGATTCTGACTCCTGCAATGACACTTCCTTTCAGGCTGAATGTTGATCTTCATAGGCTTGTTTTAAGTGTGTTTCTCCAATAAGGTATGGTTGTGGCTGTATTCCCAAATGATTTCTCTATGGATAGCAAGTAGCTGGAAGGTCAAGGATATCAGAATTGTCTACAGACAGAATTAACAATTTTAAGAAATTGATGTATGCTCTTGTTGTTGACTCTCAAAGTTCATGCAAGCATAGCATGAATGAAGGAGCAGGCTTCCAGGCCATGGGGCTGTTGAGGAAGGTCTTTCTAATGCTGGAGGTCAGAATCTATTAAAATTTTATCTTTAAGTGAATTAATGTGTTGAAAATGTGCTGCAGGGGTAAGGTCACACACAGTCACTAGATCTTTCTCAGTGGCTTATTTTGCTGCTCACAACACTTTTCAGCCTGAAATGATGTGTATGGAGGAAGGTAGGATGAGTGATGACTCCCGCTCTTCCCCTGTGAGCCTTTTTTTTTTTTGCTAAATTTCAGGTTTTGGGGTGGAGGTGTCAGCTGTGCTGTCTGGGAGGGAAGGAGTCTGATTTCCTACATCTGCAAGCTGGTAGGGAGCCTGTGCTGCAGCTTTGGGGTGTGGTGTGTCAATGAGGGGTCTCAGCCTCACAGGGATTGCCAGGTCCAGGCTGGTGTCTCGGGGTGTATGTGCTCACTGCCTCACAAGGATGTGTTGAAGCCAGCTCCTGTCCTGGTGTCCCTCTCCAGAGGGCGCAGAGTGGGCAACTGCAGATCAGCTGCTGTGCAATTGCCTTTTCTTTGAGGTGTCTGCCAGCAAGATGCTCCCTGATGCAGAGGGAGGGTGGTCTCTGCAGGCATCCTGGCCAGCCTCAGACTTGGAGACCTCCTGGAGATGGGGCTGTAACCCTTGCTCAGGCAAAGGCCAGGCAGGAGGAGAAAGCAGACCTCAAGGAAATGGCTTCCCCAGGGAAGCTTCTGCAGGGACAAAAAGCCAAAGCCTCTGTAACAGAGCCAGACATTGACGAAGGAAAAAACTAATTTCCCCTTCTTGTGGGGCTTGTAGTACAGGAAATGTGGTCCTCTGGGATAGATGTAAATTTAGGCATGTTAACCTAATGCCGTACTTGTCTGAGGACTCCCCAAATCCAGGATCTCCCTATTAAGCAGTCAGGCAGTTGTAATGGGAGCTGTTGCATTGGAGATGGTGTCTGCTTATTCCACTCTTTCCCCACCGGTCTGTTCCCAATGTGGTAGGTGAGGGCCAGGGGTATTGTAAAGTAACTGGCATGAGTTATTTCACTTGATTCCTTTAGCTTTCCACGTAATGTGCTGATATCTGTAATGTCTTGGATGTTTCTTCTGCTCTTGATGGACAGGGGTGTATAATGGAGCACTTCAGGCCCTGCTTCAGGTGTGGGAAACTACCCTGAACAGCAGTCTGTGTCTGTCCATGCTCCTTTCTAGCAGTGCTGCACCTCATCTTCAGCTGAGACCTGCCTCAATTTGAATGGACCTGAGAGCTGCAGGACTTGTGTCTCTTGCTATCCTAGTGATTTTTCTTGTGATCAGGTGGCTTTTTGGTGAAGCTAGAGTCTTGAGAGTTGGTAAATTTGGATTTGCTTTCCAATCCTGCCTTTGTGAGCCGGTGGGGTGGCCCTGGGAAGGTCAGTGCAGGTCTGTGCCTCAGTTTCCACAAAGTGGTATACGAACTATTGCTTCAAACTGCTGTGAGGTCATTCAGTCTAGCCACATGAGAAAAAATGGAGTGCATCAGATGAAGCACCAAAAACTGTTATAGTGTCACTGATCAACTGTGATCACCATAACTGTTGTTACAGTGCAATACACACAGTCACTTGGCAAAGGCTTATTGGTGTTAGGAATCTGCTGAATGTACCACTGAGCAGAAACTACTTGAAGAACCCATATTGCTAATTCAGGCTTTATTTGGCTATCCCAAAAGTGGTCTGTGTCTTTAGGAAGAGGTATGTTGCCTGAGATGTGCCAAGAAGATCTAAGAGAGTAAGCAGATAAGTTTTCCTTGCATGCAGAAAATGTGTGGGGTAGAAACCCAGAAGACCCTGTCGGCAGGGATAGTATTTAGCATGCATGCAAAGTACTCTGGTTCTGTTTCCAAGTGTCTTTTGTTGTGTTAATTGTCTGTTATCCAAATGTTTTTTCTCACCATGCTTTTGAGGAGTGGCCTAGCCAGATGCAAAACACTGTTCTTTCTAGATGAAGGAGCAGCTGTGTGTGCTAGCTGGGTTTGCTTGGCTTTCAGTCCCAGGGAAAGGGGAATCCAAGTGCTCAGCTGTTCCTAAAACATTGCTGGTGAAAAAAACAAACTGACACAGCAGGGATTTTGAAGCAGACAATTGTGAAGCGGAGGTCTTTCCCCACTGCAGAGCTCAGCACCTGTGTGCTCACAGCCTGCAGGCAATGGGCTCTGTGGCTGAGGTTTTGAGGGCTCCCTCAAAACCAGCCGGAGGGAGCTGCCTCCTTCCTTGGACAAAGCCTGCTGGGGAGAGGGGCTGGGTGGGCAGTCAGACCCCCAGTAGCCTGGGGACAGAGGCTGGAATGTAAGGACGAAGAGCTGAGTCCAGCCAGGACTGACAGGGAGCACATTATTGCTGAGGATAAGCTCACAGTTCATAAAATTTGGGAACAGAAAATAAAGCATGGGTTTTTTTTTTTTCCTGTGCTGGCTGTGCAGGTTAAACAAGACCCCATCCCACCTTGGTCCATGTTGCAGCACTGTCTCCTGTTCCTGCAATGAACAGTGAGGTATCACACTGATGCTGCTGATGGCAGAAGAAGGAAAAAGTTACATCATGCCCAGTTGTGAAGGCTCATTTCATTTATTGCTGAAAAACTGCCAGTCTGCCTTCACAGCCTTGTATTCCCTGGGGACCAGTAATGCCAGTTTATGAAGTTGCAGGCATCCCCACTAGCTTGGTTGGGCTGGAGCCCTCAGCACGATTGCTCTGTCATGTTTAGCTGAGGGAGAGCAGAAGTGAGATGATGTTACCCAGACCCCTGTTGTTTTGGGAATCACCCAGAGATGCAGGCAGCTCTCTGTGCATAAATGAAGCTCTTGGTAGCAGACTGATTATATCAAACACTCAATGCCCTGGCAGCACTTCTGAAAGCCAAACCCAGAGAGAATGACAAAGTGTTTTTCCGTTCCTTGGAAAGTACATGCTCCCAAACTGCTTTCTTTTTCACTGCCTCAACATTCATGGTGCAAGGAGGATTTGTTTATGTTAGGCTGTGTAAAAAA
>VYZM01023212.1:383819-435572 GCA_013398915.1 Dromas ardeola
AAAATCTACATGTTATCTCAGAGCTGGGCAGATTAATCCAGAGGAAGATTTACTTGAGTGTAAATCAAAGGCTTTGTTTTCTTGTATAGTTCTTTAGTGTCTTGAGTCTAAATCCATCATGTTATCCCTGCAGCACTCCAGTATTTCAAAAGAATTTGGAAACTTTGCTATCCAGTTTGTAACCATGCTAGAAGCACTGTGTGTATTGCTGTCTTTTTTTTTTCTGCTTTTGGTGCTTCTGTTCTGCTATCTTTTATCTAATTTATTTTTTATGCTATGATTAATATTGAAGAACTCTGAAGCCCAGATGAGGGCTGTACAAATAAAAGCTACAACCCAAATCCATGACATGCATGTCTAGTTCTGTATAAATACGTTCTGAGCTGAGCCTGTGTAACTGCATGTATATGCCTAGGGCTGTACTTAACTAACCTCTCACTGCTCAGAAGCAGGAAAATATTCCCATGGCTGCTATGCATTTCTAGATTTCCTGAGTGTTTCAGGCAGGAGTTACAGGGGCACTTTGATTTAAATTGCATAAAATGTATTCCTCCCCTTGAATTCGTTGCTGCAGGTGCTGGATTGTTTCCTGCACTGTATTCTCAGGTTGCTGGGGTCCCGCAGGTACCAGCCTACCCGCGGTGCCGTCCTGGGCTCTCTGCACCTGGCACTGTAGGAAGTTGTCGGGAGCAGCAAACTCTCCTCCTGCTCGACAGGTTTGTTACCCATGTAATGGGAATGGTGGTGAGACGCTGCTTGCTCTGACACCTCGTGGGTACCTCTGTGCAGGGGAGGCTTTAGAAGCAGGTGACATTTTTCATTCCCAGCTTCTGCCTTTGAAATATGAATTTATGGAGAAGATGGGTCTCAATATATTGACAGCTGGAGATGGGCGGTCCAAGAAGTGTTGGCAGAGCTCTGGAGATTCAGCAGAACAATGTTGTGGGTCTGGGTTATTTAGAAAGTTGGGCAGGATCAGTTTTGGGTGTTGACAGATAGTTTATGGTTTGTATATAGCAGCTTGGCTTCCTGGACTGATTCTTGTGTCCAGTGTGATCTGGAGGCATTCCTGTTGAGAAATAGAGTCCTGGCTCCTCTTTTGTATTCACAGGGCAAGCTGGAGACTGTCTGCTTTTTTCCAGCAGCTGTGAGTACTTTTCAGTTGATCACATGTACGCAAGTCAAATTATTAAAAAAAGATATAACCAAATAGCTGTCAGTTGCTGATGCAGCTCCTGAGTCTGAGTGAAAAGGAAAGCGAAGTGGCCCTGAGGCTGAGCTCCACATCTGGCTGTCAGGCTGCGGGGAAGCCGAATGCAAGGGGCTGGCCTGGAGGAGATGGGAATTCAGACTCTCGGCCAAAGGCACAGGGATCACAGGGAAGGATGGAAAACCAGGTGCAGAAGCAAGAACCGTGTTTTCATGGTGCAATTCCAGAAAAAGGGCAGAGAGCTTAAGAGATAAAAGGTTAATTAGCTAGAGCTCTGGGTGTTGTTTGGTATGTGTCTTGTAGTGTTAGGAAACCAGCATCTTTAACAAAGCCTCTTCCTTTGGGATATAAATGCTGGGTTCAAATAGCAGTCAGAACAAGGAGAAGCTTTGTTTCCCATGTCACATCAAACTGAAAATGGCAAGATAGCCAAACCAATTGGCTTCTTGCACTGTCAGGTGCAGAAGGCTGAGAATTGCCAGCCAGTATTTTCCTGGGTTGTTCCTTTAATTTCTTCAAGTTGTTGGTGTGTAAAATTGCTGTCTCCATCATTTTTTGCTCTGGGCCCCGAAGGATCAGCTCCTCTTCCTCTTGGCTTGGGGATCACCAATGCGGAGCTCAAGTGAGGAGCTTTTTGTACAGGAACTTCAAAACATGGTGACTTTCTCTTCCACATTTTGTGCAGCTGCAGGCAGTCATGCACACTCCCAAATTTTTTCATTCTTTATTCTGTCCATATTTCTGGCTCAGGCATCATAGCTGAGAGTTGGACAGAGTATTGTTCCTGCATTGCTGCTAGAGATTTCTGTCTCAGTGCTGACACTGTAATAAGGCTACAGTTCCACGTTGGAGTGAGACTCCAGAAATCAGCACTTGCCTTTGCCTCACAAAACATACTGTTGGTGTATTCCTAGTGCTAATAAAAGGTGCTTCCCACAAAAGTGAACTCATGAGCAGTTTGCAAGATGCCTTTCTCTACTGTGATGGGATTGCCCGTGGATTTAATGTCTTCTAAAACCTTTATCAACAAAATAATGGATCAGCTGCTGCATTTGTCATATCAATTGCACATGAGTATATTTGGGAGACAGACTTTTAGTGTATTCAAAACCATTAGGTAGTTCTCACAACGATTTCCTTTTTCCATGGTACGAGTCTGTCCTCGTTAAGTTGATGGCAATTCAGGCAACTAGTGTGAACAAGATCAAATCAGTTAACTTCTGATCAGAGATCAAAACTTATTTGGCACTGGTTACTTTGTCAAAGGTTTCTTGGAAGCAAGTTAGCTCTGGACAAGAGAGAGCTCTAAGCTATTTGATTTTTGATCAGTGTTGTTGAACAGGGTGAAAGCGTTGCCCATGCCAGAAGGAGCAGCTTGGTTTGATTCTACCCATAATTTGCTGTCGAGTCCACTGGGGATGCAGACAGTTAGTGCAACCCTATGCCCGTTGCGATTTCTCAGATATTGTCACTTCGGTAATAACATGACATTTCTCTTGTTTTATTTTTCAGGGTTCATTCCTTTTCCATGATATCTAGGTGTGAGAAGTTCAGAGCCTTGTGTTCTGCTTTTCATCTTCCAGATCCATTTTATCTCTCCCAGCTTTTTTCACCTGGCCCAAGGGAATCTTTTTTAGTGAACATCAGATGAACAGCAATTATCTCTATGAAGCCTGCCTTATTAGGAAAGGCCATGCTATTCCAGTCCAACGTAAAATTCATTGCTCTCATGACTGATTCAGCCTTTCCTTCCACAGGCTGCATTCTCTATTTCTGTTGTAAGCTACCCAGAGATGCTGCTCCCCTGGATGCCCTCTTACATTGTTATAAAGCTAAAAGGCTCTTTGCACTTAAAATTGGATGACATGTCATGGGTGGCTGACATGAGCACGTGTCTGACCTCATAGTTGGCCCGGTTTTAAAACCAGATTCCCATTTGTAGCTGCCAAAACCTTAACAGGATAGATAGTATTCCAGCTGATGGCAAAGGCGCTTTCACTGGGGGCTGGGATGGAGAGCTTGTTGCTGTCTCCAGCCCTTGTGATTAGCAGCATTCATGGACGTGTGGGGACATTTGCAGACCCCATGTGAGAAGCCAGACTGAGGATTTCATTAAATCTGTAATCCGGTCTCATTTGCCTGTATATCTATGACTGGACAAAACCAGCCACATGAGATTTGGAGGTATTCCAAATTCTATGAAGAATTTACTTCCAGGGTAAGATCTATCTGAAGAAAAAGAATTTTCCTGTTGTCTAATATTTCTTTGAATCCTGGCAAAGATTAAGTACTTTGTAAATAGCCTAAGCAACTTGTATAAACCCCAATAAACAATTGCAGTGCTCACCTAGAGTCTCAGTCCCAGCCACCATCTGAATTTACCTAATCTCTGCTTTCCTTCAGGTTTTTCAGCTGATCTCCTATTCAGCCTCTGGCTTTATATCCTCCTTCATGTCACTTTGGACCAGCTTTTGACTTTTGATGTTAAACACTGTCCAACACCTTTGAGCGTATTGAATTTTCTAGGGAATTTTAAAGCTCAAACAAGTTATCCTGCCTCGACATTCCCTTTTGAATGCTATGCTAGCTATTTGTTGTCCTAGTTAGTGCTTCATCAAATTCCCTTCCAGATGTTTTCTCAGACTTTGTCCCCTAGGAGGTGCTCTGAGATAATTTCCCACTGTTGATAAACTGGCAAGTCTGTTTTCTGTGTTTGCTCCTTAAATCTTTGTTTAAACTACATCAGGACGATGTACTAGTTTTCGTTTTTTTTTTTTTTTTGCTATAATCTAAAAGTAGGCATCTGAAAAACTCTGACTATGGGGGAGAATCTCTTCAGCTAGCTATTTTGTAATCAAAACTTGAAGGAGGGAAAAAAAAAAGAAAAAAGCTTTCTGGAAAGAGTGGAAGTTGCAGTCTGAACCTGCTAAAACAAAGGAGTGTATAATGCACTGTTTAAACTGTAAATCCAGGCAAACGTCCTTTCAGAATTTGCTCTGGGATTGATGCTTGGCAGCAAATCATGGCTGAAGACAGGGATATTTTTGGCCCCAGTTAGGATTTCCCTTCGTTTTGTAGCCAAGTGCAAAACCACCATCCAGCTGTATTACTAGATATAGCACTGACCTTTTTACCTTATTGGACCACGGTTTGCCTCTTAATTGAAATTGCACTATAATTACACCTTCTGTCCCAATGGACACTTGTCTGTCTCATAAAACCACCACAACATATTGGAACAATCTGTTCTCAAGTGATACAGAGCAGGGTCTGAGGAACAACTGCCTCTCATCTCTGCTGGTGGTGGTGGCTCCTCCAGGGCAGCATGGCTAGAGATGCTATCAAAGGAGGCGTACACCTGGGTTTTACAGTTGTGGCTGATTTCAAGGGAGCTGGCTCCTCCCTTTAGCTGACCATCCAAAACATTCCCATGAAGTAGAAGCAAAACCCCAAGGTGACTGGAAAAAAAAAAACTTCCATGAGATCCCACAGCAAGAGAAAGTTGTGTTTGTGGAAGCTGTGCGCTCCTTCAAGTCAGCTGTGATGTTAGCACAGGTCTGTAGAGAGCAGCGTGTATGGGTTGTGCCCATGTGATACTGGCTTCAGGACTGGAATGTTTGGCCTGGTTGTGTTTTAACCTTGCAATGGGAAAAGCACCAGATCCCATGAGCTGCACTACCCTCTCCCTCGCAAAGGCATCCTGAAGGACAGGAGAAGGCTGTTATATGTTTGGCTGTGTTCCTGAGCTGGGCAATTAGAATACCAGGAGCATGAGGACATAAATGTGCTGCTTGGTTTAACATGTTTGCTTTTGTTTCGTGTAGTTCTGATGTTTTCCTGATTGAAAGAAAATGCAATTTACACCAAAAGGCTCAGTGAACTTTGTGCTAAGGAATATAGTGATATTTATCTGGAAGCGCACTTGCATTTGCACTCTGTACCTTAGTTCTCTGCCTAGGAAGAAGGATGCAGAAGGGTTTTGTAACATTGGCTGCAGACCCTGTCAGCAAGGAGTAGAAGGGGCCTGGCTGATTTTGAAGGTCAGGTGTGAGCAGGATACTGCTTTCTACCACCTAACAAAACTAAGATTAGTAAAAAAAAAAAAAAGCTTATCTGTGCATCTGAAATGATATCCACAAAACAATGGTACAGAAAACAAATACTATAGCAGCAAGCCAGTTCTGTAGTATAGTGCTGAAATAACTATTATTTGGCATGTGATGCATGTGAAAACCAAGGGCAATTATTCCTTCCTGAACTCTGTCCAAACTACCTTTAATGGTCTTAAGTAATGGGAAATCTGTCACTCTCCTGGACTGCTCCTTGGTCTAGGAGCCATTTCTTCCTATCAGTCTCTGCTCATTTTCTTTTGGTCAGATTAGAAAAGTTGGCCCTTCTTTCTCTCACAGATTCCACTTCTTTGCTTTATATGTGCTTATGAGAGCTGCATGAACAGTCTATACCCCCTGGAAAAGTTACCTGTCCCAGGAGGAATTTCTCAGTGCTGAAGATGGGTTATCAATCATGATAAAAATGCCTTATGGAGACAAAGTGAAGTGTGGAGTCTTGAGGACTTGCCTGAAAAGTTGGATAATTGGTTGCATATGAGGCTGGTTAATCACTGTCATCCACTTGTGTGTTGAATGTACAAAAGGAGGGTCGTGTGGTGGCTTGGGGCTGTCTGGAGGGGGTGTCCAGTGTTGCAGAGCAGTTAGGAAGATACTGTTACAAGATCAGCATGGCTAAATGGCTAATGCTGGTTAAATCCTAGGAATACAGTGTAAAAACTGTGCAAATCATGTCCCAAAACACATGCATGCATTCAAGGTGGCATAGGACTGACAGACACAGTTAGATGTCTGCTGTTAGTGTTAATTTTAGGGGAGTGTGAAGGAGCTATGATGACCCCACTTCAAGTGGGTGTCTAAAACCAGGCAGAAGAACCACAGCCTTGATTTCTCAGCATGGCTACTTTTGCTCTTTAGCTCTGTAACTTGCTGTTTTATCTGTAAATTGAGGGTAATGCTGCCCTACCCTCACAGGAGCTTGTTAAATTTAGTGTTTGTGGGGCATTGAGACTGAGCAGCACTGCAGAGGATAAATTAAGGGGGGTGAAAGCAATAGCATTGTGCAGACAGCGGGGCTTAGGAGCCCATGCTGAGCAATGGAGGTGGAAGAAAATAGTAAGAAGATGTTAAATGAGTCCTGTCCTTCCTGTGTGTGCTGATGTCTGTGGAGCAATAGACCATGACCTGTATTTTAACACTGGCTACACAGCAAGTTTTTCTTTGCTGTTATATTTGTTGTTTTGGCTTTTCTTGTTCATTATAGCTCAAGTGGGGAGGGGTGTATAAATTCTGTGTGATGAAGCATATGAAGAGGATGCTGGGGAGGTGGGAGACACAGCTGACACTCTCTGTGTGCTGATTGCTCTAGGCATCTTTCCTCTTCATCTGGGCTGCAAAGAGTCAAGCTATCTGGGTGAACATAGGGACAAAGTGATCAAGAGTAAATCACATTCTAAGAAATGGCAAGCCCAGAATGATGGATGTTATCTCTCTCTCCAGTGAACTTGTGGAGCCTGGTGGCACACTGCTGTTTTGTCCGTTGATGGCAACTGTTTCCCTGATAAACTATTTGCATGTACTTGGTAATCAGCTTCCTCTAGTTCATGTCATGACATCTGGAAATGGCCAAAGCCTGGCTATTAACAACTGGCTTTGCAGCTCAGCAGGAAGACTTTGGGCTCCTGATTTGCTAATCAGAGAATCAGGCAGTTGCTGCTGCTGTCTGGGCTTGCAATGTGAAATACAGCATGCTTACAGCTGAGGGCAAGGCTACTGTGTGGGGCACTCCAGATCCCAGTAGCATCCGATCCACCCTCCTGTCTATGAATAGCGGCCTGTGTGCACCCATAAGGTGAAATAAGCAGGGGTTGAGTCTCCTTCCCAGCTGGGGACCATTTGTGCTTGGGATTGTCCAAGGAGCTTAGGGAATGCATCCCTCTGCTCCCATGGCAGGCTGGTACTGAACTCTCCTGCATGCGGTTTGAAAGGTCCAGGTAAAGCTTTCCCATCTAGGGGATTAACTTTTCTTGAATTTTCTTGTCTCTACAGGGAAGGGAAGAGAGTTCCAAGTTTTCAGTAGTTAAGAAAAACCTGTAGCAAAAAACTGCAGAATCACTCACAAACTTGCGCACCACTTTGCCCAGGCGTTCCCTGTAGGGCAAGTGAATAAAAAGTGTGAACTTTTTAAGACAAGATATTTGTAAGCTGTGATTTCCCCAGGAAAGAAAGGATGACTTTTCCAAATGTGAGTGATTTGAATGCCTTGTCTGATTAGCCCCAAACTTCTGATACAAAAGTATTTGGCAGGAGACCACACAGGATAAACTTCAGACAGAAATCATTCACTTGGAGGAAGAGGTCTCGAAACAGGACTTCTGGTGGGAAAAAGAGTTAAAGTTGTAACAAGATAGCGGCTGCTCTTCCAGTGCAACCACTCCATGATATAACTGACAGGAAGCAATAATCCCCTCTGCCTTGTTCACTGCATTGGGCAGAGACACCAAAGACTGACCAATGTTTAGGGCAACAGCCACAGAGAAATCCCTCTCTCCTCTAAACTGGCATCACCCACAGACTGCTTTCCTTCAAGGATGCTCAGGTGATGTTGAAGACCATTGGAACAGGAAAACATCACATGTTAAAATAAATCTTCTTTTCATATGGAGCAAGACATTTTTTCCTTTGTCAGAAGCATTGCAAGAGTTTTGTTGACAAATTGACTCAATTCAGCTCTTGTTCAATGAAAAGAAACCTACTTAGTTGCAAAGCTGCTGTCTATTGTTAGGCTGTGAATTTGTAAGAAAGATGAGGAATAAATCCCCTTTGCTCCTGGCTAATATGTGCATTTTCGAAGGGAAGTGAACATTGTTAAACCTGCACCATTGCTTATGAGTCAGCCATCTAGAGCTGTTTTCTCTTCAAAATCATTATTTTCAAAAAAAAAAATCTCCATAGTTGTTACTTTCTCTTTATTCTCCTTCTGAATTTTGAGCAGATTTGTTTGGGACATATCTTCTAACTTTATCTACCAAAATGGCTGGAAACGTAGAACAAAACTTGGTTCTCTGTAATGTGACCAGCACACAGGCTGGTGTTCATGCCTGTGACGATGTCCACAGCAGCACCATGGCCCCAGTTTGCACCGATGTAAATCCACCTCATCTTTTCCCTCTGGAATGTCCTTTCTGCTTGGTTGCCCCTGTGCTGCCACCGGGGGGGAGGCAGCAGGTGAGGACGTGGGGTAGGAGCTGCTCAGGTGCTTTCATATGTTTTCTTTCAGTCAGTCGTGAGGCTAGAAACAAAATCCAAGATTCCCGTTTCCTTTTCCTAACACTTACTCTGGATGAACAGTCCTGTATGTTGAAGAGGTAGGATGAAAATCACAAGACTTGGCAAGGCCGGGGTAATTTCTTCTCAAATTTGGCCTACGCTTCAGGTTTTTGAAGAATAGCTTTTATCAGTCTTCCCAAGAGAGTACTTCTAAACAAATAAATATTTTTTTCCACTGATGTTTACAATCAGAAGGGGCAGCCAGAAAACTTGAAACCAGTGAAAAATAAATTGGTCAGTCAGTGTCTTTGCCAACAGGGAAGTAGAACAAAATAAACAGCATCTGTTATGGAAATATTTTTATTTGAAAGGTATTGTCCAGTCTCTCAAAGACTATTAGCAACACTGTTGAGGACTCCTGGCTTATATCTTTGATTTATGTTTTGACTTGTTCACATGCATCTAAGTGTTGAGAAACGGCCAGTTTCACAAACAAAGCCTTTTATTCATAGCTATGCAGGGTTCATGTTGCAGTTTTGTGTACAGATAATTACTTTGTGTATCTTGACATTATCGTTTTTCACGTTTGATAATAGTTGCTATTGTTTGCCAACAATTAGTGTCTTTCTGGGGCCTCTACCTTTACTGCAGGCTGTCGCTTTCTCTGTAATCACCATTGATTCAGCAAAGCACTTATATTTTAATTTTGAACACACGAGACCAGCTATTGACTCCAGAGATCTGCCTTAAAGTTTAATTTTGATTAAGTCTGTGTGGCTTATTGGCTCATGGCCTAATCAGGAAGTGATCTTCAACACAAGCAGTCCTGAACAATTAATGTATCATTTGGAGACTAAAAAAAGTGTGAATCAGTCCAGTTAATCTTTGGGGCTGCAGCTCAGCAATACTGGTGCCCGTAGCCGTCTAAGACAAGGCATTCAGCTCCCTGCAGGATCAGCGCTGTGTATGGGTGTGTGCTGGTGGGGCAGTCTGTCACAGGTATGGATGTGAGAACTTCTCTTTAGATTTGGAGCCAGTCCCAGAAAGATTCACGAGGACAACAGGAAGGCATTAATCTCAGCAAACAGAGACTCAAGTTTGATCCCTGGGGTTTTGGAGTTGGGGATACAGAGGACCCGAAGCCCTCTATACTCCAACTGGAAAAGAGATATTGGCAGCATATGAAAGGGTTTGAGCTGCTTTGGAAATGGTTGGTACAGAAGCACAGTTCCTCTTGGCATCTCAACTGCTGGTGCTGGGCTGGATGTCCAAAGAAAGGGTCCCTTCTACATATCATGCAGCTGATGCTATGTGGAGTAAGTGGGTTGCACTGATCACACATTGAGGTTGAATAGGAAACCCTGATCTCCCAGGATCTTGGAAGTGATCCTGGACTGTCCAAAAGGCAAAGATTTAGGAATATCGCTAGAGGAGGAGGTGATGTGTGCTGAAGAGGCCCCACTACATAATAAACTACCAGAAAATGAGAAGCAATATCCCCTGTTGATTGATGAGTCCCATCATATTGTAATAAAACATTGAAGGTGGAGGGCTGCTGTGTGGTGTCCTACATGATGAGTTGCAGAAACTGCTAAAGGACAAGTTGACTTAACTGGTAAGCCAGGACAGGGTCCCTTGTGCTCAGGGGGTCTCCAGAGCAAACTGTGGTGTTCCCATCAGCCAACGCACAGGAAAAGTGAATCCTGTGTGACCACGGTGCCAAAAGGAGATGGTCAGCCTTTTGGAGTAGAGGGGAACTGTGGTTTAGAAGTAAATATGGAAAGAATGTCCTACCTTACTATACACACTTCCCACTTCACCAGAGAGCATCCCATTTACTTTAAAAGAAATAGGCATCTGTTCAAAGAGCTCTCCTTCCCTGGTCCGTTGAATTTCCATCGCTGCAGCCAATGTACTCCACCTTCCTGCCTATAGGAGTGGAAAAGGACAGCGAGACAGGAGACTGCTGGAATCTCTCCTCTCTTCTGATTGCTTCTTGCAAATGCAGTGTTGGACCTTGTCAGTGCGGAGGAGGAGGATAGTTCTGGGAGTACAGAAACCTGTCAGAAAATCCTGTCAGAAATTTTTCACCAAAACTCATCAAGTTTCCCCACCAGCCTGTAGGAGGGTCTGGTGGACAGGTAACAAAGATGATTCCTAGCTCAAAGGTCATAATACTGACAAACAGAAATTTTGAAGTTAATCAGGACATCTTGGTTTATGACCCAACCATGGACTTCAAATATGTGCAAAAATCATAAAAACCTCCCTTTGCTGCTGGCAGTGATTCCTCAACTGCTTTAGAAATGTCTCTACTCTGCATACTTATCTACTGTATCTTGGATAAGACTTTTGTCTTATCATCTTGCCTTACATGGCGTGCGAGCGGGAGAGCTACATCCTCAGGAAAGAACTATTACTTTTGTCCTTTTAAGGGCATGGGAGAAATTTAAGTGCACCTTTGTGTCTTGTGGCTGAGCATTCAAGAAAGTGATTAGGCACTTAATTAGGAGCTTAACTTTCATTGAAAAACAATACACGTGTGTGTTGTACACTGGCTGTCTCGATAAGATGGTTTCACTTATTCTATCAACCTGAGCTCCTTGGACCATCGTTGATTGTATCTGGCAGTGGTAATCAAGTGTGCTATACAGAACACAATTAAGTTTTAAATTAAGTTTTGACTGAGCTTTCTGCTCTGTGCTATGTAAGACCATTTGGGTAGCAGTAAGTACAGTTTAATCTCAGTTTGTGCTCACTGTGTGCCATAAACTGATCAGACATGTTCAGCAACTATCCCACACTCAAAAATATCACTGCAAATGAAAGGAATTTTGCGTAACACTGAAAGGCAGTTAATTTGTTAACAGCCTAGCCACCAAATTCTCAGCTCTTCCCCTATGTCTGCATGCTTCTCTGTGATGCTAAGCTGTGGATAGTATTGGAGAGAAACTACTTCAGCAGGGCAGTCTGCAGAATGACCATTGGTTAGTGAAGAAGAGCAGACATGAGCTGCTTCCAAATTTTGTGTGTCCTTCATAGCTAAAAGTTTGGGAATGGTCTCCTTGTCCTCTCCAGGAGTATTATAGAAATCTCTTCTATTGACCAGCAGTTGAAGATCATTCTGTAGAGTCAAAAGTGGCATACTGACAGCCTTGACTAGTACAGGTTTATTGGACTAGCCCTATAACAATACTCTGAAAACTCCTTTCAACAAGAACAACACTTTGTGGTCTAGATTATATTGTTGACAGAATATTCAGAGCTCTTGGTCAGTTGGGAAATAATTAAGATTATTTTTTTAAAGGTGTTTTTTGTATTGGTTGCTCACAAATGAAATACAGATGCAAGACTGCTTGGGCTATAAATCTGGCCTCAATCATTCCTAACATTTCAACATCATACTGTGTAAAATGGCCCCCACTTAAGTAATTTCCAAATGACTGAACTTCGTATTTTTCTTCTGTTATTGTCATCAACCTCACCAGATGTCATAATCAAGGAAGAGCCATTAATGAGAAGCTGCTGGTAATTTTGGCATGTCTCAGTCACTTCCACGTGAATACCTGGAGAACAGACTGTGCATCTACAACTGCCAGTGTGAATCAAAAAACTAAGAGTGAGAGGGTGGATGTTAGCCGCTTTTACAAACTGCTCTGTATAATCAAAATAAATAGCCCTGTCAGTGTATGGAAAGGCAACAACCTGCCTCATGAACAAGATGAACCTTTCCAGTCTTGTGGTTCCACAATTGTATGTTACAGCTAGAGCTGGAGGCAGTTGTCCTTTGCATCAAACTGAGCATGCTGAGCAGCGACTATTTTATAACCCAGCCTCAGTCTGTTATTTTAAGCTATTATTCATACAACTCAGGTATAGCATTGGCTGATATAAATACCTGGCTGCTCCAGTAGATCTCTTTTCTTTTAGCATGATATATATCAAGACAGCAAAGAACGATCAATTTAGATTGTTCTGTTGCTGTAAGTGATGCAGTCACTGGCTGTGTCTCTGCCATTAACTCCATCATTAACTTCTCCTTATACAGAGCAGGCATATTCCAGATATTTGCATGGTTTAACACATGTGTTTACATATTTCTTCATCCAGACAGATTTTCTCACTGATTGAATCTGAGAAAGCCAATGGAGAGAGAGGAAGAAAATGGAGAAGAAAATGTGTGCAACATATTTCTCTTGATGTATGTTTTCATCCCAGCTGCTCTTGTAATAGATGTGATGTCTGAGAGCATTTTGGACACGATGAACTGTGACCTTTGGACATGATGGACTGTGTGACCAATGGCCCATCCCCAATACACAGAGGTAAACTTTCTCAGACTAAGGATTGTCCTCAGCCTCCCTCCAATGTGCAAGTTCCCTATGTGGATCTTCATAATGGAACAAGCCAAGATCGAGGTCTGAACACCCAGGTATCTTGGACAAAAATATAGTTCCAGGGCCCCTTGTGGCTGCCCGTTACGACTGTATGGAGAAGTGGTTGTAAAGCTGAAACCTGTTTGCAAACTGTTTGTTGAATCAAAAGCTGAGTTACCATCTGGTCCCTTTGTGCAGCTTTCCCTTTTTGCTGTTTTGCAAGTTCTTGCACATGGGAAGATTTACATTGTTGATGGGGAGTGAATTTTGAGCCTGTGGCCAACATGCATTTAGCCAAGAAATAGATTTTGTTTTGCTGTTTAACTTTGAAACAAAGGTAGTGTATTAAAGTCAAGTAAGGTCATGTAGTCAGTGATCAGAAATCATGCCATGTGCCCCAAATGACCAGGCACAAACCCTAAGCAGTAAATTACTTACAATGGATAGAAGTGTGTTAAGAGCAGTTTGGGAATCACCTGGTGCTCTGGTCGCTTGAGAAAAGTTATGTTTGGCTCTATTAAATGAAAAGAGGGATAAATCCCCACAATCTACTTACAGGAAATTTGTAAACAGAGGGGCTGGAAAAAAATATGGTAAAAAATTTTTCACCAGTTCTAATTATTTAACTACTACGGTATGGATACTTCAGTAGTGGAGAGGATGATGGGACATGTGTGTTAGAGAAGTCTGGATTGGATCCAGACCTCTAGGATGATTTTCTGTGACAGTTTGGTTAATTATAAGAACCACATGAAAAAAGGCGCATAAACTTCATCCTGTTCTGTTTTAAAACTCTCCCCAGAGCCTAAGTCCTTCTTTAAAGGTTACCCTCTGATATGTAACACATCCCGTGTTGTTTTACTAAGCTATGACTCTGTAATAAGTGTTTGAAATTTACAGCTTCAGTTAGTCATAGACTTGAGAAGTGTTTATTTTTTCTCAGTTGTTCTTGCTATGTAATGAATGTAACTCACCGAGTACTCTCAGACTCTAGCCCTGGACTCTGGCAGCCTTGTTCTTTCCAAGAAATAACACATTGGCTACAACACGCTGGTAATATGAGTGAGGTCCTTCTGCCTATTACAGAATAATAATTTGCAGACTGAGGAGGAGAGACTGGAACCGAAGTCACACAAGGTCATTTCTGACTGAACTGAAAATAAAGCCCATGTTTTAAAGGCAACTTAGTAAAATTGCAGCCACTTATCCATATTGGTTTACAGAAAGAGTCTGTCTGCCTACTTGGATGTGGTGGTTGCAAAATGGGGGGTTCCTTTTCCATAAGTAACTCATTTGTTTCGGTGAGTTAAAATTCCCCATTTGGGTAAAGGTCTGTGACTGCTGGCAGTGATTGTGATTAGTACCATGTTTCAAACAGCTCAGGGTTTCTTGAAGGCACAGTGGGAGCTGCTGTGCGTGAAGGACTCTGGATCTTCTTCAGGAGATTTTAGAAGCATTTGTTTGTCTTTTGAGAAATGCGGAATATGCTTTGTGGGAGAAGGAAACGCCACCATTTATGCAAGGCGTATGTTCAGTAAATGAATAATACAGCAATTAAATTCCGATTAAAACTATGCTTTTGTTCATCAAGACTGATTAGCAAGTGCTTACTGAAAAGTACTTAATTTATTTAGTACTTCCATCACGTTCTAAACAATAGCTGCGTAGCATGTATGTAAAGATTTGTTTCAAAAAAGTCTCAGTAGCCTTTTGGTGTGTAGAAAAGCTGAAGTGGCCCTTGCCTCTCGCTGCCCCCGGTGAGTACCCGCTCGCTGCATGGTAGTCACAGGGTGGGCTCCCCCAGTTGCTGCCTCAGTTAAGCAGTGGTTGCCCCCCAGCGGTTGTGGTTGCCCCCGGGGCGGGCTGGCGCGATGCCGTGTCATGCAGCGGGTTGCAGCCCCGGCAGCGTTGCCTATAGACTGCACGGCTGCTGCTGCAAGGGCCCTTTGCAGTTGCTGGAATCTTTGCCAACGTTTTGCTGTTTGAGCTGAAGATTTATTTATTTATTTATTTTTGCTGGTGCTCGCTTCAGAGCAATGTGTACATTTTTCTTAATTCAATAAAGATAATATGGGTTTGATTTTATTTTCTGAGGTAGTTAGGGAAGTTTGCAGTTCTGCCTGTGTTCAAGGATGGTAGGTTCATTTTCACTGGCGTTAGCTGGGAGGTATTTTATTCTCCTTTTTCATTGTTTTTCCTTTGATATTCTCAGTCCGGGCTGGACTTTCTCATTGGTGAGTTAGCCTCTTTTCTGTCTGTCTGCCCATAGCATTACCTTACAGGCTTCCTTCACGGCCCCTGGAGGCTGGCAGGGCTGTCAGACTGTGGAGGGCTGAGGCAGGAGTGTTTGAATTCCCTTGTCAGTCCCAATTGCCCTCATGAGGAGAAGCTGGGCTCAGTGGCTCTGTTTCTAATGTATCTGCAACTCACATGTCCCCATGCATGAACATTGCTCAACACCAGCACCCTGGTCCTCAGCTGTAGCAGCTGCTGACGGTGTGGACAAGTGAGAGTGTTTTCAGCCTTTGCCATAGGCAGGACCAGATTAGGTGGTCTCTGTCTCGCCATGCTCTTGCAAGGAGTAAGGATGGAAATATATCCTGCCCTTTTTTCACTGCAAAGTGCTGTGGGAGAGCTGCTCTGGGCCTGCTGAGGCAGTAGTCACTGCGCTTGTCAGGATGACCCAAGAGGCACCGGAACAACTGCTGATGCCTTTGCCTGCTGCTATGCTGACACTAAGCACCGCGTGCAGCTGGGTCCTCTCCATGGACTCCATCTGGTATCTCCCTACCCTGACACCATGCAGGTCTATATAAACGGCGAAGCAAACCTTAGATAGCCTTCACCGAAGCCCATTTAGAAGTGGATTGAGCGGGCTGTGAGCATAGGCCCCTGAAAATGCAATAGAGGCTTCATGATTTACCATGTGTCCAGACCCTCTGCTCTGCACAGGCTCCAAACCTCATCTGCCTTTGTAGTCATGTCAGGCAGAAAATGTGACCAGGGCATTTTCACTGTGGTAGCTCCACCATGTTTCCTGTAAGGGGCTTGAAACTGCCTGCTAAGGGTTTGGCAGCAGCCTGAACTCACAACTGCTGGCTACACAGGCTATGGGACGTATGGACCTCGGTCATGGGATCTAGCAGGAATTCAGGGCTCTGGGAGTATTCTTACGGGCTGTATTTCAGTGTAAATTATTTACCTCTGAAAATATTCTATTTTTAGGGCTTTACTGGTCCAGAAATGTGGCCCTTTGGAGGTGGAGGCTGATTCAGGCTTGCCGCTTGGGTTAAAATATAAAGCTTTCCTATTCCCCCCAGATCACCTGGTACCCATCTGGGGGAGCTGCAGAGAAGGATGCAATCCCCTTGCCCAGAAGCTGAATAAAATATCTCTTCATTCAGCAGAATGGAAAAGAAAAATAGAAAATGAATGCATTAGAGACTCATATGTTGTTGTGCAAACAATTGCTTGGCATCGGAGCAAAGCCAAGTAACCCCACCAGAGCTCATTCACAATCGGCCAGCAAGCAGGAGGGTCAGCTTCATTACACAGGGGATTCTGCCCAAGTGCAGGCTCCAATCCAGCATGGAGATGTCAAGAAAGAGCGAAGGCAATGTAATCAGCTCTGAGTGTAAATGTTGCAGTCCGTTAGAGAAGGGAGCTCATAACATCTTACAATGAGTGAAGTGAGACTGGAGCTGAAGTAAGGAGGAAATCAGGGTTGGAGGATTTTCTGACTTTTGAGGTTTTATGAACCTTGCAAACTGTTTTATGGGTTCACAAAGCTAGCTGAGTCTGTGAACCATTTTTTTGTAATTTAAACCCTTTTCTTTCCAGGGCCAGTCAGGTTAACAATAAAAATAATGTCAAGCAATGAATTAAAGCTGAATCTGTTCAGCAAAGTGTAGAACATCCCACCAGACTCAGCTGAGCTGTAGCAAACTCATGTGCTGCCTTTATTCGCTAGATGATGTGTTGGCTGCTCGTGTTGGCTGTGATTTGTTTCTAGTCTCATCCTTATTTTCAGTAACTTTCAATCTTTTCAGTTTTTTTTACTCTGGTTTCCTAAGGAAACAAAGGTTATGAAATTAATCTATATGTACATGTATCTCTCCTATCCAGTGTTTTTACTGTGACAACTAACTTCATCCAAATTTACCAGAAAAGCACAGTTCCCAAAGGTACTTGTGTTCCAGTATGTTTTGTGAGGGTAAGTGCCTGAAGAGAGGGGCAAGACCTTGTTAATGTTTTGAGCAAGGGGCAAAACTTCAGGGACCTGAACTCATTAGGCATTATAAACTTACTCCCCACCAATGCAAGAAAAGAGGAAGGAGTGGGCTCAGGAGAAACACACCACGCTGCAACTTCAGGAAAAACTTGCAACTGCCATGACGCTGGAATCCTTAGGAAACTGTGTCGTTATCTCACGGAGCTCTCAGGGTTTCTGCTTTACTGAATGTCTCTGCAAAGCAGTATGTAACCTATAACATCTGAGAACAAATCAAACTGACAATCCAGGCAGCGGTGAAACTAGATCAGTCTGTTTGTTATTCTATGGCTAGTCATGACAGAAATGTGGAGCTTGTTTCACAAATTGAAACATCCCAAATTATCAGCAGGCCTGTGACCATTCCGCGTTCTTGTTTTTTATTGGTAGTTACTGAAGCCAAAAAGGACCAGACCAACTCCCTTACTTCATCTCTGCTTGGCTGGGAATGTCGCTGTTGTCTGATTGTGCTCCTAGAAATATCAGACTTGGCTTTGCATCAGAGGATGCTGGATCTGGAGGCAGCGTTTTGTGAGTTGATCCCACCACGTGTGGCATGAACTCCCTTTGGAGTCTACTGCTTGCTCTGGACTCTAAAAGACAGGCGTATGTGAAAGGGACAGTGACGTGTGAATGTTTTGGAGTTAGCTCCAGATAATGTTGTTTTCATGTCCAAATTTCCACACGACCCCTGAGATTTCAATAATGAGTTTACGAAGGGGGAGAAAATAATAAAAGATATAGATATTTTAAAAAGGGGTGTGTGTATGTGGGGGTGGTTACCTTCTTGCCAACATATCCGTCCTGCACAAAGTATCGGATATTCCAGGGGTACAAGTGTTCCTCCTTCAATCCCTGAAAAGCAGCTTGGCTTGCTGACATGGAAGTACTACAGCTGGGCTGTGGCAGTAAGTGGTGTATTTCCTCCAGCTTCTCTTGAAAGGTCATCCTGAGTTTTTCATCCCTTAAACTCTCGCATTCCTGGCAAACACTCTCTCATGGTCATACACCAATACTGCTACCAGGTAAGCATTTTCATGACCAAAAACCAGGTGCCTAAATGTGTGTTTAATTAAAGTAACTTCAGAGGTTTTCCACCACACCTTTTCCTGTATTGGGGTCCAGCATCTGTCCCACTGGATTGGGGATTACCTCCCATGTGCAGTTTTTTGGAAGAATACGATTGCTTTGGGAAATGCACAGAGGTGCCATATACAGGCTCTGCCCTCCTATATCCTGCTATAAAGTGCTGCATGCAGCCAGTCACTGAGGCTTCATAACCAGGTGTCTGACCAGCTTGTAAAAACTGACTTGGCTTTTTATGCAGCTACCACTGTTGGAGATGCTTGCCCAAGGCCATGGTGCTCTGCAGGGTCTTGCCTGGAGAATGGTCCTGCCTGTGTTAATTTGCAGCCTAAACAGAAACATTCTTGGGAGAGGAAATGGGAGTCCCTGCCTCTCTTTGGCCTTGAAGCAGTTTGCTAGTACACTAGCTGAAAAATATAGTGGTCCAGGAAAGACTGCGTTGCAGTGACAAGGCTGCTTTGTCTCATGGAAGTTAGAAATTAAATTCTCTCCTTTCCAGAGTTGCTGTTTACAGTGTTTTACAAATTAAAAGTGCTAAGCATACTGTTGAAGCATTTTGTTTTACAAACCATGAGGCCTGACTTTGGGTGTCCCTAGCTGTAAATGGTCCCTGGTACCTTCCAACCATCCATCAGCTGGTGTGGGGCCAGGAGTGCTCTGTCCTGATGCCCTCAGAGTCATCTTTGTGCCACCTAGGGCCGAAGATGCTCCAGGCTGTGGTCTGTTGTGGCCACAAACTTTTTTCTTTGGACAGAAGCTGAATCTGGCCCTGAAAATCATAGCAGGGAAAACAGCCTGGTTTTTGGTGTGGGCTGATTCCTGAGTGAGCCTCCCAGACCCTGAGTAGAGGGGCATCCCCCATGATGATTGGTTTCCCATTTGGCTAAGGAAAGATGGTAGGTAGGCAGTGTTGCAAGTGCAGGTCATGACTGTGTGCTGTTCTAGCCAAAATTGCAAAAACCAGCTGTCAAATGAGTAAGACCAGCAAGGGAGGGTTTTGCTGCTTTGTTGCTCAGGCCATTTTGTGGGAGGGAGAGAGGAGTGAAGAAGCGGGGCTTGATCCATCGCAGGCTACCTGCATTCCTTCTCCAGGGCGGGTGCTTCACAGCACAATTCCCTTATGCTCTCTTATCAGCAATGGGAAGGTGTTTTATTACTGGGTTGCTGCTGGCTGCTCACCAAGCACCTCTGAGACAGGAATCGTCACTCAAGCTAAATTAAAGAGTGCTTGAGTACATACAGGGGGAAGGAAAAACAAACTGTCAGGAACTGAATCCAGAACTCCTGACATTCAGAGCTGTCTGGACATCAGCCTTTTCCCCCTCCCCTAATCGAGTGCCCCTCTTGCAGATGAAACCTGGGTTTCCAGAGCTGCCCAAAGGAGTTAGCACCCAGCTTCTTTAGACTGAGACACCTAATGTCATAATTTAGGATTTCTGGGATTTCCTCTGACTGTGTCACTAGTTCTTTGTATGCTCATGGGCGCATCAGTTAACTTGTGTTAAATATCCTACTCCATGCAGCGAAGCCCTCACACAGCCCAGGGATGCTGCAGGCTGTGGAGAAGGTGTGCGGTTGTTTAAGCTGGGATGTGACACATGGTGTAGACCAGAGCAGTGTTATTGCTGCAGGTATTAGGATATCTTCTGGTGTGGCAAGGCCATGGGAGCCCTGTTTCGGGCCCCACCTTCACATCCAGGGGTTGTGCTAGCACAACAGCAGTGCACGGTCGCTGCCATGTTTGCCACGTGAGGCCCCCAAGGGCAGCTGGGGTGAGATGCCGGGAGGCTGGGGAGAGCCCCAGGGTCCCTGTGGGTCATGTCACTTGCAGACCAGCCCTCTAGACAGCCTACAGCAGGGCAGGGCCTGCCTTCTTTCAGGCACTGTTTTTTGAAGCAGCCCGTAACACGCATATAATACAGGGATTTTGTTTTGTGGGAATTGTAATCTATGGCTTCCGCTTTCCTTTGGGATGGAAATGTATGGACCTGGCAAGGAAGTGGCTGATTTGGCAGCTCGGCAAGCCTTGGCTGTGAATGGAAACAGATTGCATAGTCTGCATCGAGGTTTGGGCTGGGAAGGGACGGGGTCTGGGAGTGTGGCAGGGGAGACATTCGTTAGTGTGTGGGATGCCTGTAGGACCATAGAGACTTGGCCATCTTATATTCTGCCTGTTTTAACCCCACCAGAGTTTACACTTATCCTCTCATGGGAAGGGATGCTGGGCTGAGTTCCCTCCAGCCATCGTTTTGCCTCATCTCGTTCTATGTGCTGTGGAGCTGGTACCTGCCAGAAGTAGGTCTGGTTGTATCATGGAAGAAGCATTTTCCTAAGGGGAAAAAAAGTTAATGCTTTGGTGTGTTTTCACACAATTTTAAAATTTAGGACAATTGGGAAAATGTATATTTATAGCATTGCGTCAACAGTTATTAATAGATACTGTTGTAGAAAACAGTATTTTCTGCCAAAAAAAAAATGTTCTCTCAAACATATTTTTCTTACCTATGTATTTGTGAAAATCAGTGACCTGAACAATAATTGTCTGGGCTGAAGGAGAGGAAGAACTGCATGTAGAAAAGGAAGATGTGGGGAGATGTGGGTGGCCTATGGAGGGAATTCGTTAACATCCCTGGTGAGGGGCCTGGATGGGTCCCTGCTGAATTCTCTGTCATCACAGAGCTTCTGTGGCAGACAGAGGAATCCCACCCTCCACCCAAAAATGTCCTGCCTCTAGGCATTGTCTAACTTCAAGCTTTTGAGGCAGTTATTTAAATACTTGTGGCTTCGAAGAGCTTGTTCCCGATAACCCCCAGTGAACTTCTTTGGTAAACCAGCCCTGACTTTGACCCACGTCTTTGAACCACAAGGAACACCAGCTGACGTCTGTCTGTGGCATGCAAGTAGCCTGGAAATGGGATACCCCCATGGCTGTGGATGGCTTGTCTAGCTGCTTTTCCCTCCTGGAGGCACAAGACCCCTCTGCTGGTGGCGGGGGCCCTGCGGCTGTGATGGCTGAAGGGTGATGTATTGCTGGAGCACAGATAGGAATTTTATGAACGTTGGCTATCAGGATTTCTGTGATATCCTGTGATACCACAGGATAAACATCTGGGGACAACATCTATCATCACAACAAAACCTCTCTGAACTCCCCCAGAACCATGCTCTCTGTGAGCCGCTTTGGGCTGCTATTATGATTCAAGTCCACTCTCAGCCCCTGAACTGTTTTCAATTTGCTGATAATGATGTCATTTATTTCTTGGTCTGGGTGCAATTGCAAATCAAGTTGGCTCCCTGCAATCATCTTGCTCTGTCTCTTCCTTTGGTGATATGCTTCTCTGAGCAGCGTTTTGAACTCACTCATATACATGTGTGTGCAGTGAAGGAGTGTTACGGACCAGAGGAGATGATTTTTGTTTCTTTCAAGACAGCTTCCCAATTCCCCACTAATACGGTTGATTATGGTATTTGCAATATGCTGAGTCTGGATTCTGAACAGAGCCCAGGCAGCACTAGGATTGAAAGGCCTTTGGCAGGGGGATTGGAAAAGGCTGCTGGAACAGCTAAGGCAAGAGCAAAGCAAAGGCAAGGGTCAGACAGGTTTTCTTCATGCACACGGCAGTTGAATGAAATCAGGAATTGATCCCCAGGGACTGGGGCTAGAGGCTGCATTTGCATTCCAGGGCATCTCTCCCCACCCCAGCTGCAGCAGAGGGGTGCTGTGCCTCGTCCTGTTACTTCTTGCAAGGGTTGGAGCCCCTCTGAGATTTGAGAGATACAGCAAATGTGCCTGGTATTTCTGCCCCACGAATGCAGGGAGAGAGGATGGGTTTAGCAGTGGTACTGGACCCGCAGGACATACCAGGGTGGTGGGAGAAACCAGTACCTTCTGGTACATGAATGCCTGAGACAAATATCCAAATTTCTTGTTGCTGGGCTGCGTGGGGAAGAATCCCCCCAAGAAAGTGGACTGAGCTATCTGGTTGCCACCTAGTATGGAGTAAAAAGGTTGTGATTTTTCTCTAATAGCAGCATCTGCTCTGTTTCCCCAGGTTTGCAGCACCTTGCAGTTCCTGCTGTCTCCAAGCTCAGATATAACTTGCTGTTTGCTGCCATTCATAAGCCTTTGCCAGCACTACCGCTTCCAGCTCCTGCAGTCCTAGAGCAGATCTTTGTTACAGATTCTTTTTCCCAAATTAATTTGCTTGCTTTTTCCCCAGTCTGTCTCTTTATTTGTTCTGGTATGCTCAGAGTTCGTTTTAAAATCTCTCTAAATCCACTTGTGTTTTCTATGTCTCCCCTACTATTAGTAACACCTCTCAATTAAGTTTCATCTGTGAATTTATTTGCTATTTGTTTTTCTTCCCCAAAGGATGCAGCGTTTTTATGGTGACAGAACAAATATCTAAAGGTAGATTCCCAGAGTGCAGTGGAGACTAAGAAACTTTGTAGGGTGTTTTGGAATATATATCTTCAGGGCTGGGCAAGAAACCTGGATATCTAGTGATAGCTAATGGGCCTGAATGCCCCAAGGGCAGGGGGTGACATTTGAAGACACTCAGATTCCTGACAGCTCACTCTTGCAGAACAGGACTGAATCCAAATGGATAAGATTTTTCTGGAAAGAAATTTTAGTAAAGATCCTTATTATTGAACTAAGAAATGGGCTGCAGAAATGTAACTGTAACTCTCTGTAGTAGTGTTGCAAATATTTTTTTTACTCTGCATGTGGCATAGGGAGTCCAACAGCTCTGAGAAGCTCGGTATTCAAGGCCAAACTATGCTATCTTATGGATGTAGAGGAAAGTGTGTGTTCAAGTTCATTTGCATGTATGTTAAGTATTTATCAGTTTTCATCTGCTAAACACATACTAATTTGATTTGCGCTTAGCAACAAAGGAAGGTGTAGGTGACCCAGGGATTGTTAGGGTTAATTTAGCCTCTCTAAAGCTGAAGAAGCCAGAGGTGTTGAGTTTTTCCTGGGGCTAATGTTAATAAGAAAAATCATAGATTCGTTATAGTCCTGTCGTGCTGGAATGGGCCTGCAGAGATCTCCTTCATCGCTCTGCACTTAGGCAGGAGGATTATTTCTAGACAATGCTTGATTTCTTATTAAAAAAAAAAAAACCCTCCCTAGGTAACCTGCTGCAATGTTTAACTATGCTGATAGTCAGAAATCTTTCTTTATATCCCCTTTAAACCTACCTTGCCTTGACTAAAACTGATTTTTCTTCTCTTACTCTTAGTGAACAGGGAGAGCAATCGATCATCATCATCCTGACCTTTTAAATGTGAGAAGATTGCTATTACATCTCTCCTTAGTCTTCTCTTTTGTAGACTAAACAAATCTACTTCCTTCATCTATTCTTCATGGGCCATATTTTCTATACCTCTATCATTCTTATTACCGTCCTTTGGATTTTTTCCAGTTCTCTACATCTCTCTCTAATTGTGGTGCCCCAGAATGAATACAGTATTCCAGAAGAGTGAAATCATTGCTCTTGTGTTATATACACATAAAACTTGTGATAATATATCTTACAAAGTAATCTGTCTTGTTTGGAATGGCATCACACTGTCAGCTCATTGAGTTTATGACGTGATCATTTTATTCTGCGCAGTTGCCTGTTCGGTCAGTGCAGAGCTAATCATTCTCTCTCCTGTTTCCGCGTTTGATTTCTTCTTATGATGGTAATACTTTGTACTTGAACTTACCAAATTTCATGTTGGTTAGGACCATCTCTCCAATTATGAAGGCCATTTTTTATTCTGATCCTGCCTTTCTGAGGAGTGGCAGCCTCTTTCAACTTGTGATCATTTGCAGAGTTTAAAAGTGAGTTAGTTCTTTTGGCTGATATTCAGAAAGTTCGGACAGAACTGTTTGTTCAGGGGGGACTAGGGAAATGGTGGACATTTATAATGAAGGGGGGGAAAAGGGTATATATTTTTTTTCCCCACCCACTTGTATGTGACCATTTAAGCAGCTTCTGGTTACGGTGCCCTTTCATTCTTGAATTATTAAAAACATTGGCTTTTTTTCAGCTGTGTGTTGCAGTTCTACACTAGAGACATCTTGTAAGAAATGTATGAGTGCACATATCTTAATGCTATTTCCTCAAAGAGTTCTCCTTCCTTTTCTCATCCCATTCGTAGTAGAGACGTATTGACTTTTCAGGCCCAAAATGAGATCAGTTTTCCATATTATTTCTATTTAGGGAAAAGACTTATTATTTATTTGAGAAGAAGTTTCTGCAAAGATGTTCCCTCAGCCGTAAGAGAAGAGAATTAGGGACTGTGCTCTGCGATAAGAACTCCATCTAGAAGTGCAACTTGGCAGTTTTTGTTTCTCTTCCTCACTAAAAGTTCACAGGGAGTATCTGCCCCAGGAAAAATCCAGTTCCCTGAAATTCCCTCTCCCATGTGTCACCAGATTTCTTCCTGTGCAGCTTCCTACTATCACTTTCTCTTCTTACTCTCTTTTGATTCCATACTAATAATGCTTCTTCCTAGGCTGTTCATTTATTTAGCAATGATAACGGAGTTCACAAAAATAGTGGAGAAGTGGGAAAATACTTAAAGTGAAGGAAAAGGGATTTCCTTGTTCTCATCCTTACAAATCATTCACTACATGCAAAGTTGCTCCAGGAGGCTCTGCAAGCATCATGTGCAGCAGAGTCCATTCCTGTAGCATACTTCCCCGGCAGTGTGCTGACAGATACTGCTCCGACCAGCAATTCTAGCAACATCCCTGTCTGTCCGGCTGTCAGTGGACTACTTGAGTATTTTCAGTAAATCAGCTTTAATAGTCTCACCATTTCATCTGTGTAAGGTCATTAGTCCCCAGGTAACTATTGAGACAAACTGTAATCACGTCCCGTCTGCTGCACCATAAATCTTTATTTTTCACTCACATGTCTGCACTGGACTCAGTCTGGAGCTTTCCCATGATGTGGTGATCGACTGCTGGATCATTTCGTGTGAGGAACAGTCAGCTCTCCAGAGCTTCTGAGGGAGGGTGTCTTTTCTGAAAACTACACCCTCCCACCTAGATTTTGTCTGCCTAGACCTAGGAGTTGCTGGAGAAAGCCCTCAGGGATATCTCAGGGTAGCAAGATGCCTTGCCCTCAGGCAAGCCAAAGAGAGCAGAGCTGGGAACACCTGCCCTGGCTACCCTGCAGGTCACAGCTGCCCTCGGTTCTGTCCCTGTGTAGGTACAAACAAGGTGCCTTCCTCAAGTGATCCCGTGTGCTGAATTTGGCTGCCTACCTTGGCTGGTTTTGCCTTCTCATACAGCAATGGTGTTTGGTCATTTGCTGGATTTGATTGACAAGTGGAGGGCAGACAGTGCGGACGGTGCTACCTTTGTCACCCTTGTGTCCGAGGATGTCTTGGCTCATGCACAGCCGAGAAAGCTCATGTTGCCCCAGTGACTGAGCTACTCCATCTTGGCTCATCCTCCCCCTTCAAGGGCAGAGCAGTGCCGGCAACTCCCCTTCCCTGCCATGGAACATCCATACTGGGATTTGTATGTAAGAAGCAATTGTTATCTGCCCTGCCTAATTGCTGCAAACCACATGCATTTGGAGGCACCTAGGGCTGGGGGAGCCTGTTGTACAAGTCAAGATGAGTTAGGAGGATGTCAGGATGATCTCTGTACATAATATGAAGAAAGAGACAGGCTGGGAAACATTGGAAAAATGAAAAAAGGGAGCAATCAAGGAGAAAAGCTAGTTCTGGGCAGGGATACTCGGCTTGGCTGCCTTCCCTGTGGGCTTGTTCCATTAACATTTGGATATTCAGCAAAAGCTGTCTTTGCAGGGGTAAAGAGATAAGCAGAAATGTACTGATGTTTAGTTAAAAGTAGCAGAGCTCCAGGTTTCACGTGCTTTCTGGCTGGCTTCCTCCTCTCCTCTCAACGAAATACTCTGGCTTTTCTGTATCGAAATATGTGAGTGAGCCTGGGACATGCCTGGGTTCCCAGTGCACATGTGGTTCTGCTCCCCTCTTCTGATTTCATCCAGATGTCTCTTTTTATTTTAATTATTATTAAACTATGCTGCTATTAATAACTTGGAAGTAGGATTGCTCCTCCGAACAACAACTGGATGCAAAACCAGCACTGCATTTAATCTGAAGCGCTGGCTTCTTTCTTCAGCTATTTACCATCCTAGTATTAAAAGATGCATTCTCAAAAACAGGATGATATGAACCTTTTTTCGCCTCTCTGAGCTGACACCTGAAGGCTGCTGTTAATAGTAATAGTTATACTGAGTACTCTGTATTGTTATGAAGAAGTCACTAAGAGCAAAGTCCTTACAGGTGGGTTGGCTGGCTGCTGGGGACAGGCATGTGAAATCAATGTGTTGATTTTGCCGAGTTGAAGTCAGAGTATTCACCACCCCACAGAAATGAATGTTGTCTTTAATTACCGTTCTTGGTTTGCAGTATGTATGCAGGAATTTGACTTCAGGCAGAGCACAGAGCTGCCTTGCCTGGTCCTCAGCACAAGCAGCAAATATCCTTACATGATTCTTCTTAAATATTAATTTCACTGACTGCAAAACGCTGCTACTTATATTGCAAGTTTCAGGGCATGTCTGGAGGGATGCCACCTCTTTGAAAGAGGGATTACCTTCCCTTGCAAGTTTTGCTGCAGGAGCAATGCTGCTGGATTCATTGCCTTGCCAAGAAGCCCAAATATGGCACCTTTGTCTGAAGTCATGAGGGGAGGGAGAATGTAAACGGCGGTTTAGTTTTGTGGATGAGATCTTTCCACATCAGATCTGAGATAGGTCCGGTGTTTAGCATTGGCTACGTTATTTTCAAACTTTGGAGATGCATTTAGACACATTAGAATTAGTGACCCTGCCATTCAGTTGTATGGAGCACCTGCAATTCCCTTTGACTGTAGGCTGGTATGTTGAAGTTCAGGGCGCGCTATATGACAGTGATCACCTGCTGCCATTTGTGATGGTGTGCCCTCCGCTCCACGTCCCCCAACCTGACCTTTTCCTGTAACCCTACTTAAGCCATAACCACCAGTGGGGTCCCGGTGGCTGCATCCATCTCACACTGGACTTTGAGGGACGGTTGGCAACGTGGTATTCAAAGGCTGTCTGGAACAGGGACGTAGGCATCTCGCTGGTATGCAAGTATGACTATAGGTCAAACACCTTACTCTATAAATAGTGGATGGGCCAGGGCCCGTTGAGCTCTCCTGCATGACAGTGGGCTGCGTGTCAGGATCTCCCCTTGAGTAGGGACATTTCTCAAGGTTACTCCTCAAGGCTGAGAGATTCCTTGCCGCAACAGATCCTCAGTTAGTGACTAATAGCTTGCTAAACTTTGAAGCTTCGCTAAGGTTATATCTTTCATTCATTGTCCACATATAATCCATTAGACATGAATTTGACCAAATCTGAGACTAGGATTGGAGTAAGAGTTTAGAAAGCCAGGGTGTCCTCTCTGAACCTCATGACTCAAGGGGAGGGTCTCCCTGATGCATTTGTCTGACCCTGTCCTCTATGCACAAAATAACCAAGTGTACCTTGACATCAAATCTTGTTAAACCACCGTTGCATTTACTGCTGACTTTTGTTAACTCACTGGTTTATACCAATATTGTTGCTTCTCTTTTACGAGTGAAGTGTATTACTTCATCTGCGACACCAATCGATATGGAGAAACCAAACATGAGCCAAGCCGCTAGGAATTGTACTGTGTGGTGCTGTGAGAAGTGGACTTGATGATCCAGCAAGTCCTTTCCAGGCCTGCATTCCTTTGGTTTTGAAGCTGGAAACATGAAACAGCGTGATTTCTGAGGACCCTATTAGCTTTGGCTTTAAATGGTAGCACGTATCTCCTGAGAACCATTCGTAACATTAAAAGCTTTTCTTTTTTTCTTAATGATAAAACCTACACACTTTGCTCAACAGTGATTTAATGAGCGGAATATTCCCGTTGTCAGGGTCTGATGCTAATAATAGACAGATGGCTGGCAGTTCGAAAAGCAGACAACCCAAAATATTTGCTATATAAAACCCAAACCATATTAACTTGAAAAAAATTGAAGTGATTATTCCAGGGTCAGATTGTAAATGAGTTGGCAGTAAATACAATCTACTGACAAGATGTGTTTATCCTGCAAAAATCTTGAAAACACATATAGCATAAAATGGTGCATTTGATGTTAAGTGAATTATACACATGGAAAAAAGGAGGTGGGTAGGGGGAGCTTGAAAAAGGGTAGGAGAAAAGCAGTGACGGGAAACAACAGAATGAACAAAAAGGGAGAGGTGAAGATGAAATTTACTGGCTTGTTTCTAAGAGACAGTTCTGCCAGCTTCAGGATTAGGTAATAGTGTTCTGCAAACACCGCTGTTTTTGAAACAATACAGAGCACTGTTTCGAAAAAGTCACTAAGAGCAAAGTCCTTACAGGTGTGTTGGTTGGCTGGTGGGATCAGGTGCACATTCAAGTAGTGTTAGATGTTTATTGATGTCCCTGCTGTTTCTTTATTGGAGCAACCAACTCAGACTGATAACAATAATGTCCCAGAGTCTGACTGTTGTTGGGAAGCTGAGGGAGAAGTTGCATCTGAAGGTGTTTCTAAATGATGATGGCCACCCTCGGGTTTAGGTCATTTCTATTCCAGTCTTTTCTCGGGCCTAGTTCTCAGTCCTCAGTTCATTCCTGACAATCTCAAATCCCAGATCTCGCTCCACTCTGTTATCTCTAGCCACACAGGCTCTGAGGTGTAAGAGCACAGTCTCTGTGGGGAGCCCAGTGAATCCACCATTCGGGATCTAGACTAGCAGAAATTCCCATGAGATCAGGAAGTTCCCTGGAATTCTCCACTGCTACTTAGTGCCTGGGACAAGGCACAAAAACCATGCAGGGTGTGTATTATAGCCCTTCTTCAGAGATGTGTCCCGCTGTCTAATAGTCATGATAAAGCCGTCCCATGTGAGGATAGTTTCATTAAACCATTCTCTGGATAAGCACTGGAGAAAGACCCAGCAATTTGAAGATCTGTTTTGTTCTCCCATGTAGAAAAAAGGACAGGAGCTTTTCATTGCCACAGAAAGCTCAAGGTGTAAAATGTAATACGCTAGAACAACTTCACGGCTGCTCTTGGTGGTAAGAACTATTGACTGTCCCCCACATTAAATTCTATCCCCACACTGGGGGAGGAACAGTGGAAAATATCACATTGGAAAATGCTGTTTGAGACAGAGCTAGAGGTAGTGATAGCTACCTGGATTTATTAAACAAGAAAATATTCTGTGCAATAGTACTGCCTTGCTTGCAACCACATGAAGGGATAATGAAGAACTAGAAGGAAGATTTAGAAAGACAGAAACAAAGCAGCCTATGAAAGAACTGCAAGTAGACTCTCACAAAGAGTATTTATGCAGTCGATTGTTATTTGTCTGCACTGGATGAAGAAAAGCTTTCCATTTTGAATAAAATAGCAATGATTAATCCTTAAAAGAAAAAGGTTGCAAATGTAGTCAATGCAAAAAAAATCAGTGATTCTTTATTCTAGAGAAGATAGAAAGAATCTGTGAGCTTAGTAACATCACTGGAAATCAAGGGCTGCCAAACAATGGCATGCTATACCTGTTAAAGATTTAATTTTAAAATTAACTTGAATGTGAAAGCATGAGATAGATCTACTGAGAACCTTTCAGAAGAGTCACTGAAACTAAGTAGTGTAGTTCTGAGGAAGATAGGCATTCTCTGGCCTGCCAAGCAAAACAGTTACTTTTTAGCTGACAATGAAAACCTGCAGTTTAACAAGGGAGCTGTGATTATTTCTGCTATAACCTAGTAATGCAGATGAAAAGGTAAGGTAGACATAGCTTTATGGTCCTAAATCTAGTCCTTTCTGGTTAGCTAGAGTCTCTGCAGGCAATTACAAGCTGCCCATTACAGACACAACTGGTAGAGCCTTTGTGTAGCTTGTGGTAGCGAGCAGATGTTAAAGGGAGAGTTTGGAGATTTACGTACTGCCTTGATCCATGTGTCTATTTACAACTATTCTTTGAGCCACAGATCAGTTTTGGCAAGTTTTTTGACCTCTAAATGCTTCCACTTTTTTCGTTACAAATACGCAGTGTGAAATATTCAAAGTAAACTACAAAATTAGGCCCATTGGCAGAGGCATTGCTATTTTGAACTCGGGTTGTGCAGTAATGCAGTGCATCTGTAAGGCTTCCTTGTGCCCACTTGGATTTCTGGAGTGGTAATGCTGCACTGACCATGGCTGGGAACAGGCTTTTCCTAGATGCTGTACCCTCACACATTTCCAGAGTTTAGTCATACAGTTCGGAAGTAAAACATAAATTACAGCGGAGGCAGAGAGCAATTGACAGGTATGGGGAAAAGGGAGAAAGGACCTATTGTGTGAGCAGCAGACAGATCTGCTGACCTGAAAATATATTATTCTATGGAAGCGCAAACCAGAGGGGCTGTGGAATTTGTTCTCAATTCACCATGAAAACCCTGAGCTGAGGCGACCATCCATTTGATGCGGGTGGTCCTTAATGCATGTCATAATTTACACTTAAGGCATATACGATCCCCTGAAATTCCCTTCTTAGGAGGACCATAAAAACAGTGTTGCATATGGAGCTCACTGGAGGTTTCTGCAAAGCTCCCCCATTGTCAGACATAAACACATCCTATTATTCTAACTTAGGTCAGAGTTCAATGACTCCCCAAAGCTTATTTCAGTCCTAAGCTGATCCCACTGCAGTCCGGGTGGGCAGAATAGAAGTGTTTCCAATACAGCTACTTTCCTCTGGCTGCTCCGCTCCACAGTTGGAAGCAAACGTGACTCCTCGGGCTGCAGGTTAATGCACAGCTTATCGGTGAAATCACCCTTGCTCATCCTCAGGCTGTTTGCTGAAGGATTTTGCAAGCATTAATGAAGTTCCCTCTTCTCTGTACAGGAGATCCTAGGACTATCATTAGCCTCCTCTTCAAGAGCAGGAATCGGAAGTTGAAAGACTTCACGCAGGGAATCTTTGTTAGCACAAGAAACAGATCACAGATGTGCCTTAGCCCGTCTGCTGCCAAGGCAGAGCCCGGCCCCTCGCTGCACCCCATGGGGCTCGGCCCGCTCTCAGACGCAGATGCCAGCGCCACGCTGCTGAGCCGAGGGGCTCACTGTGGGGCTGGGTGTGCCTGTGCCCTCCCCGGAGCACTGTTCCCCATCCCATCTCTGGCAGGGCAGCAGCAAGCAGTCAGGGCGAACAGCGATGTACTCAGTCTGTGCAACGTGGCAGTTCCCTAGACCGAAGCTATTCTTTGCTCCCTGAATGCCCAATGCACTTTCCAGGTCCATTTGTTTCTTGCTTGTGAGCATGAGAGGCGCTCGGGTTGGGGAACTCCCCAGAGTGGTTCTCCAAAAAAGACACTGCTGCCTTTGGGGCCAGTGACCCAAGGGCTGTCAGTGCCCAGGACAGGGGGTCACAGATGGGGAGTGAGGAAACCCTTTTTCTGCTGAAACGAATGAGATGGAGGTGCAGAAGGGGTTTGCACTTGGACTAGAGGTCTGAGCTGTATGAGCTGGGGAGAAGGCATCCCATCCCGCCCTGGGAAACTAATGGTAAAGGTTTTACTGTGTGCCTCCATTCAGCTGACAGGAGGCAACGCTATCTCTTTGGACTACATGGCTCTGTGGTACAAGGGATGCCTCCATGAGAGCAGGTGAGAAACATTTTGGCCATAGCTGCAGTTCAGAGACTTCAGAGCCAAATAAAGCAATGCAGGAAAAACAGAGAAAAATTTGACCACAGAGTGTAAACAGAATAAAAAATGTTTCTTGTTAAGCATCTTGTAATAACTGGACCAGGTGCCTGGGGACAAAACCAAGCTATTTGACCTAAAATTGCAATGTGCATCAGTATTTGTTTCTCCTTTTCATTTTTCTATCTCCCAGAATCAGAGATGTGGTCAGCAAAAGACCAGAATGGCAACTCAAATTCAGAGATCGGATGGCTGGACCTGGCCCTCAGTAGTATTTTATCTTTGCCAGAGTTTAACAGAGAGAAAATAGCAGGGACAAGAAATGGACACAAAAAGGCTCTTTCCCTCCTCTGGCCTTCCCGGGAGGGCTTTCCCTGCTAAAGTTGTGACCAACAGGCTGCTTCCCCGCTCTGAAATATTGCCTGTTCCCTTCACCAGCAGTTTCCTGTGCTGACTGAAATATTAAAAGGGCCAAACAACGTGGTGGAAGTTTGTTTATTTGTAGGGTTGCATATTCATGCCTGGTTTAGGCTCGTCCTGCTAAGGAATGTCAGCTATTTTCTGGAAAGCTGAGGGGGGGTTATGGCCCTGGTGGGAAGCGGAGGCTTGTGGTGATGCCTGCGACCAGAGTCAGGCCCAGCTGGCCGGTGGTGTCCCCACAGTACAAACAGGGGTCGGTGGGGAAGAGAAACCATGTGGGAATGGGGCTGTGCCCTCAGGAACGTGCTGCTGGAGGGGGTGAATTGCCCCCAGTCCCATGGCTACCACAGGGGTGAGGTGAGGAGCACATAGGGATGCTTTGTGCCCCTTCGCTTGCCCACTCAGCCTCTAGCCTCTGTGTAGCACTGGGTGATCTCCAGGGTATTTGTTTTCCCAGACTCAGCCTCTACTGGAAGCTCTTTGGGAGCCTCCTTGCAGAGGGAGTCTGTGTTGGGACCTCCATTCCCCACCATGAGGGCTTCAGCCACAGGCTGCGAGGAGGTGGTGTACCAGGAGGAACAGCGAGCCAGACACTTGCATCCTGGGGCAATTATTTTTAAACCTTGTCTGGCAGTAATTAATGCTCAGCCTGGCAGCTGGGCCTCTCTCCGGAAGCCCGGCTGGTGCCCTTCCCTTGTGGTGAGGAGTGGTGGCTCCCCAGAGGTGGCCACAACAGTGCGACCCTCGCTCACAGTGAGGGGAACGACAGCAGCAGTGGCTGTCCCAGCGCATGCCGTTAGGAAGTCTTCATCTATATCTTGGGAAGCATCTGTGCTTCCTGCTGCTGTGGGGTTTCAGTGTGGCTGCATTGGGCAGCAAAGCTATGAGCTCCATACCTGCCACAAGCCTCACCAGGAGCAGGGAAGTGGAGATGCAAAGCCCATGGGGTGGCTCAGGCAGCTGTTTTAATCTCTGTAAGCAGTTGGCACAGCAAGCTGTATCAATCTGTTCCAGGGGATGGTTCTTGCCCAGGTCCAGAGGAAATACAGGTTTAAAGCATCGTATTTAAACAGACTAGTTAAATAAAAATGGAAGCAGCAGCAAACCGCAGCGTGCATTAAGATTGTGATGACTGAAGCATGAGACCTGGCAAAGATCAATGTCCTCTCATGGCAATGGCTAGAGGGGCCCTAATAAACTTGTAGCTGCATCCTCCTGAGGCTGTAGAGAGACCAGTATAGCTTATTATCCAGTGTAGTTCATTATCGTAGTGGGTTTAGTACAGAACCGAACTGGGATGAAGGGCTTGCTGGTTTTGGTGCTATGAAGTCGTGGTCCCACTGCAGACTGGGCTGTGCAGAGTGGCTCACTGCGCTGCCACCAGTTCACTTGCCTCGTGAGTTTGGAATCCCCTTGTCTGCATGCTGGCTGGACTTGAGCTGCTGAGGATATTGGTTTTGCATGTTCTTTTCCATTAGTATTATTTCAATGTTCTTTTTTTGTTGACAGTTTCTACAAAATATATGTTTTCATTAGAAAATGCCGTGACCCTTCCCAAATTTCTAGTGTTGGATGACATTTGAGTTTGTGTGTGCTTTGCAATCAAAGCCTTAAATGGTTCTTAAAAAAGAAAGAAAAAAACCCTAATATTTGAGGGGAGGGGTGTGTTTCAAAAGAAAGATTAGCTGTTGCTTCTGAAAACTGATTTTCTGGCAAACGGTTATATTACAGCCATTTTTCATTAAAAAATGATCTGCTGACCAGCTGTAGCACATTCATGTTTCAAGAGAAAGAGGGGGACCTCCACATGCCAGAGTTTGCCTTGGACAGTCAGAAAGTGGGAGGGGAAACAGTAGTCCAGAGCTTTTCCCAAGCGCTGGTGCAGGCAGCGCATGGAGGCCGTGAGAGCTCCTAAGAAATGTCTGACACCCGGGTGATAGCCAGGCAGTAAAATGCAGCTGCAATCCCTGCAGCGTGCTGCCAGAGCCCAGCACTGCAGAATGTCCCACGTTCTCCGCTGGAAGCTCCTCAGGGCAGGGTCAGGGCTACAGCAGTGGGGCTGGAAAATTGGCAGCTTTCTGTTTTGTGAAGTTCTTGCTTTATGTTTGGTTTCTTTTTCTAGATCGCTCTCTCCTTGTCTGTCCAAATGAAAGTGAGCAGTGTAGCTAAGGATGCTAAGTTAAGGGCTGCTCCCCTGAGCATCCCAGGGCTTGGTGGATGCTCTGTCCAATTTTTCCACACAGAAAGTTTCCTTGTTGCTTGCAGTGAGATTTTAGCCTGCATTGTGAGCATCCTGGGATCTTTGTGTTTGTGATAGAGCAACAGGCTCACAGAAGAAAAAAAAATCCTGACTACTGCCGTTTTTCCTGATAACTTATGCCTCTATACTTTTGTAAGCGAAATTACGTTTGCCCTGCATGTGTTGTAATTAATTTCTGTGTTAACAGACTACTGAATTCACAAAGCCAGTGACTGTGTAGCCTTTAGAAGAGGACTGAGGTGGCCTCAGGAGTTTGTACACTTGCTCTTTTTTGCTACCCTTTCTTAGAAATCAGAAGGGTATTTATTTCTGCAGTGTTTTTGCATGGGGAGGCAATGGACATGGGTGGCCCATCCTAACTGTGCAGGGGGTTGAGCCAGTCTTGCCTTCGCGACCATCTGCTAAACCGCGGCAAGCAGCAGGTATGAGAGTTGGGGTTAAGGGAGCTGGACCCTGAGCTTGCAACAGCAAACTGTGCTAAGGCTTTAGCCCCATGTTCTCAATCGGTTGCAGCTTGCACTGTCAGTGTGTGCAAAGTGCCAGGGGCTTATAATGAGGGAGTGCTACCTGTTGACAGCCTACTACAGCAGGTACCAAGAAATTCCAGTGTTCCAAGTGAGCCGTGCTGTAGTAATGGTACTGACATAATACAAACAGTCATATTGCTGGATTGTATTTTGCAGCTGGGAAAAGGTTCTACCACTTCTTCTTTGACCTGCTTATCAGACTGGTGAATCTATCGAAGGAGGGAAATACTGAAATACGAGTGCGATAAAAGATGGGAAGACACGCTGATGCGATTCCCCACACTTAGTTGCTCTCCGCAAATTTTCCTGCAAGTAAATCTCAGACCACAAAAATACTTGTAGAAAGCTCAGAGCTTCCTATCAGCACTCCCAGGAGTTTGTATCGTGGCCAGTTGTCTCCTGCGCTGCTTGCTTTGCTGAGAGTGGATGGGCACAAGTAAGTGGAGTTGAATATAGCAATGTCACACTAAGAATCGGTTTGCTTCCCATATGCCATTATGCTCCAGCACTCTTCTTGAGGTTGTCAGTGGAGTATGCTGAGCAAATGCCTGCCCTCTGGCTATATGCAGTGGTTGAGTGTTGGCATTGGACTACCAGCATGAAATCAGGTGTTGACCTGCAGCCTACCTCCTGCTATGGAGGCGCCCTGCCAGCAGTCCTTACTGGGTTACACAAAATGTGGGCTTGGTGCCAGAAGTTCCCTGTCATGGCTTTAGCTGGGAGGTGCTCAGCAGATTTCCCAGCCAGCAACAAAAAGCCTTATGTCCTGTCTAAACTTGATCTGGAATAGGCAGGGGGAGTTCCTGGACTGGGCTGTTGTTGGGGTCAAGCAGCCCCTCTTCCCCTATCACTCACTGCACATCACATGAGCTGCCAGACGGCAGCAGAGTTTGCTACCTGCTCCCCTGGAGGCGCTTGGTGCCTTTCAGATTTGGCCAAATTCATAAGACGATCATTTTGCCAGTCAGTATATTTGAAACTTGCTGGGGGTCTCTATGCCCTGTACCTGCATGCGTGGGAGGAAGCAACTCTTCGTTCTAGGAGGTGGCAGTGCTCCAGAGGACTCTGGCTTCGCTTGTGTTTGCTGTCATAACCTTGTGAGGCAGTGGCTTTTCCTTCCTGTATCTGTATCGCATCGAGCACAGAAAGGGTCCTGCCCTGAGACTGGTGTGCCTACGTGCCATCGTAGAAATAGTAAACATAGAAGAGAAGCATGTGATTTTTGTCAGGGAAAAGAACAATAATCTACTCTGATTTTTTGCATTTGGCTATATACATCGCTGGAAATTTTGCAAAAACCTAGCCAAAGGAGTTGTATAAACTGCCATAAATGTAAACCAGATACTGTCAATTTAGGGCATTTGTAGTGATGGTGTAAACTGAGCCAGAATTGCTGAGCCGTGGGTCCAGGAGACAGCCAAAATGCAGCCAAAAGCCTTTTCCCTGTGTTTAATTTAGTACAAGTGTGACTGGATAGGTACCAAGCCATGGTCCTGGTCATGCTCTGCATAGGGAAATCTTAGGGGAAAGTGACTGGGGACTCTTGGTGAGAAGTCACAGATCTTCGATCAAGTTTTATGATGAGATAACAAAAGTAGGTGAATTGGTACCTGGAAAACCTGCCTTGAGGGCTCATCTGTTATGTTTATCTAAGGATGCGCCTGTGAATTGCTAAGCAAGTAGATGTGAATTTAGTTTGCCCATGCCCAAGCAGACTGAAAACCATGCGAACACAAACTGGGTGACCCTATTTTATCAGCCTGGCTGATATCAGCCTGGGCTGATAAACCTCACTATGAATTTGGTACCTACAGCTTGTTACCTGTAAACCACTGAGCAGTGAACGTGGAGACAGGTGTTGTGCAAAGGGTGACTCTGCCTCCCTTGGGTTTTGTATTTTTATTTAAATCCCTGTGGCTGGCTACGGTCAGAAACTGGGCTGGAGTGGTCTTTGGGCCTGACTTCTGCATCTGCTTTTTTTTCTGGTTGGCTCAGCACATGTGGCTGTATGGGGGTTAAGCCTTTTATAAAAAGACTTTGAGATGTACTTCAAGCAAAGCTTTAAAGGTGACCGGATCCTGTTTTACGTGAGCCATCAAGGGAAAAAGCTGTGTGCTAGAGCGCTTCTCTTGGAGGTGTGGTCCAAGTAGATCCAGGGAACTGGAAGCTGAAGCCAGACCAATTCAGTGTGGGAATAAGGTGCAGATTTTTTTCACAGTGAAGAAAACTAACTACTGAAGTAATTTACTGGAGGTTGTACAGGGTTCTCTATCACATGTAGTCTTTAAATCAAGACCAGGTGTGCCTCTAAAATATGGCTTTCCTCAGCAGAAGGATGGGCTCACCCCACTACAGGGGATGATGTTCTTCAGCCAGACACCAGACTATTTGACTGTAACATTTCCTACTGGACTTAAAAACCTATGGATCCTGTGGACAGAAAGAACTCTGTACTCCTTAACAGGGAACGGCTCTCGCATACACTAAAAGCATCTGGGAAAGTCTGGCAGATTTATGAAGAAAAGGGAGTGGAGTTGCCTCTTGCAGTTTTTGGGAGAAGAAAGTCTCCCTGCATGTAAAAACCCAGAGGCTGGATAGTGGCTGGGCCTACGGGGGGACCTGGCTGTGTTTACAGTCTAAAGGAGGAGCTGAGAAATACTGGTGTACCCTGACTGCCTGCTGCTCCAGCAGTGGATGGGATTGAGAGAGCTGATGGGTTTTATGGACGGGCTTCTGTACTGGCACTTGTGCCAGCAACTGCCATGGTGCTGCAAGGCGATGGGACGGCAAACGAGGTTCTTTCTTGTCTCCAGTTCAAGTCTGCAAAATGTATGCATGAAGAGTGTGGGTGGGGAAAAGAGAAAAGCAAGCACAGCTCAGAGGTGCACTGATACGAGGACACAGCTTACATGTAAGGTTTCACTTTCATCAGTGACATCCAAACCAGCGTGGGAAGGTAGGCATTCAGGAAAGCGTGTGTTATCTGTGTTCCTCTAGACTGGGTAGCAGTTTGGCTGCTGCAGGAACTTTATTAAATTCAGACTCACTAAGTGAAGCTGTTCTGGAGAGAAAATAATAAAAAAAAAAAGGGGAAGAAAAAAAAGAATCTCTCCCCGCCAGAAGTTGTGGCTTTACAGAGCAATCTCATGCGAGCTGCAAAATCCATGTAGTCAGCAGCCTTGGTTCCAGCTGCTCTGATGCCTGGAGAGGGGACGCTGTGCAAACAGAGCTGCAAATGAGGTGAGAGATGTGGGGGCACAACATGCGCTGCACTTGCCAGGCACTGGCAAACCCCTTTGCAGTGTATGCTGTGCAGTCAGTGGTGTAGCCATGGTGCTCTTGTCATGTACCTACAAATTCCACATCTCTTTCCAAGCTGATTGTTTCTTCCTTGGCGGACTGGGGATGTTCATATAATCCAGGATAAATCATTTTGATTCAGTGAGCAATCTCTCACCTAACTACCTCTCCCAATCACAGCCATCACATTGGCAGGCTTTGCTGACAGATGATGTTACATTTGGCAGACAAATTTCTGACATTTACAGCTTCTGCCTCAGTTCCACTAGAAACAGCCTGCATGGCAACACAATCTGACCCCACCGGGTTCCTGGCTCAGCTCATCATCTTTAGCTGTTTTAAAGGCAGCCTCTAAAAATCTCTGTGCTTCCCCTTTCAGCACCTCACAGCGTGAATGCTGCAGCACGCTTACTGATGGGGAAAACAAGTCACAGCATAACACAGGCTGGTTCTGGGAAGCTTTTTCAGTCATCACTCATATTGAGTATGAGTCCACAAGCTCTGTCTGAAACTGGGGCTATAGGTGAGGACATGTGCTGTCCCCACAAATTCCAGCATGCTGCCCCTATGCATGAAGCACAAGAAGTGCTTTACCAGCTTGCTGAGCTGGCTCAGGGCCAGCAGGCAGAGTACTGCTGAGCATCTGCAAATCCCGTGCTGGAAGTGCTGTGATTCCCCTCTCCCAGTGGGCAGTGAATGTGTACTGCTCACTACAGCTGGTAGCTAATCCCCCTTCCGCGCTCCAGCGCCTCTCCACTCTTCCTGGGAATCCATTGCCAGGCTCAGACACACTGGCTTCGGTGTGGGCAATTCACAGGTGCCCATGGGCTGGCCCAGCAACTGGGGAAATCAAGATACATTGGCTCTGACATGAATGCTTCTGTCTCATTTGCTTAATTGCATTCCCTGGCTCTGGATCATTCTTAAGTCTTAGAGAATAGGATCAGATTTCCCAAGGTGTTCAAGTGTCTACAGATGTAGGTGGGCTCCTATTGGGATCTGCAAACGTTCCCAAACTGGCAAGCCAACTAATTACTTCCCCAAATCTGTTTAGTTTTACTGTCTCTGAGGGGAGGGGCCAGTCTCAAAGGAATCAGGCAGTTCAACATTTGCATGACCTGATGAGCAGCAGGTAAGAGCCGATTCTCTGTCCTATCTTCTAACTCACCTGTGCACCTTATAGCCAAGGCTATCGCAGTGTTATGCCATATTTGCTTCCAGATGCCTTACTCAGTACCTTGCTCTGATCACTGCCTGATGATGAAATCATGAGTACAAAAGAAAATGTGCATTCAAAAAGCCCCTTCGGGCAACCTGCCAATGCAGTCTGTGCCTCAAGACCCCGAGCTTTCCAGACCAACAGCCTCCTTTCACCTGCATCATTTTGCTTGCCTTTTTGTTCCATTAAAACGCTTGCTTCGTTTTTAAATCCCAAATTAAATAAGCACTCCCTATGTTTTCCAGTGTCTGGTTTTGAGCTCTTCTGAAAAGCACAGTTTTCATTTCCGTGGGCTTTCCTTGCTTCCTATGTTCTCACAGGTGCTGCCCTTTGGGGATGGCTGAGTGGAGAAAATTTGCATGTTGTTCGCATTCGCAGAAAGGATATCGGGGCATTCAGAGGTTGAGCGAGCTCCTCAGGCTCTGAATGGGCCAGTGTCTGAGCTCAGAAGAAACCTGAGGGCACCAGAATAATTTTTTTCTTTTTTACATCATGTTTGAGCCTTGCCTGTGGTCACCCGATGCAGATCAGATTAGAGCTTTTCCTCCTGCTGAATAAGTTCTTCCTCTTCTTTGCTCCTCGTGTCTCTCCTGGCTGAATTGTCCCTTTGGAAGTCAGGAGACCAGAAGGAGTGCCCAGGGAAAAATGACTAAGGGTAGCAGTCCCAGACTGCTCACCCGCCTTTTCTTCTTGCACCAGCTATGCCTAGAAATATTGCCAACAACAAAGAAAAATTTTAACAGTTCAAAACTGAAACTCTCTTGAATAAAAAATCATTACTTTACCTAGAAATCATTCAAATTAAAAAAAAAAAACACAACAATCACTTTTACAGATTTATAATTATTTCAATTAAAAATTGTCACCTGAATGGAGACTTTCACCAGAAGTGAAACTTCCATCTCCACTCCAAGCATTTGCCCGCTCTACCTTCTCGCCATGTCTAACTCTGCCCTGGTATTTGGAAGTGTTTGTTGGATTTGGTTAGGCATATTCAGAAGAGAGGTTTGTGTGCCCATGTCCCAACACACACTTGGTGGCTGGGTGCGTATGTCGTGTCATAGGACCAGGGTGCTTCTCTGGGTACCCCTGGGCTGAGCACTGGCCCCTAAAAAAGCAGTCTGGTGAGACATTTTTTTTCTCCTCCTGAGGCTTTGACATTTGCAGGTTGGTGTTTTTATAATTCCTGGGATTTTTCCAGCTCTCTGCATGTCCTCTGGCAGAACAGTCCCTGCACATTCCTGCATTTACACCTTCTCCTTCATTTCCATCCTGACCCTCTGGGTGCCAAAAGGTTTTTCTACAGAGGAAATAAAACCTGCGCGCCCTGGAAGCTGCAAGGTCGCAGGCTGATCAGGGAACACCACAGCATGGTGATGAATATCCCTGCACAGCATTTTCTACTGCATATAAGCCAAAACCAATTGACTTGAGAATGGCTTTTTTATATGACCTGTCTCAAGAGCAGGACTAATAATATTTTTACATGGCAGATGTGTTATAGTGCTTTCAATCTGTTTACATGGCTGGGAAAGTGACCCATCTTACTTTTCATAGCTGCCATCTGTTGGTCAAATTCATTCCAATGCAATCAACCAAGTCATGGTTTTGTTTGGGGTTTTCTTAATTTGTTTTGGTTTGGTTTTAATTATTATTGTCTCTGGGAATTTAATTCTGGGCTTTTAGAGTAAGACAAGCATTTCTCTTGGTCTTACAATGGCTGCTTGAATGGGCTTCCTGATGGTAGAAAATATTCTATCTTTCTGCTTGCTTGCAAGTTTTTCAAAAAAATAAACCAACCAAAACCAAAGCTTTGAACAGGTGAGCACTCAGTCAAAGCGGTGGAATGATTGATTTGAAGCCTTCTCACAATGCTTTGTCCAGGTCAACAGCGGACAATAATTAAAAGATCCATATCAACGTGGCTCAGGTTTCAGGCAAATTAAGAGCCCACGAATGCCAAGAGACTCTTTCTCTTGAAAAAGAGACAGGTCACAAATTATTGCCTAAAGTAAAGCTTCTTTCTCAAATTCCCCTACGCTAAGATCATACCCAGTCCATTCTTATTAGGTAATAATTTGCTTTGTTTATTTTTATTAATAGTCCTTGCTTCTGCCTTGTAATTATGCTTTGTAGTGACAAGGAAGTAGAAACAGAGAAGCTTCTCTGAGCAGTCAGCAGAGGTGGGCTGCGCTTCTCCTGCCAAGAGAGAGGGTATGAGGATGGGCAGAATCCCAGCAGGTCGAGGCAAGTGCTGCTTTTTCAAAGAATTTATTGGTGGTGTCCTAGCTCCCCGTGTGGGGATCCTGGGTGCCAAAGCATTCAGACCTTCAAAGGAGACAGGAGCTGGGAGCCACCGTCTTCCCACAAATGTCTCACTGGAGGTGCTGGGGCTCCAGATACAACCACCACCCTCCCACTATTCATTCCTGCTTGTGGGAAGTGGTGGAGGCTGACAGCTCTGTGTCCGAGATTAAGGGAGTCTCCTTGGAGAAATAATGCCCTGAAGGATCTCAGTTGGTACCTAGCCCCTTTCCCCAAATCCCTGCTGGAGGACTAAGAAGCTGACATCTGAAAGCCTGGCTGGACTCACAGCTATGCATGCCTTTGCACCTCCTGCACTGAATGTAAAACCAGCTCTGGTGAAACATCTCTACTGCTCTTGGGAGATCCCACGCGCTGGCAGTGGTGGTGGTGGTCTGAGGCCACCTCCCTAAGAGGGTGAGAGAAATTCCCAGGCTTCGTAGCACCCAGCCAGCACCTCAGCTGCTGCAGGGATCTTCTTACTGTTTACACATCTGCGTACAGCTCAGCTCTGAGTAGAAAACTGTGCTCTTTCATAGCCAAATCTTCAGGACCCTGCCTTGGAGCAGGGTGGACACAAGCTGTTAGCAGCAGGTCCTCTATGTGGATGACAGCAAAGTAATTCAAATCCCCATAGTGACTCTGTGGACTTCTGCAGAAGAGCAAATGACACTGTGGAAAGAAAAGTTTAAGTCTGTCTTTGCGGTGGTAAAAATTTAGGAGTGATTCTACTGCAGGCAGAAGAGTTACTCTGATACAGGCAAGAAGCGAATCATGTCCTCTCTTTTCTCAATATGGGCAAGAAGAATTTCTATCCCATGTAGCATTGAAAAACGGGATGGAGAGAATTAGTCTTTGTTTTGAAAGCACTGGAAATCAGAGGCTTTTAAAGCATTTGCATGGAAGTGCTATAATTCAAGAAGATTGCAGGAGAGTTTTGGTTAATGTAACTATTCAGTTACCTATAGAAAATGGAATTTAGCATGTAGGAAAAGTGGTTGAAGGAGAAAAGAATCCCATTCTTAAAAGAAGCTGAAGATGGTGTCACTCTGTTGGTTTCAGAGTGATCTTATTTTTAACTTCTCCTGAGGAATTTTGACTGTATCTGTGTATTTTTACAAAGTCCTTAGGGATCCGCTGCAAATTTCTTGTACTTTTTGGGAGGGAATGTGATTTTTTTTTTAAGCTAGAAACTAGTCATATACTGCTTATCAGTTTTTACCTGCATTTATATTTCCATCAAACAAAGTTCTGATAGTCACTATAATAAGGGCTATGTTTATTTTGCCAGAAAAACTTTTTTGTTATAAAAAATCTCACAAGAAAAACATCTGTTTTGAAAAAAAAGCATTTTCCTCTGACAAAAACCCCATGCTTTAAAAAGTGTTTTACTTTTTTTTTTAAAGTGTTTAACATTTTTCAGAGAAGGTTGGGAAAAAGAAAATTAAATGAAAAAAAATGTGGACAGCTGAGAATAAAGGTAAGAACCTCTTAGACTGGCTACAGATGTAGGGGGTTGTGGTGACTGTGCTTTTCCTCTGTAAGTACAAATGACTTCTGAGATTTCATATCTTTATGATCTTTGTTAAGGTGGACCAGCTCTTCACTAGGAACCTGCTCAAAATACCTAAGCACTACTCTTCCACCTTAAAGTAAATGTTCGGTTAAGTGAAGCTGAATTTCACACGGCCAGGTAAAGACCAGTGGAGAGCTCACACTGCAGAAACAGAGGTCAGGTTAAACAGGGAGGGCTCTGTCTCGCATTTTGCCTAGCTCCTCTGTCTGTAGCTTGCCAGAGGTGGGCAGCAGGTGAAAGGGAGGAGATGAGATGGTGAAAGGGGTGATGACAGATGGGTACCACCCATACATTCCTCCTCAGATGCATTTTCACATCTGTTTGGCATTTCAAGGGTTGTTTTCCTATGAGCATCATCCTATGACATCCAAGCAGGTGAGATCCTGCACTTGAAAGGCCAGGAAGGAGGAGAGTTTACCAGGGAGGTACATCTGACACGTGTGGTAAAGTGTGGCTGTATTAAATTAAAGGGCTGAATGAGCCTCCGAAGAAATACGGACTATCCAGCCTCTATCCCAAAATCCATGGAGTCTCTGGGTTTTCCTTTTTCTCCCAGGGAGAAGGTATTTTTCCAATGGTCTGAACTCCTGACCCAAACTTTCACAGATCCATAAGTGGATGTATTTAGTTACTCCCCAGATGCTACTATTTTTAAGATCTGGATCATCTATAGAAAATAGGACTCAGATGCTTAAATGTCTTTGCAGGAACTCTGCCTGGGGCAGCAAACAGTCTTCGTCTTTTAAAATCTCCTTTCACCCTGTGGATTTTGCTCTCTTGTAGCCTCTCAAATATAGCTGTAGCCCTATACATGCTTCCATTGCCTTCTGTCTTGCCAGCAATGCCGTTTGCCTGGGCATAAAGCCTCCCTCCCCAGAAATGTCAGCGGTACTGAACACTGTAGGGTTCCTCCTCTGCAGTCCAGGGGAGAGGAACGCAACCACTCCGTCTCTTCCATCTGCTGGCATCTGTAACGTAGAGGAAATGAGAGACAGAGGTATTTGTTCAGAAACTGAGCCTTTAAAGTGCCTTTAAATACCTTAGCTGAGTATCTTTGCTCTACGACTTACTGCTGCAAATCCAAAAAGTAGACGGCAAAGATCTTTTTATGAGTGTTTTCAATGGATTTTGTTAAATGGAATAAACATACATGTGTAAAACTCAGCAAACCCAGTTCTGAGACTACTGCTATAACAGCATTAAGACACTGCAAAAGTCAAATCAATGTTATAACTGAATCTGAGGCAATGAGCCTCAGTGAGGCATCAGTGAGCGCAAGCAGCAGGTGTCCGTTTCAAACCATGGGATGCCCACACCAAGGAACATGTGTGCAGGTGCCCAAAGGAGACGTTTTCCTTCAAATGGGTGTCTCAAATATTCTTGTGCTCTTCATGGGCACAGGACATGATTGCCTTTAGTCGTTTTTGGGTCTTCCACCCAGGGAGGCAGCCCTGTATGTGGAAACCAGCTCAGCTCTGGTTAGGGCATTAGAGGAGACAGTGACAGCCTAATGTAGCAAGGAGGCAACCTCTGCATTGGCTCCTCTGCTGATCCAGTAGAGCAGGATCTTCTTCTGCTCCATTTTGTATTAAAAGAAACCAGTTGCTTTGACTTAGAAAGCATCTTTAAGCTTTGGGATCAATTAAGTGGCTTATTGCTTTTGGAAACAGATTTGATCTATTCAACTCACAGCAGGGAGGTGGGAGGCCACTGTGGAAAGCTCAGTCTCTCCTGAAAGTTTCCTGCAAAAATAGCAAAATCTGCTATTGCGGTGTCATGGACAATATTTGTTCTATATCACAAATGCCGAATGAGATTTTTTTCCATGGATAAAAGAAAACCCCATCCCTCTGGAACTCCATATAAGACTTTTTACCTATTAATGGATTTTCTGTCATTATTTCATTAACTCTGGGAAAATATTGCATGGTGGGAGATTAGGGAAGCAGCTAAAATTTAGAATTTTTTCCCATGATACTTAACACATAGACAGGGCTACCTTTCCATTTTTGTCAGGATAAGAGCCACTTAGGATAAAGAAATTCAAGTTTGTTGCACACCAGACACAGGCCATATTTGGGTAACTTTCCTCATGAGAATCAAGTACGAGTTTCAGACTAAATCTTCAAGGCACGCTGTGGCATGGATCCAGTCTATCTAAAAGATTGCCTGTAGCTCTGGAATGAGGACAGTGAAGGAAAATCTTTTCCCAAACCACAGTAAGACTTTCTGGTTCCCAAATAAAACTCCTCTGTGTGGTGACGCCTTCTCAGGGATGGATGCTCGTGCTCTCCTCCGTGGTAGCAGGGCCTCAAACACTGCGGTATTGCTGCTGGATACCACTGGGCTTTGAAAGGTCACCACCAAGCACTGTAGTCCCCGTTGTTTTTCTTTGCATGGGAAACACGTCTCTCATAGGTCCCTCTGCCAGGATGCTGAGTGGATGTACTTCTATGGGAATGCAGCCCTCCAGTCAAGCAGTGAGATCTTCGCATCTTTCCTTAGCCAAAATTTTTCTTTCTCCACTGTTTATCTATTAGCCACGCTCCTGCAGAGGGCAATGGGAAGCCTAAAGGAGACTGGTGGGACTAGCGGCTGCACTGGGTGGCTACCTCATTGACCAGCATCATGACCTCGGACAAGTCCCAAGTCTGTTTTGAAGACGCATGTTACATGTGATCTTTTTTCAGTTATAGTTACTCCTTCACTAAGGTGGTCTCTGCTAGGTGTCAGTAGTGGCCTGAGTGTCCTACAAGGGAAGAGAGACAGAGCTCCATAGGAAAGACAGTAGCTAAGGTGCCTCGCTACTATTTGAAGGAAGTGGCACCAGACTCTTTGGCAGGCGAAGTCTAGGGGGATTTTTACCAAGAAGCCTGGAGTTCTCAGAAGGGTTTTAGTTCAGTTGGTTGATGAGTAACATAAACTCTGGGCTCAGAAAATAACAGGCATTAAAGGTGATCAGGGATTTACAGTCTGCATTCCTAAAACTCTAGAGGGCAAGGTATTAGGTGGAGGCTAGAACCATTTATTTTAGTTATATTAAATGGAAACTCTAGACACTGTCTGACTCTGCCCGTTCCTACTGCTAACACCACCTGGCAGAAAGGTTATATTATTATTATCTGCTGTTTACTTTTCTCCTTTTAAAAATCTTTCAGCCTCCCAGTACAGAAATGGGCACAATGCCATGAGGTCTAAGACACCAGGCTCAAATGAGGAAAAGCAATCAGATATGGAAAGTGGCTGCAAACATTTTTCATCCAGCTATCTGGGCAATCCTCGGGAATGCCAAAAGGATCCGGATGAAAACAGTCTACTATCTGTAAAAGGGGATGACAAGTAATATTTTTCACAAAGATGCAGAGCAGCTGTACTCATGAATCTGAAGTTCAGGTAATGTTGGCTCACTCACACACCCAACATAGCCAGCAGCTAACCAGGACCATGGGAAGGGCCACTGCCTGGGCAGTGGGCACCAGGACACCATGGCTCTTCGGCAGGTCTGCGATCTTCCCCAGGGCACTGCAGACTCACCAAGCTCTGTGCCTTCACTTTGTTCCTTTGTGGTATTTTTTGGGAAGCTGGTTGTTGTGTGGGGTTTTCCCAGGTATGTGACAGTTCCAGCAGGTGAGAATGGCAGCAGTTCAGTAGGGATGCTTTTAGGGTTGTATGAAATAGGTGCTGAAGGAGCAAAGAGCTACTCTGAAACGCTTCCTGGGACCTCAAAGCCCCACTGGTTCCTTGCACTTCTGTCTCAGGACCAGCCACTTCTGCTACATCTGTAAAATTTGCCATCCCCAAAAATGTGAATAAAAGGGGAAATTTCCCCATACTATTGAAAGGCCTTAAGCCAATTCCCATGTTTAGCACCTTGGGAGAAAAGACCCTTGCAGGTCTTCATTTACAGCAGTACAAAGTGAAAATCTTGTTTCAGGAGCCTTTATGCTCCCTTTTGGAGTCAGGGGGAGTGAAAGCCTGCTTGGGCATGGCAGCTCATGCCCCATGTTTCTGTGCAGAGGATCGCTATGATGCTTCCAGGCCCTGTTGCGCTTTCTGCACAACATAGATCCAAGCTGCTGACCTCCACCCCATTCAGTAAACTAGGGAAACCAAATCCATTTTTCTCTCTGGCTCTTCCTGTAAGGATTTGACATTCACAACAACTATGTTAGCATGGCAACTGCACGAAACTCACCAGGAAGAATAAATTAATTCTTAAAAATAAACAGCTAACCATAAAAGAGTCCAGGAAAACCCTGGCCTCTGCTCTTCTGATAGCCTAGGGGTCTCAATGACAAATCACCCTTGCTACCTACCCCCAGTGAATATTCCCTTCTTGTCAGGCCAGCTAATTGTTTTGGAGTGGATGTAATACATCTCCTGCCAGGCGAGGTTTGTGAGGCACATGATGGTGTAAACGATCTTCTGTTTATCTAATCTCTTCTCTTGCTGCTATCATTGCACATATATACAAACTCCCTTTATAGCTTCCCTCCAGCCACTGCTCTGGTTACAAGCTTAAACAAGTCCTTGCTCATTTTAGAGCTACAGGCTTATTTAGGGAAATGAATGCAATAGCACTAGGCTGTTATTGTCTCCCAGCAGGTAAGGTGACGTGCTGTCCGTACCCTGCTTGCTTTCAATAGCAAGGTAATGATCTTTGCAGAAATTACTCTCCACTCGACAGCTGCTCAGCTGGGACACAGGTCTGCTGTTCTTTGCTCATCTCACATACGCAGAGATGACCCTAGTTTGAATCAACATATGGAAATAAGCCATAAAAACAGAGCAACATACCCAAGTCAGAGGAAGGTACAAGAAGTATGTCTGTCACCCAAGAGCTGGATCCTGATTTCTGCTGATGAGATGGCGATGCAGCTCACTAGAAGACACTCAGACAAAGCTGAAGAAAGATGGGAAATGAACACACTATCCAGCACCCAATGCACATTCCTAAAGCAAGTGCTTAAGCCACAAGACTGCAATAAAAGTGTGGCTTACTGTGTAGGCCAGTACTAGAAGTGACCTTTTCTCTGTGTTGCCAGAGAGAAATATGAGACCAGAGAGGGTTTTATGATAGCTTATAATGTCCCTATCACTTCTGTAGTGATTGAGCAGGCAGGCGATTAAGTTTTAATTGAAAAATTGGTGGGAATGGGGGAAAAAAAATAAAAAAAAATAAACACTCAATTCAGCAAGTCACATTAGTGGCATCAGCTAATGTTTCTAACATGAGCTTTAAATCCTTAGCCTCCCTCCAAAGCAAACGTATTATGCATTGTTCATAATGCTCTTAATTGGAAATATTTAGCCATGCAAATAGTAGAAGTACAGTCATTTATTTGCTCAGAGCTTGGATCAATATTAATAGGTCATCTTAGGGGAGACGTGTTTAGTTTTCCTTTTAGACATCACCTGCACAAAGTGGTTTGAGTTTGTAAGCTGGGCATCTTGGTTTCCTGAAACCAATCTCTGAAAATAAGAAGCTGGATGAAGGCATTGAGGTATGTGATGGTGAGGAAAATGGATCAGGACTCTCCTGGTAAGAGAAAGCACTGCTTCAGGACAGAGGGTCTCTCTGAAGCCACCTCAGACCTAGTCTCAGGAGGGCCGGCACCTGCTGGAGCAACAGGATTTGCTCTCCCATGGTCTGCAGCCTCTGCTTTGGGCCACAGGCTGTGGCTACATGCTCTTATCTCAGGCCTTGGCTGTGCCCTTTGCTTCTCCAGGCCCTTCACTGCACCTGCACCATGTGTAACCCCAGGAGCAGTGCCCAGAGCTTCCTGGGTGCTAGGAGACTCGCTTGATGGCTTTGATCCACCACCTGGTTGAGTTTCCCCATCTACCATATACAGTTATTAACTGCGGAAAGATTGTGAAGAACATAGTAAAAGAGACGTAAGGCTCTCTTTAAAGCATTAACGAGAATTGCTGGCACTGGTGACAATAGGAAATTATATTTTCTGGGTAAAAAGAAAATTATGTATTCAGGCATTCTAGTCCCCGGGAGAAGGGAGGCTAGTTAATGAGTGCATGTCGAAACATATCCACTGCCAGTGAAGACACATTTGAAGAAAATCCAAACACAGTAACCAAGAAGCTCAAGTTTTTTCTTTCTAGGAACCAGCCCAAATCCAGCTCATACTGGAGATAATTTGCCATCTGAGAGCAGCCTGTGTGAGATCCCAGCCCCTGTCCCACCACCAGGTGTTGGCAGCAAAATCTTCCCACCCATGGTCCCTGCACTCCTGGCTTCAGACCCCAGAGAGGAGTCCACTGTGGAGGGAGTTTCTCTGCATGGTTCGTGTATGATGAGGGTGGTGGGGGAAGCGGCTAGGGGCTGAGAAGAGAAAATACTGAGCTTGTCATAGGCTGTAGCCTCCTTGTAGTCAAGGAGTTAACATATTTTTGAGTGCTTTTGTGTTGGGTTACTCTTGTATTATGAAATTACCAAGGAATTTAACAGGAAGGCTGCTTTTGCACTGAAAGTATACACGAGAAAATCTTGTCCTTTTAGCTTTGCATTACAAGCTCATTTTTAACTCCAAATGGTCTTTTTTTCTGCTCACTCATTCAGGAAATATGGTGATTTTTCCCACCATCCTGGGGAAGGGAACAGGAAAAAAAAATGGATATTTCTATGTGCATAAAGAATAGAATACGACAAATGCAATTTCAAGCCGTTTCACCCTTTGCTGTGAGTGTTTTCACTTTGTCCCTCTGGGTGCCCCAGATCCAGATGGGGTTTGCACTCTGCTGCTGGGGCTCCTTATGCTGGGCAATACCGTTACCCAGGGTTTGAAGATGTATTTTCCATCACAGCAGCTGTACAGAGGACAGAGACCGTCCTGGGCAGAGACTGGCCTGCGATGCTCTGCTGATAAATAAACATCTCAGTTTCCCTTTTGCACTATGCAACTTGATTGTAAAGGTTTCAAAGAAAAGTTGAGCTGACATCAAAAAAAGACTCTCCAAGGCAAATAAAGGGAGATTTATTTTCTTATTCAGGTTTCTCAAAGGCTCCTTCTCTGTGCCCTTTCAGTTCACAATGGTTTTCACCATTCAGGAATGCTTTCATTTAATGTCTGAAATAGCTTTTTGTATCTCCTGGTATCTTTCTATAACCGTAAAATAAACATTCTTTCCTTAACAGGTCTGAGGACGTGGGATTTGTGGTAGGATGAAAACAATTGATCCAGAATATAATTTTTTTAATCATTGTACTATTAGACTTTGTTTTTCACGCTAGGCCACTCTCTATGTCCTGGTCTCCTCATAAAAGTTTGGTCAGTAAAATGCTGTAAAGATGTAATTTTCTGTTTCACCCAAAGTAGTTATATCAACTCAGCTTAAATGTTGAGAATGTGACACCTTTTGTATGGGTACAACTTATCCCCCTTGCTCTGCAGGAACAGAGAGGAGAGTATGCATTTGTACGTAAGTATGTATAACTTACACTGGCATCAGGGCACCTGCAGTGGACAGGGCTGTATTCACGCAAGTCTGCTGGGATGGCTGTGGGGGCAGGTGGAGAAATCCTTATTACTGAATGGGATCTACTGAGGGATTCTCTCACAGCTGCTTTGCCAGGTCCAGGCTGCTCTTGGGAACAAGCCGCTGGGCAAGAAGGACCACAGGGCAGATCTACTCTGATTGCAACTTTATGACCTTCTCTGAAGTCTACTTTTCCAAGGAAAAGGACAAACCATTCCCAGCCCCCCAGCATAAGCAGCTGCCACTAGCACCATTGAACAAGAGCGTGCCTCATGTTGATGATGATTTTTTCATTTTTTTTTTAAACTAGACAAACAAGATGCAGCTACAATGATGATGGGACTTCAGTGTATCAAACTGCAGACACTGGTAGGCAGGGATGCCTGTCTGCGAGATGAATTCCTGTACAGTGATAATGGGTTATCGGGATTTCCTGCATGGCTGTGTGAATCGGGGCCATCTGTCAGCAGCTTTCTGTGGTGACAGGCCAATGCTGAAAAGACGGATGGAGGGAATCTGAAGCGAGAGACCTTCCCAGCTGTAGAGGAGGCTGAGCTAGATAGATTTACAGTCTGCCTCATTCTCTTTAGGAGTGATGCTTTCCTGAATTTTTTTTTTT
>VYZM01023212.1:435584-484425 GCA_013398915.1 Dromas ardeola
TTTTTTTTTTTTTTCCCTCTGTACATGTGATACTTTGGCATTAGGTTGTTCCCCAGGTACTGCATTAGCTGCTGGGAAAGAGAACTGCAGGGTCTCAGCTCAGGTAACCACTCTACGTCCTGGGCAGCTGTATCTCAAAAACTGCCTGGAGGTGAGAGGATGTTTTACCTCAATCCTAATTCCAAAGACTGAGGAGAAGACAAATCAGTAAGAGGCAGAGGGAGCTCACCCATTATCTGTAACCAGACAGAGATTAAAGATATAGCTTAAAAGTAGCTGCCTTGTGCTCTGACAACAGCTTATCAAAATATTTACTATATCCCCCTTGACTTAATGTAGTATTTGGTGATTCTCTGTGCTACCCTACCAAACTAATTTATTGCAATTCAAGTATGCCATTGTTGGTTTTGAACTCAAACTAATGGTTTTAGTGGTGATTTATGTTTAAGAAATAGGAGCTGCCCAGTACTGGTAAGCTATCCTACAACAACAAGCCAGCCCAGGCAGTGTAGTCCTCATCATAATGCTGTTTTGTGGCAGTACAGATTAAATGTCCAGCCTTTCTAAGATTTCTATGCTTTCTTTGTGGTACTGGAATTGCTGAAGATGAGCTGGTTTAAGGCTATAAGCAAGGCAAGGACGCTGGAGAAAAGTAGTATCTCTTGTCTAGTTTTTCCAGCTATGTCATTTAGTCTAATAAAAGATATTACCTCCCTTTCCAAAACTTTGTTGTGGACATTTTAAAATGGGCTTACTTTTAAAGAAAATGAAAAATTAGAGAGGATGCAGTGGAAAGTCGCACACATACTCAAAAATGATCTGAGAGTTTGTGATTGCTTTGCAGTATGGGAATTGGAGAGCTCAGGCTACTTAGTGCATCAAGAGAAAAAAAGAGGAGCCTTGCTCAGACTGAAAGGTGCCTTCATGGGAAGAGCTTACCCAGCTGTGAAGGGCTTTTTACTCTTGGGGAGCCATGGAAAGAACCACAGCTGGAGATTAAATTTGAACTAGAAATAATGGCATTATTATTTTTTTATGGTACGTTGCTTTCTATAAGCTTTTCTCTACATTCAGCTTGCAGGCTCCGTATGACAGTAACAAAGTGAAAATACAGGACCTGTACATCACATTGACTGATCCCTTCCCCTCTTGTAAAGACTAACTTTACAAATGAGTTAAAAGAGCATGGGATTAGCTCCAAAGAGCCTGAAGTCCTGCAGTGTCTCTGAGGATAAGGAGGACACAGGGATTCCCGGCTCTTTGTGTTTGCCATCCTCCTCCAGAGGTAATGAAATACCATACAGCCAGGCACATACTATAAATAATGAATGACCTAAAGAACCAGTTGGAGACCACTAAACACTGTAGGGATTTACTGGCTAGCCCAGGATTTAAGAGACCTGCATCAAAAGATCTTCTCTGTCCAAGAGAGTTAGTAGCTCTTCCCTTCCCTCACATTTATCTGTGAAGATAAATGCATTAAAGCTTGTAGGAAGCTCATGTGCTGCAAAGTGAAGGCCAGGTGCTTAAGAACTAATCAAAGGTTGTGGACATACAACAAATAGGTTGGCAGCTGATGGGACAGGCTTTCAAGAGGATCCAAAGCCTTTCCCCTGAAAAAAGCAGAGTGAACATTTGTCTTACTGACTGTTCAACAAACATTGTCCAAGCAGTTCTGATGCAGCCACCCAAGGTGCCTGACCGCCCTGCCATCTGCTCCCGCAGCGCTCAGCTCGCTGCAAGTGGCCACACCAGCCTGGTGAGAGGATGGAAATCACGGGGAGAAACAGTGCAATTGATGGCTGATGATTGAATACCATCAGCCCGGAGCCTTGCACCCAGTTAGCAAAGCCCAATTTAAAACCAATTCAAAGAGAAGCAAGAACAAGTGTGAGCACTTGCAAGTTTCTCCTCTCGTCTCTTCGATTGTTCCCTGCCTCTTTGTTTCCCTCATCCCCAGGATTATTTTGCCTTGAAAATAATCAAGGTCCTTTAGACCCACACACATTAACAGCCTTATGGAGACAAAGCAGTTCGCCACCCATACATGCTGAAGCAACCAAGTTGTACCAAAAGGCCCACTTAGGGACCCCTTTCCTTCTGACTGTGAAGTTGGAAAGATTATATTGCCTGACCCACTTGATTTGCTGAGGACCAGCAGTGCAACGGATAAGGTCTGGCCACAAGAAGAGTGTCGGCAAGTCTCCCTGCCCAGGTTAGCCTTTGCCGTGCCTTGGGGGTATGAGGTGAAGTTCCTGCTGCTTGAAGATTCATCTGGGTGAGGGGGCTGGCAAGAGATCTCACACAGGGAAGGAGACTTTTGTAGACCTTATTTTTGTACATTTGTAGAGGGCAGAAGCACCAAGCAGGAGGGGTGGGATAATTAATGGGAGCTGCTCTTGGATCAGTTAGTAGCACACAGCCCCCGTCCCCCAGAGCAGCTGGTGCTGGTGGCTGCAGCTCAGCCCAAGGCTTGGCTTTTCTGTCCAGGGAAGGTCTGATCCACAGCCTGCCAAAAGCAGCGGGGTCCCTGTCTGACTCCGGTGAGCCGTGGATCAGGCTGGTGCCTACAGGTGCTGCCTCTGGTGAGGCTCCAGCACAGTCACAGGGAGCTTGGAGAAACGGGCATGGGTAAAACAAGCCACAAAAACCAGCTGTCCCTCTCCTGCCAGGCAGAGGCCCCTCTGCTGCTGGGCTTCTGTTAAGGGGTGTCAGGTGCTTGCTAATTACAGCTAATGAGGAATTTAATTGCCCTTCAGCAGACGGCTGGCTGTTCAGGCGGCTGTGTGGTTGGGGGGGTGGGGGTGGTGTTTCTGTGTCTCCTCGCCGGGCTCTGGCCCACACAAGTGGTGGGAAGGGGCAGGAGGCCTTTGCCTGCCCTCAGCATGGGGGGCTCTGTGGGGAGGGCTTGTCCCAGGCCCACAGTCCCAAGCACATGCCCGTGCCCTTCTGGTCTGCTTGCTTGCATCTGGATGTCCCTGGATGTGGTAACCTTCCTGCTGGGATCTGCCTCCTCTGCTCAACCCGGCGACTCATGAAGGCTTCCTGGCAAGGTACATCCTTCTGGAGGGGGCTTTGGGTTTGCGCAGCGGCTGCTGTGGACTGTGTGGGGATGGCAGAAAGCAGGATGCTGGTGTTCTTGTGCGGTGAGGGGCTGGTGAGCCCCTGCTGATGCTGCCTTACCGTGTGCTGGGTTTGCTTTGATCCAAATTGTCCTTCTTGGCCTGTATGTTTGGGGGATGGAGCCAGATGGGAAGAATGTGCTTGTGGAGCGTGTGCAGGAGGGCAGGCATTGGCTTGGAGCTGCTTTATTTGCAAGCATGCTGCCTCTTGCAACGTAGCAGCCATGTAGCATCTCTGGTGTCAGAGTGTCTCCCACCCTGACTCCCCAGCACTGTGGTCGGCCCCGTGTGCCTCCCCTATTCTCTGTTATGTGGCACATGTAGCCCCTCTCCTCTCACCTATGCGTCTGCATGTAGGCTACATACCTACCCTGAGAAAAATAGGTCCCTGCCTCATTTTATGCAAAAGATGGTGGCTACATTCAGGTATAATCCAAGTAGGCAAGGAGATGTATAACATATTGCATGTTTTAGAGAGTCATGTTATACCCTAGAAGAAGCCTAGCTTCTTTCCTAATCATTTAACAAGTTTAAATTACTATAATCCAGTTTACCACATCAGTCATCTTTTTATTCATGAACAAAGGCAAAACCTTCCTCAAAGAGCTTAAGTCCTAGACTAAAGTTGCCCTTAGACTGTTTACATTCAGCAAATGGCCTTTGCTTTCCTGAAGGCAGCTGATGTGTAACCAGGATTTTATAAAAAGACTATTACTGTACAACAGCCGAATGGGAGATAACTCATTTGTGTGTGTGCGCTTGGCTGTGTGACTCCAGAATAGCTGTGCTGGCTGGAGAGCATGGCTGCGGGTTGGAGCTGGGTGTGATTTACCCTCAGCAAAACTGGCTGGCTCCAGCAAAATGTCCTTGTCTGTTTGATTTCGTATCAATTGAATGTGTTCTCGGACACTTGCTGAAAACTGATGAGGTTTGGATTTCGTTTGACAGGACACAGCCAAGAGCATTTTAGCATTTTTAGCAGCATTTTTTTGACTGCTACAAAATTCTCTGAACCACTTAATCTTACTAGATGACTGAATTCTTAAAAAAAAAAAAAAGGGGGGGGGCAAGTAGAAAATGAAAGGAAATGGGATCGTTTCAACATCTACCAGGTGGTGGGCTACAGGACATCCAAATGCCCCTGTGTTGCAGTCTGATGTACAGCAGGCAGCTCGGCTGGTCCTGGGGGGGAAAAAGCTGCAGGCCAAATTATGATTCTGGTCATGCTTGTGTAAGACTAGAAGAAGCCTTTCAGCCTGGAGAAGTTTAGAGAAATGGCTGAGTTTTGAGCAAGTCAAATGTACTCTTTCACGTACCCTGTTTTACAGGCAAAATATTGCAAATGCAAAGCTATAAAGCCTGTATTGAATCTTTGCTTTCCTGCAGAAGTGCCTCATTCAGTCATGTTTTTAAGCCTCCTTTCAGTGGCTGGTGGGCCAGAACCGTGCTGGGGGGCTGTGCAGTAGCCCTGTTGTAGTTCACTTCTGATCGGTGACATGGGCTGACACTGTTGTGACACATGGGCACAGGGGGAGGCATAAGCTTTTATGTGCTCTCAATGCAGGGCTCTGGGACAAGTCTCAGCTGAGTGCACCTGCAAAATGCAGGGGCAGCTGAGCACCACAGCACAGAAAGGAAAGGGAAAATCTTCCCCACTACAGAGGGTACCCCTTGCTGGAGAGTGGGGTTGGACAACCCTGTAGCCCAGTTGGAGTCAGATCACCTGCTTCAGTCCCTTGTGTTATTCCTACACCCTGATAACTCTTTTGAACTCATTCAGCATACTGGCCTTGGCCCCTTCCTGCTCTGGGATGGATTCACTTTGTTTTTAGCATATCCGTTTCTACAGGTTACCTGTGGCTTCTGACTTTGGCGTGTGCAGTTAGTGGAGGTAGTGCTGGCAAGGTATAGGGATGTACAGGGCAGGAGTCTGCAAAGGCGAGTGCATTTGCCCGCTCTCTGGAGCATCTACAACAAGTCCAAGAATTGTTTGGTGTCTCAAATTTCCCATCCGTGGGATAGAAATTGAGAAGGCAAGTGCATGTATGCTACAGGTCATGTAATACACAGTTTCTTTCAGGCAATATATAGCTGATGCAGCTTAAGGTGGAACCAAGGCTGTTCTGGATCATTTGGGGCTAACACGAACATGCCCGCAGTTAGGGAGCATTTCTACAATACCCCTTTCTCAGGATGAACTCAGCCCATGAATGCTTAGGTAAAGCTTGACCCTTGCCTGTGGGCCACCCTCTCAGCAGACCTCTGACAACTCACTGCAAAATGAGGAGGAAAAAGCCAACCTACTTGGCAAGTTCAGCCATTGCTGCCAAGGCAGCCGGCATGGATGGAGGGTACTCAATGTTTTGCAGAAAAGGCTGCACCCCAACATCTCTGAATGCTGAACTGCCCGTGGCTTCAGTGGGAGATTGGTCCCAGCCTTATCTGGAGGATGAGGACTCCGTGGCCACTCCCTTCTCCCACAAGTAGTATATAAGCCTGAACACTCTGCATGTCTGCAAGAAACAAGAAAGCCCACGGCCTCCCTCAGCACAACCATCAGCACTGGCACTGACTTGTAGCAGCTCTCCCATTGTGGCTTCCTTGTAAAAGCAAATTTTTTTTTAATAGCTGCCATATCCCAGAGCACCTTCAGGTCTCACGTGCTCCTTGGTATGCCAGTCAGCTCCGAACATCGCGGTGATGGTAACATGGACACATCTCTTAGAAATGCCCTTTGGTCATCCTGGCCCTCTGTCTCTGCTGGCTACTAAAGGAAGAACAAACAATTTAGCAAGATAAAGTCAAAACTCTGCACCGGCAGAAACTTGACATGTTATTTGTGTGTCACCTAGGTGACATCCAAACAGCTGTCCGTGGACATCTGATCTGAGCAGTATGGGCCTTCCTTTCTGCATTGCCCTGGGGCTTTGCGCCCTGTCGTTGATAATTATGTTATGTTACATGTAGATCTAGAAGCTGACCCTGTGTAACACGGCATAAAGAAATGCAGGGAATATATTGGGACAACAGGGTGGATCCTAATCAGAAACATATGTAGAATGTATTTGCTCTAGTCAAAACTGCCCTGTCTGGAGACATGCCTGTCAAAGGAGAAGGCAGCTCATTAAATGCTGAAGTATCCCTGGGTTGGTGGGTCCTGGAGCCTGAGAAATGCAGGACCTGAATTCCCCTGGTTTACAGCTGTGGATGAGGTGCCGAACAAAGAACAAGTACTGGGGTAGAGCTGCAGGGAGGGGGTGGAGTTGGGAATTGGACACCAGCACAAATGATCCTTGCACAACTGCAAACTACTGTCAGCACTTGGGATCATGGTCATGGAAAGAACATTTGTTCCTTTTTGCCAAACAGGGTGGATCAAACTGAGGCTAGGAAATCTGCTGCCCTCACCATGCTCATTGTGGACTTGCAGCACGCCCTCACTAAGATTTGAACATCTGTGGGTCTATCTTTTAGAAGACAGAGCCTTTAAAAGCAAGAGGAAGTCCTTATAGTCATAGGGATTCACACCAGCCATGCTTCCCTCTTCAGGTGATGTAGCCCCAGTCCACCCCTGGAGAGTGTATGAGCTGTTTGGGCATGTTGTTTCCTCTAAATGTCTCCTCTGGCAAAGAAAGCTGTGGCTTCCTGACTCTCAAGTTCAGGGGATTATCGGCCAGCTTCATTCCATTTGAGAAACAGTAATTGGCAGCAAAAGCTTTACACCACTGTCCGGTGAAAAGGGAGTTTTCTCAGCTGTTTTCATTTCAGGGTAACATCTAGAACACGTAATGTGAAGAGGGATTGCTAGAGTAGATCAGCACTTAAATTATCGCAGCAGCCACCAGAGCCGTCGCAGAGCTGAGACCCAGCATTGCTTTAAGAGAAGGACATCATCTCAGCAGGGGACATGGGTCTCTCCAGAAGCATGCCAGTGCAGATCCACACATTTTTGAAACTGCATAGCAAGCTTTGGGTTAAGATTCTAAAGATGATTAGTTTCAACCTGGTGGGGTGTCTCTCCTCCTTCAGGGCCCCCTGCCAGAAGCTAGCACTGTTCCTTGAGCTGTTTTAATGGCCAAAATGTTGATGCCCTCTGCCACAAGTGACCATTAGCCATAGGCTCAACTCTGCTCACAAACAGCTGTTTGCAAGTTTACTTCTCTGAGAACTCAAGCTTCTGCAGTGCCACTTCTGGACTAAACACACGTTCTTATAACTTAGCAAGTCCCAGAAAAAATCAGTCCATGGAAGTCAGTGCTATTCTATCTATAACCTCACAACCCCTGGCTAAAATAGCATCACTGCTTTAATTCACTTTGCATAGTGATTTTTCATGTACTTAAAACTTCTGAGATAAGAAGATCTCAGATGCAGGGATGACAACTTTGGATTATTTATTGCATGGGGAGAGGGAAAGCTTTGCTTCGGAAAATACTGCATCTAAAAACTTGCTGGGCAATAGAACTATGGGCTGTTTTTTTTGGTTGCTTTTTTTAGTATCTGCTTTCAGAGGTGATTTTTTCTTGAAGTGTATCACAGAACTATGAATATATATATAGTGTATATATTTGATTGATTTAAACAGAATGCAGGGATTTAAGTTATTCTCTTGAGCTAAAGAGTTGCACATGTGTGCAGTGGAGTGGCTGCTGAGTTGATCCACACATTTGTAGAGGACTTGTGGCTGTATGGGTAACCCTGTTAGGAGTTACTGCTTCTCCATGGAAGTATTTGGCCTGCCTGTATATCAGATGTCTGCGCAGCCTGGGTAATGTTCACCCTGATAAAGTATCTGGATGGAAAAACAGTTGATTTCCAGGGAAACCTGGGTGCATGGTAGTCTTAATTGAAATGAGAAGTACTATTTTCATGGAGCTTTAAAGATTTAAACAAGGGTATTATTTTATTTTAGAGTGATTTAAAAAATTAAACCCTCTATAAGGAAGGACACAGAAGCCACTGTGACTTGGTGTCTAGCTGTGTTTATTCAGGAAATAAATCCTTTTCCTTGTCTCCAAGGTTCTTCTTATTTTCAGTTGAAAGAACTTTGCAGACAATCAGTTTTGGTTCTTTAGATCTACAAGTTCTTTGCCACTCTTTAGAGCCATTACTTTGTGGTTACCTTGGATTTTTAAATTCGTGTGACTTTTATTCCCATTCTTAAGATTTTTATGTTCATGCATTTCCTTATGTCATTAATACAGAAGAAAAAGTTATAAAACATATGTTACTAATGTACTGCTCAATATTATGGAATTGGCTAAGACTTTCAAATGACTGACATCACATGCCTTTCAAGGATGTGAATAAACTGTACGTAAACCATATGTTTCATCTATTTCAAAGATTGCTAAGGAGTAAATAGTGTAATTAGCTTACTGTGATGGTTCTGAAATGTATATGCAAGTATTGATAACAACATTTCTCAAATGCTGCTTAGGGAGAACTAAGGGTAGCTTTCAATTTTATTTTTAGGATAGGATTTTGCTATTTGAGTGGTATCATTTATACAGTGATTTGTCCTTAGCTTTCTGTTTCCTCGTTTTTACAGCTAGTAAAAAGAGCAATCTTAACTAATTTAATATTCTTATTTGCACATATTTTTTTGGAGTGTCCTAGACCTTAATGAAAGTCTCAGCTGAACTCAAAGTCATATTGTCTTGAGTGTGGGACAATCAGGAGAGACTGGTCCACAGGGGCTGGGCAGTGGAGTTCGGGACCTCCTGTTCGCTGTGAATGAGCCTGTGCTAGATGTGTGCCAGCATGTCCCTGTATCCCGGGTCGTTAGCTCTGCTGAGCATCAAGGGTTGTTGGCTGGAGTGCAGCACTGTGCTACCAGGTTTACCGTGCTCCCAGAAGTACAGCTGGTTTCTCTGCCCAGGGCAGGCCTGTGGTCTGCGGATATGCTGGTACGGGTATATTGATGCAAAACGTAGACCAGGACCTTGTGGTGACACGAATGAGTTAGCATTAAACCCTAATGTGCATAACACCTGTGGGTGTGAGCTGCAGACCAGAGAAAGTACTTTCCTAATTTCTGATTTTACCTAGAGAACTGCTCAAAGGAACGCAGCTTTCAGTTTGCAAGCCCCCATTTTAACTTTTCTGTCAAAAAGATGTTTTTTAGAAAGGAAAATGAGCCCTGCTGTTTATCATGAAGGAGAAAACTGGTGCACAAAGAGGCTGAGTTGCAGTGAAAATGCTGAAAGCCTCAGTCTCTGCCCTCTGCTACGTAAACCACTTTCCCTCACAGAGCTCTCATGTTTTTATGTGTTTACATTTCTTTGATGAAGAACTTTTTTAAAATAACCAGAAGCATAAGGATGTTTTTGCAGATGGAAAGGTGTTGAGCCCGAGGTTTTAGGTGTCTGCTCTTTATGCATCTTCTATGGCTGCTCAAATATTTTTTTTTCTATGTAAAAACTTAATACGGAAAATTAATGAGGAGCTTGCTAGTGAAATGATACAGTAACTGTAGCCAGGCTAAAAGTGAGTTGTCAGCTTTGGACCTTCCCAGTCTAATAGGTAATTGCAGAACTGTGTGAGTGAGATACAAAGGGAGGCTCTGAAAAGTTCAAAGAGATTTATAGAATATTTCAGACCACAAAAACACATAAAACAAAGTCCAAAAGGTTCCAGAAACGGGACAAGAGGGACCTGCTGTCAGAAGCAGCTTGTCATATAGTTATGATTTACCGTCCTCTCCCAAGCGATCTGTACAATCTCTGTCAGCAATGTGGCAAACAAATAGCATTCAGGGGGCTTGAGATGAGTGTTTGGGAGAGAAGGCAGCGGTGACAATGACCACCGCGAACTCAGGCAGTGAAGTCTCTGCAGAGCCCTTTCTGAGCAGAAAGCACAGAACACTCTTTTCACCCCTTTCTTTTCACTGTGAAAGGACAAAGCTGGGTCAAGTAAAGGAAATATCCCAAAATAACAAGAATTTAACTTTGAGGTTATTCAAAGCCTACTAGGGAATTTTAGATAGTCATTAAAATTAATGGGATGGTGCATCTGAATCCCCACCGTAACTTTTAAAATCCCAGTCTAAAATTTTCAAAGCCATCCCCTTCTCCATTTCCAAGTGTCATTTGTTTCTCCTTCTAGCCAGATGTATATTTGTACTTTAACATGATTTGTATGTGAAGCAAAAGTCAGGTCTGTTTAGAGTAAGTACCTCGGGCTAACACTTCCATCTCTGCAGCTTTCGAAACAACACGAGTCGATGAACTATTTTGCATGCTGCAGGCTACATAGACGACTTCAATTAATGCTAATAGCGTGGAGGTTTGAAATGCATATATTTTTTTTTCTTGACGTAATTTACACAAGGAAGATTATCGCAATAGTCTGTCACTCTTTAGAACAAAACAAACTCACTGGAGTTTCTTTAGGGTTTTTGTTTGGTTTGGGATTTTTTTTTTAAGTGAACTCCAGTCCAGAAACTAATAAGTGAACAGACCGATAAATTCTAAAAAAGTCCATTCCTTACACACAGAGCTGGTGCTATATGCTTGGCCAGGAGACCCTAGAATTTTCATAATAGCTCATATCTCTTAAGAACAGATATTAATTATGACATTAAAAATAATGCAGTGAAGCATCCTCCTTTTTTTTTATGGCTCATCCACAGGTATGTTTCCACTGCTGAATACCTTGACCCAGGGGTGTATGTGAGGCTTTTGTGGTTTGTTTGGTTGGGGTTTTTGTTTGGTTGGGGTTTTTTTTTGGTTGGGGTTTTTGTTTGGTTGGGGTTTTTTTTTTTTTGAGAGGCTTCTGCATTTGGGCATCAAGGCATTGCTGTCATATTACTAGCAGAGCTGCTCTACTCCACGTGTGCTCCTCCACATCCAGTCTCCACAAGCACTGCCTACCTCCCTGGTTGGTGCTGCTATATCTTCCCATACTGAATTCCTCCTTTCATATTCCCCATGTCCTTTCTCTCTGTCCTCCCTCTTTGTTCTGTCCTTCTCTTCGTGCCTGTTTTTTTCCTTTATCTTTCTGCACCTTATTCTTTTCTCAGACATCTTATTCCAAGTCCTCTTTCATCCAAACCCCTTTTCCTAAATCCTAGACTTTTTGTCTCAGCCTTCTCAGAGATCTGTCTTCACTCTCTTCTTTCCAGGAAACCTTTCTTTTCAAGTCAGCTTCCATCTGCTAGCAGGGAGGTATGTTCCATTCTGCATCTATGACTGAGTCACAAAGTCTCCAAGAGAGTACGGGGGCCTAGAACCGCTCCAGGTCTGCATGCACAAATTCATATGCCTAGCTAATCCTGTACTGTCTCTTTGCCCTGGCTTGCTGTCATCCCATCTGCCTGTGCTCCCAGGCAGTCATGTCAGCCATGCTCCATGTCAAAGGGCAGGTATCATCGACTGCGGGCTTGGATGAGCGATGATCAACAGCAGGAAGGAGGGATTTAAGGACATAGACAGCCTTGTGGCTTGCTTTGGTCTTTATAAGAACAACTATTGATGTTTCTGAAGGAGAAACCTTACTTCTCCCAGGAAAGCTTCAGGAGAACAGCCCTGTTCTCCCTTTCTGATATCTCCTTTTCCCTCTCTGGAAGAGGACAACTCCACTCTCCTCCTAGATTTCCAAGCAGGTGCTACTAACCAGCGCACTGGCCAGCTCCAGGCAGCACGTCCAGTGCTGTAAAGGTGGGTGCATCACTAACATCCCTGCTTTCTCGCTGCCATGCAGCACATCTGCCTTTTACAGCAGGAGACAAGGCCCAGCAGCCCCTCTCTCCTTGGAGTGGCCTGCTGGCACAGAAAGCCTTTGTGGGGAGAAGACTGGGGTTGCTAATCCCTTTTGGAAGCAGGTTTGGTAGGTGCAGTCTCTGCATTCCTGTCACCAGTTTGAGGTGAGGGCAGGGACTGAAGAGCCAGCAGGACCCACGCCGGCTGATTAGCAGCACAGCATGCGTGAGATTCCTTGGCACAGCGTAAGGTTATTGAGAAGCTGGGCTGCATCTCAAACTTGCCCCCAGCAGAATTGGCAGATCACGTAGCTAGTGTCACTTTCAAGCACTTGGCCAGGCAAAACCCACCCTTTCTCCATCCCCCAGTTCCCCTGTACTTGGCTTTGGACTAGATTTGTTCAGTGGGTTGGCTGCCTCCCCAGCCATGCATTCACAGGGTTTGAGGCAGAGTGGAGCGTGTATCTCTACAGTAATCTAATTCCATTTTTCCAGAAATATGTGACTGGGTATCAGAAGCTGCAGCTTCTTTTAAATTGATTTTTGGCTGTAGCTTTCACAAGGTTTAAATCCAATAAACTTACAGCAACCTTAAAGCTAGCAAAGCGTATTTTAATTTTTTAATAGAAATTAGAGCTAGGAAAGTTCCAATTCAAGAGATCAAGAAACAATTGGGGCAGGACTGTTCCCAGTGCCACAGCGTACCTCCGCCCTCCCTAATATGCAACTTCAGCATGGGACTGGCATTACCCTCCCAGGCTGTGTTATAGGAAAGAGAATGTCCTTAGCACAGCTGGCTTGATCACACCAGCGGTGTTCAGCTCAGGAGGCCTATGCAGCAAAGACCCTTAACCGCACTTTTCTCCTCTTTAATCTCAGTTGCCTATTACATTTCTTCTCACAGAATAGTAATGCTGAGCCTTGACAATCAGAGCCTATCCATAACCCGAGAGGTCCTCAGCAGCCACCTGAAGGACCCTGACACCAAACAGCTGTCCCAGCCAAAGGGTATGCGGGAACAGCCCACCAGGCGCTCTTTCCCCCCTGTAAGATAACGCTTGGCAGCACTGAGCTCTTGTACCAATGCCTCTGGCTTATAGTGAGTAACATAAAGACCTCCGCCAGTCTGGTGCCATGCACATAGCATATGTATCCCATACCAGAGCTACCCCGTCTTTTCTTGGCCTGAACACATGCTGTATAGTGCCTTTTGAATGTGCACTCTGCACCTATGCGGTGTAGCACCACCATCCTCCTCCTCATCTGTGCAGGTTGTGAGCTCCAGGGCTGGCCCTACTGTGTCTGAAATGGAAGTGGCTGCTCCAGTATTTGGAAAGTCCCTGAATGCTGGGGCTGAGGTTGTGGCTCACAATTGCCTGTGTGACTGGTAGAAAGCAGAGAGCTGGGGCTAGCTGATAAGTTTCTGGTTCATCAGTAACTTCTTAGAAAACTCCAGAAGGCTCAACCTAAGGCATTTAATTGGAAGCCAGCCTTATTTGATGAGTGTGCCCCAAGCTGGGGGAGTGTCACTAGGCATCACTAATTCTCTTGGGCATCACTGATTCTCCTGTTTCCAGGAGGCAGGGGGGCCCTAGGGGTGCATCAGGGCTGTGGCTGGGTGCAAATGATCTGGCTGGATGGCACTTCGTACACAGCAGGACCCGAGACTTTTATCTGAATTCTCCTTGCATTTTTTATGTGGGTCTCGTGGGGACCTTGTGGGGATGTTACAGTTCCTAAATAAGAAAAAAATGCAAGCAGCACCTTGCTAGTAACTATCGGAGAGATCTTAAAAGGTTCTGGTTTAGGATGAAAAGAGCTTGTAATTAGCAACTGACATTTGCATTTCAACTACAGAAGTGGAGCAACTCCAGCCCAGCAGTGATACCTGCAAATCCTTTGATTCAGAGTCACAGTAGGTATCAGCAGGCCTGTTAGAATCTGTCACCAAGTCTGTCTAAAGAGCTAGACTTGGGGCAGTCAACATACAGTGCTATTGAGCATACCTCAACCATAGGATAAAAGCAGATGTTTGGCAGGTTTTTGTCTTTCTCAAAAGTGAGAGACACTTTTTCCTTTTGAGGAGCAAAATGTTACTGACTTGACTCTGTTGTTAGTTTGCTGGACATTTGCTGTAGGATTTCCTTTGAAATGCCTAGCTATGCACAGAGACAAGAGAACAGCTGCACCGCTTTGGAGTGCATAGGTTTCATGTAATAAGTTGTATGAGAGTCCTAATTGCAGATAGTAAAGAGGTAAGGGGTGGTGAAGTCTGTTCCCCTGACTCCTTCATGCTGAGGTGGTCACCAGTGCAGGCACCAACATCTTGCCACAAGCCCGGTAACGACTGCTATTTACAGCTAACTGAGCTGCCGAGCATTAAATTCTTCTCTTAGTAAAATTATCCTTCCCATTCCCCCTCACCCACATCCCTCAACAAGGTCTTGTTTTGATTCTTGTGGTCCCTTGAGCATCTGGATCTGGCTCATGACTCAGGAGGCTGTTTTTCTGCCACGTGCTCTTGAATAGAGTTGTTTAGCACAATTTTAGCCATTTGTGGCTGTGAGCCCAATTGGAAACACGTGTGCTGGTTAAAGGCAGGTGGAGGGATTTCTTTTGTTAATTAGGCTTCAAATTCCATTGTGTTCCCTGTAACCAGTGGCCCAGGCTTGGATCTTGGTAACACCAGACAAACCCCATTAGTGAAGGAATAACCCTGGATTTGCACTGCTTACAAATCTCATAAGTTTGTTCGGTTTTGGGGGGTTTTTTGACTTTGGTTTAGACAGTTTCATGTGGCACTGATTTTTCTAAAAATAAAAGCTCTTCAAGTCTGGAGGGGGTAAAGAGAAGCTTTCTGGGATCAGCAGGGCTGCATGGCCAAGGCTGATTGTGCTTGGATAAGACAGGAAAAGCAAGGGCTCCTTTCCCACCAGCATGCTGTCCTCCCTCCCCCCCACCAGTCCATTTCTCTTCTGCTCTACACCCAATCGCTAATTTGATCTCTGAATCAAGGGGCTGCCATTTTGCGCGAGGCTGGGAGCTGCTATTCACCCCCTGTGGGCTCCACGAGTAATTAGAGCAACACCTTGTGTAATAGTTTAAGCAACAAATGACTGCAGCTTCAGCCCAGCCCAGATGTAACTCAGGTTCATTATCACCATAGGAGCTCTGACAAGAAGTATGTTGGGGTCAATCTTGTGGCAAAGGAGAGTTGTTCTTATGGACGGTGTGTATTTGTGTCTTGGGAAGATGGCACAGAAGGAATAGGAGTCTTTAAAGAAAGTTAAATGGAAGGGGAGGCTTAGGTTTATTTGCTCCTCAGGGGGATGGGTGAAAGCGTAAATGGGCCACCAATCATGCAGTACCTTAGTTATCTCTTTCTTGTGGACAGAAGACCTCAGGCTTAATTCCTCAACCACGCTTATTCCTTGCATCACTTTTCACTGAGTTAGTCACCTTGAATATATTTAGCGATTTGGCTATCAAGTACTTGCTGCCCATTCAGATCAGCACATCTGAAGACCTTAAACACCTCTGAGGTTTTGTTCCTTTATCTTTTGGGTTTTCACTATGACACTGCCTGCAGAAGTTGTTGGTTTTGCAGAAAAGCCGCTGCAGCACTGAGCCTCCAGGGTTTGAGGAGTTTTCTTGGCTGTCACCTTTCCCTTTTGGGATAGGGAGCTGGTGTGTGAACCTCTGTGCTCTGATGCCCCTGCCACCTTCCTGACCCATTAGACAGTAGTGTTGTGAGCTGCCACCCTGACTATGAAGACAGTGGGATTTGGAGTGACAGTGCAGGGAGGGGAAAGGAGAGGAGGAGACCAGAGCCCCTTGCTCCTTTATTGTTTTGTTGGTGTGGGTTTTTTTTGTTTTGTTTTTTTGTTGTGTTTTTTTTTTTTTTCCCCAAATTAAGATTAAGGCCATTTGGGAATTTACCTGGGAGCTACCGGGGTTCTTGCACTGCACCCACTCCTGAGTGCCATCTGGGAAGGGACAGGGAACACCAGTGCAAACAGGAGGAGCCAAGGGGCAGGGAGAGGAGTGGTCACCATTAACACTGAGATGGAGAAGAGGGTACAACTCTGCCATTTGAATATCAGACTCCAAATGCTGAAGCTCTCTGTGGATTGGACTAGGTAAAAAAGATAGCTAAACCAGCAAAGTTTTGTGATGATTCACTGCCAAGTGCCAACAGAGCCACTAAGCTAAGCCCGTTTGACAGGAGAGCAACAGGGGAAACAGTGAAAGGACCACAGAGGTGCCAGAAATCACAGTAGAGGTGATTTTATTTGCTAGATCAGTTCAGAGTGAGATTCCCTAAGAAGCCTAGAGAAACTGTGCATTTAACTGCCCCGACCCTCAGGGAGTTCTTGGGGGTGAGTCCTGTTCCCAGCCTCCTGCTTAGGAGAGAAAAGAGGATGCTGACGTCAAAACCTTCCATACTGTTTCTCCCTGCTGTGTCACCCAGTTCCTTCCTAGGTTGTTCCCAAGGTCTGGCATTGCTGTTAAGTAATCGCCTTTCACAAATACATATGCCCTCCAGCGTGAAAGCCATCATCTTTCCCTTTCTTCACTTCCTATCTAGGCTGTGAAGGCTATAGAGTTAGCAATCCCCATCACGTTTCCAGTATGCTGTATCCAATACAAGGAGGTCGTTGAAAGTTTGCCTCAAAAAATACTTTTCTATATAGAATTTGGGACTTAAATAGAAGGAAACTTTCCAGGAGGGGAAAAATGGCCTGCTTCCTGCAGAAATCTCCAATTATATTTGTCAAAACCTATAATGCCTGAAAACTGAAATATTTTAGCCAAAACATCCTAGCTAAAAGACAGAATTCCACTTTGAAATGCTCTCAAAATGTCTCATGGAAGTTAGTTGCTTCACATCCCTGGCAACTCTGGTCTCAGTGCTGTGCTCAGCATATATAGAATTGTAAGTTTGTAGATATAACAGGAGAAGATACCTTCATCTAATGGGTCATCTAGACCATCCCACTGCCCTAAGGCAAGATTAATTGCACCCATCCTCTTCCTCACAGGTGTTTATCAATCTGTTTCTAAAAATCTGCAGCAATGAACACTTCAAACTTCCCCAGGCCATACATTCCAGTATTTTTTTAATTATGGATATGGGCAATTTTTCTTTTCTTGTTTTCCTTTTATTATTTTGAAGATTTGTGGCCTTCGGGCTTTTCTTCCAAAGATTAAATACTAGTTTTAAAATTCTTTTCCTCATGTAAGGGCTGGGGTTTTTTTTGTTTAGGTTTGGTATTTTTTGCTGATTTTTTTTTAAGTCCTCCAATCATTATTACTGTTTTTTAGAGAAATCCCCCAAACTGATCTGTATCTTTAGTTCAGTGCCTGAAACTGAAATCCGTATTCCAGTTACGACCTTGCCATTACTGAACAGTTTGAAAGACTTTCTTGCAAAGTCTTTCATAGGGCATTTCTGTTTATTTCAAGTTGGCTTTCTCACAGCAGGGTGGGAGTGTTGGCTGACTCTCAGTGTTTTATCCACTGCAATCCCCAGAACACTTTCTGCAGACCTGTTATTTTCTTGGTCGTTTACCATCTCTTGACTTTTGTGCAGTTGGTTATTTCTGCCTAAGCATAGTATTTGGCCTTTGTCTTGCAACCCAGCTATCCCCTAATTTTCTTTCTAATGACTGTTTCAATCAGTCAAGTCTTGATGTTTTTTTGGTGTGGTGTTTTGTTTTTTGTTTGTTTTGTTGGTTTTTTTTTTTTTTTTAACTTAAATACAACGTCCTGCCTTTATTCCCTCTGCTCCATCTCACTACTTTGGTATCATATTCAGGCTTCCTAAGGGTAATCCCTATTCTATTGCCAAAATCATTAACAGAAACGATGAGTAGTGCCAGAGCCAGAACAGACCATTGAGTAATCCTTCTCAATATATCTTTCTAGGGTAAGTCTAAGCAATTGATAACTGTCCTCTTAATTTTAAATTTTTTTTTGATCATTTTGGCATCGAGTCCGGAGAAGGTTCACTTAGACTATGTTTCCCTCACAGTTTATGAAAGTGTCACACGGGACAGTGTCATAAGCCTTACTGAACTCAAGATATATGTCATCTATTGCTTCTTGCTTCACCTTCAAGGCCTGAGAAAAGAACAAGAGGAGAGAAGATCCTGCATCACAGGAGATCTAGCCCAACCTAGGGTCATGCCTGGGCGACGATGGGAGTGTGAAGCACATGAAATATAGCTCCCAGGAGGTCCCGCAAGGCCTCCCTGAAATAGCCATTATGGTTTCCAGCCAGATATTTTCAGGTTTTGAAATTTTACTATTTAGAAAAGATGCATAAGGATCATTTTCTAAATGGCCGTAACGCATTCCCAGACCCTGTGTGTACACGTTAAATAACATGCCCTGTACTAGACCGAGAAGTTAATTAGCACTCTCCAATATACTTGGTGTCTGTTAGTGAAGTACATGGCGACACAGAAACCTATACTGAGAGCTCAGCCCATTGCAACAGGGGGTGCTTTCAACTTTTTCCTCGCTATGAAACTGCTAATGTGACTACACCTTCTGGTCATTTCTGTCTGTATCCAAGGCCCAGTATTCCGATCTTGTGGTAGACTGTCAGGTTGAAGTTTATCCTGAAGTCCCCCATACCATTATTTGATGAATCCAGGTGACACTCAAAGCACATTGCCCTGTCATTCAAAAAGAAAGCATATGCTATAGGGAAGCAGCTCTACCCAGCAAGAAGTTAAATGGCTCTTCAGAAGTACAGCAAACGTTCTGGTCACCAGGTGTGCTCCTGTTATTCTTGTTCGGTGTCTAGATTGTGTAGTAACTTTGGGGTGCTGTCAGTCACCTGGTCCTGAGTTTAATTTGGAGGAGGCACAACATATCCCAGAGGATCCAGTTTTCTGTATTCAGGGGAAGGACATGGGGCAGGAGGTAGTCCTCTCGGCTTGAATGCTGTATTTCTAGTTAAAGAAAACAATTAAGGAAGAACAAATTGGAAAGCTCCCTGTCAGTGTTACAACACAATATTATCTCCCATCTTCAATCTACTTGTCTTAAACAAAGGTGACACGCATATGAAGGCTAGGAAAAGGAAATAATCTTGGCTCCCCATCAATTAATTTCTTTTCTCTGTTGGACAGCAGAAGCACTGGGTTAGATGAGGGGCAGGATTCATATGAGAGCTTTCATATATGATGTCCTGTATTTAGCTAGTGGCCTTTTCAAGGTGGTTTCTTGTAACACATGAACGTGCAGAAAGAAACAGCTCAAAGATAAAGGCTCTTGACTACTGTCTCTCTGTTTTAATTGTGGGGGGACAAGAGCACCGGTTGGAGAGGGGTGCTAGTATCTCCTAAGAATGGGCAACTGCTCACTGCAAAATGAAGCCTGGCATTTCTTACTTTTCAAATAAACCTGCAGGGGAAATGACCTGCATTGAGAGCACAAGTGGAGGGGGTGCTTCCATCTGAGTTTATTTTGCTTAGAGGGTAAGATCAGAAGAGGTCTAAACAAGGCTCTTTATTTTCAGCAACACTGATCATCTGCTTTGAAGTAAGATCCAAAGAAAACATACTCCCTCCTTCATCCCAATTAAAAAGCAATAAAGGCTATTTTCATTTTTTAAATATTGAAGGTAGGATATCTGCCAAGAAATCCTTTTCCTTCATAGAGGGGCAGATGTCAAATATTGTGAGGCCGTATCCTCAAATGGTGTCATCCAGCATCGCTCCATTGAAGCCAGTCCAAGTGGTTCTGAGTTGTGCTGCCTAAATGCCTGACTCCTCATCTGGCAGTGCCATTCAAAGATAAGGCTCCACAGAGGTTATGTGCAAACATGGTATTTAAAGATAATGGCCCAAACTCATTCCAGTAGTTTTACCCAGCCAATTATTTGACCTCCTGTTTTTTGGTGATCTCCCCTTTCATCTTGAAGGCTCCAGCAGTGTAGAAGCAATGGTCTGTGCAGGGCAGGAATCACTGAAGCGATAGGAAGGGGCAATCATCTTTCAGGCAGGTTACTCTAACATTTTTCCTGGTGCCTGGCACAAGCGAGAAGAAAGATTCTACCTCCAGCTAAAACAGGGCAGTTCACAGAGGCAGAAAAGCAGTTTCCCACACTGGTATGTCTAAGAAATTGAAACTAGCACCTGATTTACAGAAATATGATTAGGGGTTCAGCTTTCGTTAAAAGCAATGGACCCAGTTTACTGCTGTGTTCAAGGCAATTGCTCCTTTCTGTCCTGGAGCGCATCTGGTCTTATTATCTGAGTTAATTTCCCTTCCTGCTGCATATATTAGGCTCACCAGTGAGAGTAAAAACGAGTGGAGAAGTCAATGGGCATAAGAGAAGGGGTTGGGGGAGAAAGAGTGATAGGAACAATCTACCCTGTTGTCACAGAAGACAAACATTTCTTTGACTTTTTTTTTTTTTTCTTTCTTCTAGTTTCTGTGACTTCATAATTAACCACAGATGGATGTATAGGACAGGCTTTGAGCTAGGAATGGGTCCCAAAGTAAGTGAACCACTCTCCTGCTGTTTCTTCCTTTACACCTCCTGCCCTCTCTTTCTGGAGGAAGGAAAAAGTAATACAGCTGTCCACAGTGGGAGTGATAAGGCCTTTAGCTCAGGGATGAGTCAGTGGGGTGGAGCGGCATGAGGAAGCAGCCAGAACTATCTTTGTTGCTCTTGCGGAGGTCTGTAAATGCTCCTCCCACTTATCCTCATGTTTATCAGTGATAAACTCGTTGGATTCAATGGAAGAGCACTGGGTTAAAGCCAGTATGGGAAGAGAAGCCAAACAAAAGGCCACTACTCCAGTTTTAAATTCATTCCCAACAAGAAACAAGATCCAGTCTGAACCTTAATCTAAAAACTGAGGTGAATTTGAATGTTTTCTGAGCCCCTACAGGGTTTTTGCCAGAGAGCTTGGATCACAATTTGCTAGGTCTTCAGGTGTTCTTCACTCAGTAAAGAATAAAATGCTACAGTAAATGTACTGGACCTTGTATCACACGTTGAACACAGCTATGGACAAATCAATACATACATAAAGCTCACCAGTTTCTAGAATCCAAATCAAACTCTGCTCTTCTGGTTAAAGCCAGAAGCTGTGCTAACAAAATACAGTGGCTTTCAATGGCGTTTTCAGCCTGAGTTAGTAGGTTCAAGCAGTATAAATACAATCATAGAATCACGGGCAAATTTAGATCAGAAGGCGCTTCTGAGGCTCATCTAGTCTGTCTGCTCAAAGAAGGACCAACTTTGACATTAGATCATGTTACTCAGGGTCTCATCCAAGGAAGTTCTGAAAATCTCCAGGGTATTCCATGTCATCTTTTGTCAGCTTATACTGACAATATACTTAACTGCACTCCCAGTGATGGATGTTTTCCATACATCCAGTTGGAATTATTCTTTTTGCAACCTGATTCCATTGTGTCTTGTCCTTTCACTGTGCACCTCTGAAAAGACTCTGGTTCCATCTTCACTACAAGACCCTTCAGAAAGTAGAAGATACAATCGGTTCCTCCCCTCTCTAGCCTTCTCTTCACCAGCTTAGAAAAACCCAGTTCGTTCAGGCTCTCCTCATATTTCATGTGTTCTACACTCCTGCCTGTCTTAGCAGCATTTCTTGGGACTCTCTACGGGTTGTCAGTATCTCTTTCATATAGAGTGGCACAAAAGTGAACTTCAATGTATTTCAGATATTGATCCAGACCAAATGACATCTATATTTTGTAATGTTCATCCATCACTTGCTGCATAAGGAAGTCTGCCAGACTGTTGTCTTCCTTGTCTTATTTTACCTTATGTTCTTCTGATAATAAAATGTTGAGGAAACCTAAAAAGGCTATATCTATGTGATTTTTTTTTTTTTTTTTTTTTTTTTAAGCTACAAATGACCTCTGCACTGATAGCATTGCTATCTTGCATATCTCTACTCAGTCTGGATGGGGATGAACCCTGGTGTTGCCCTGAGATAAGCAAGAAGAGTATCAGACCCATAAACTGCATGGGAGACCAGGAAGCTGTTTGGTCCAGGCATTCCTTTTCCCCCCAGGCTACTTCTTTCTGGAGGAAGCCATTGATCTTTGGCAGGCGGACACAGTTGGGCATTCAGTCAATCTATCAGTGACAGGCTAACATAAACCAGTGGTAAACAGCCTCCAGTGATCTTGGGGAAGGACTCCCTGGCTGGAGAAGCACAGATTCAGCATTAATTCAAACTAGCTCTTGAGGAATTTTTTTATTACAGGAAACAACAATGATAATAATAACCTGGGGAATCTTTGTCAAGAAAGAGCCTTTGGATAATCTCAAAACAAAAACATCCAGGCAGGAAGTCCCACTTGGTTTTGTTCATTTAACAAGATCTTGCGGGTCTCCAGAAATATCTTTTCATTTTATTCTGAATGGAATTTATGGTGGAATACACAGTAGTAGATAAATGTTATTTAATTCAATTTTGCATAAATTTGAATGAGCACTCCTAGGAGAGCCTGAATTTCAGAGAAACCTGGAGATGATAGACAGCAAAGTCTTGCTTGGATCTCTCTCACTCCACCCTTGGAAGCTGAGTCCAGTCTGCTTTTTCTATTGTATATGTTTTTTAGTATTTTTTCCAGTCTAGCTTTATGTATTTGAAGCATGGAGGAGACTATTCCTCTGAGTAATATCAGCAAATTCCTCGTGATAGCCATGCTGTTTTGTTAATTTCCTTTCTCTATCCCTTCTTATCTGTCCTTCTGACACCTCAGTGAATTTGTCTGTCCTTCGTGGTACTTGCACACAGGCTTTCAATATCTGTAAATAACTGCCGTGTCTCCACACCTTCCCTAGATCGCTTTGTCAAGCTAAGCAGCTCTAACCCCAGGAGAACACTACTACATATCAACATTGCAGCTCCACCTAAGCCACCCCTAAAGGATTACAACATGAGTGGCTTTACTAGTTAATGTTTACTGCTTCCTTCACTTCTTGATTGCTTTTATTGAAGTCCGGGCCCATCCTTCAGAGGAAAATATTGGACAGGTGTAGTGAGCTGTTTGTGGCCATATGTCATCCCCTGCACCCACAGCTTTGAACAGACTGCATGCAAAGAGACAACTATGCCTTTAGGGACCTGTGTTTAGGTCTGGGCTGACAGGGTGAGGTTATGTGTTGTGCTTCCAGATGATACAGCACATGACTCCCATCCCTGGGAAGGGTTGCCAGGACAGTGGCTTCAAACCAACTTTGTGCCTTCCCTTAGCCTACTCCAGGGGCTGGAGAGAATTGTGCTGCGGCTGAGGCCAAAGTTGTGGCAGCCTGCATGAACACGTCTTCTGGACTAACGTGTAGCTCAGAAACTCCTTAGTCTTGTAGGCAGAATTTGCATGCCAGAATATACCAGTCATCCCCAACCTGAAACCCTCCACAGCAGATCCTGGTAGGCAGCAGGTGTCCTGGGAATGCTCCCACCACTGGGAGTTTTGTTGTCCCAGTCACACCACTATTATCCTCTCTGTAGGCATTATCACAGGAAGAAAGATCTTGCTCAGAATTACTCCTGGATTGGACAGATGCTGGAAAATATCAGTATGAACCCCACTATCCTATACCCTGGCTAAAACTGGTATTATTTAACATGATCTCCCATCTTCCCCCAAGAAAATGTTTGCTACCTTATTCCTTTGAGCTCTCATTAGCTCTTTTGATTAGGAGAAAGGGCCATAAACATGGTAAAGACAGGGTGGGCCAAGGACATCCGAGGAATTATCACTGCCCAGCACTCATTTCTAGTGTCATCAAATTAATCTAGGGGGTCTCTGTTGCAGGAGCAACGTATTTTGGGGCTTAGCCTGGCTGTATAAGCAAGAACATAATAGAGCTGTGTGTCTGGTAGGACTTTCTGGGCTAGAAAGTGGCTGCATTTTTGTGAATAGCTGAGGGGACTGTAATACAGCCCATATGGCATAGGATGAGGGAAGCTGTCAGAATCTGAGCATGCTTTATGGGCTGCACCAGCTTTTCCCTCAGCAAGCAAGGGCAGGGGATCAGCAGGATGAAGGCTGAGTGGTGCCCAGGGTTCCCTCATTTAATCTGTGAACAGGATAGAGACATTGCTTGGTCAACTGGTGTGTGTAGAAGGGCCCTCATTTTTTGAGGAGTGGACTAACCAGGAGCAAAACTGCTAATAGCAAGCAAAGTTCATAGATAGTTTCAGCTGGTGATGCTGGTAGGCGGTCATTTTATGCTTTTGCATTTTTTCGGCTTTTAACTGATATAGTTACAGTCTGGTCTGTATATATGTACACACGTTGACATATCGATTAATCATCTCTACCTATGAAGACTGCACGCCTGATAACTCTTCTCCATCAGTTCAGAGGCCAGTCAATTGCCTGTGATCTAACATCAGAAAGAAAATGATACCATGTTCTCATTGCATATTTGCAGGAGAGAAGCTGGTTACGTTACACAGACCTATGGGATCAGACTCCTTGGAACATGAGACGTGTGTGGGTGAACTTGGCCAATGAGGCAGCCAAGTAGAAAATTTACTAGCCCACCCCTGAAGAACATGATGGGACTCCAGAGGATGGAATCGGGGGCCCGTACAAATACTTAGAGAAGTTATTAACTTTTTTTGTATTTCGGTGCTAGAATTTTAAGCCTCATATCAATTATCCTTCAGCAAAGCCTGTTTTACTATGGAAAAACAATTACATACATAGTGGGAGCTCTTACGACTCTAAATTCAAAGCAGCAAGGGTGTTGAAAATTTAATGGAGACCTTCTTTTCATGCAGGGTTTCTCAGGTGTTGAGTTAAATCACTGTTAATAAAAAGCAAACAAAACCAAACACAAACTAAAAATACATGCCAAAAACTAAGTCCACCCTAATTTCAGCATGAGTCTATAGGTCAGTGTCTTCAGATATCGTAATGCCACCAGTTCTGAAAATATCCATGAAATTCTAAGATGGAAAAGGGGCAACATTTGAAAGGTAGTAGACCAGGGATACCTTTTATCTAACCAGGCAGGTAACAACCAAGGTCCTACTGGATCTGGTTGTCTTAATCCTCACAATGGATGTAGAGGGAGACTGACAGGGCCAAAAGGCAACCTAGGTCAGGTGAAATAAATCACCTTCGACAGCAGACACAGGCAATTTAGGAAAACATGCTTCTACTGGATACCTGAATTTTAGACATCTAGATTTTGACTGGCTGAACCTCAAGACAAGTGAGGTGTAGGTCTTTCATTTACCAAGAGTTAACTTACATTGGAGCTTTGATTCTATTTGTTTTCAGCAGTTTAGGAAATATTGACTGCCCATGTTATCTCAGCACCACTCAAGATCTAGGACTGTAACCAGTTGCAAAAATGTGCATTAGGCCCTGCAGTGTCTAGTGGAGTCTTTCAACATCTGTGCTGGTGCTCTTGGCTTGCATGGTCTTGAAATTCTTATCTAGAGTTCATATTTATGGCATACAATCCTCTCCTCCTGAAGAAAAGAGAAATTTTCCCTTTGGCTCCAGCGAGGTGTGTATGTCATTCCCTACGTAGAAACAAAATGGAGAAATACATTTTTAAGTCAGAAAAACTTTCTACTGCATCCACAACAAAGAACCAAAAAAGAATATATATCATATGTGTTTTTTTCCTCAGGTTATTCCTAAGCAATGGGATTCACTAGAATGTTTTAAAGATGTTACCTGCTTCTAATAGAAGAGTGGGGTTCCAGAACACTGAAAGCTGGTGTGCTTTTAACATTTACTCTCAGGCATTGGATCACTGAAGTGCCGAGGGAAAGAGCAGATGCTTTAAAAGGGTAATGCAGAAATAACTCATGGAAATCAGTGCTGAACTCACACACTTCAGTGGGATTCAGACAGAGCATTTCCCTTTCTGTTTCCTCTCTAATCCTAAATGATGATTCATGTAAAAGTGAGGCTAGAGCTGACAGTGGTATTTGTCAAACAAATCTCTGCACTCTTCTCCAGCCACTGTCTGATCAATATTTTTAAGTTTTGCCATATCCAAAGAATATTGGGCCATTAAATCTAATTATGGACCTCTGGGAAATAGTCTGTACCTTGAGGCTTTTGAGGAAGGGAAAATTCCACAGTTGCACCTGGTCAAATGGTTACACATGAAGGAAGTGACCCCTTGACCCTTTTAGGTGCTCTGAACATAAAACTTTTTTAACCCTCTCTTACCTGCACAGCCATAAACAGTATTGCTGCCCACAAATGTATGCAGCCCATAAAAAAAAAAAAAAAAGACCAAAAAAAAAAAAGATTATGTTTGACTGACCTTCAGCAGCAGAGATTCTTCTGGGTGGCATGAGAAAGAGCTACAGAAATTAAAATTGACTTAATCCTGAAAGTTCTATAGGGCTAGGAACTGCCTACTCTGTGTATGGGTGCAGAACTTAGCTTAGTAGCACCCAGGTCTATTCTGGAAGTCTCTGGGGTGAATGCAATGCAAACGGTGCAAAATCAGCAATGCTACAGCCATGCTAGTTATCATGAGCAGAGGGCTGTCTTACTACTTTTTCCAAAATGTTGATGCCTTATTGTGAGGATATTTTGTCTTTATGTGACTGAAGGCAGCAAATCACATGATTATTCCATTCTGAATAATTTCATCAATAGTTTATGGCAGGATTATAACTATTGCAAAGCCTTTGTATAAGAAAGTATTGTCTGTTGAGCAGTTTTACAAAGATACATTGATAAAGAAAGGTCAAAGAGGGAGTTTAGATTTGTACGTGTCACACCTTGCTCCAGGCTCCTGACAGCACATGATGTGGGAGCGCATCACTCTGGACTCTTCCGTTATTAATTTCACTTTGATTCCTTTGTATCGCCTCTGAATTTGGCCTGAATTATCTGTGAAGTTAAGGGTAAGAGTGGTATCATTCGTACCTTGCTGTAATCGATCACTGCAGTGGCTCAGAGAGGTAAAAAGTGAAAAAAGGAAGTATGCAAAAAAATGGCAGTCAGAGACAAGTTTTCTAATTGAAATTGTGCTTGTTTCTGCCCCAGGTATGTAATTAGAGTGTTTTGCATATCTGCCTGGAGATGTAGATAGGTGATAAGGAAGCATAAGGTGTCCATCTTACACTGTCTTGTACATCAGTCTTTGAATTTGGCCTACAGGAGGCATGGGAACTCTGATCACTCTCTAGAAAGAAAAAATTGTAAAGAAAAAAAAAAAAAAAATATTCTCCCACCCAGCCAAAACGTATACCTCAGAATAAACATGAATAATGAGGTACGAAAGGGCAGCAGTCAGGAGAGAAGCTGTGGAGATGTGTCAGCCCCTCACAACCCGTTCGTGAGGCCGGGCACTCGCACGTCAGGGTTACAGGGCTGCAGTTTCCCATGAGACGCGCCGTGTTCTCATGCTGCAAGGGAAGAGCCCGCCGCTCCGGCAGTGTCAGTCCTGCCTGCTAGACGAAGGCACTCTCACTCTTTCCATTATTCTATTTCAGGGCACTCTCTGTCTGCCGAGATGACTTGTCCAGGCACAGGGGATCTTGAGCCAAAGGCAAAACTTCCTTTCCAGCGGGAGTCTTTCTTAGAATGGATTTTTAAAGAAAGCAGCATCCATTCCCACTGCAGGGCTCTCCCCCACAACCTGCGGTGGCACTGATTGCCGTATCTGAGAAGAGCACTGGCATGTAAAACTAGCGTCAAACCTGATGGGGAGCAAAGTGGCCTTTTTTGAACGTGGCAGTGCTGGCCACAGCAGGCGGCACCTGCTGAGAGCCTGAGGCTTTAGCAGATAATTACCAAATCCTGTTGGTGCGCTCTGCCAGCTGGGTGGGAGTTCCCTGAGTGAAGCCAGAGCCACCACCGTGTTACGGGCACACTGACACAGGCTGCTGCTGAGCATCAGCAAGGGGGGTGACCTGGCTGATCCTGACCAAGTTCAGACTTCTCAATGCTGTAAAGAGGTGTAGCCAGCACTTTTCTTCTTGAATCAACCGCATGAATAAGAGCTACTCCCTTGGATACGTACATAGCTTTCAGTTGCATCAGAACAGTCCAGGCAGAGTGCGAGGGAAGAGGTGGAGAACGTGAATGTAGTAGAGATTGTTGCATCTGTCAGGTGAGAACCAGCACCTTCACCTGTCCCAGGGCTGAACAGTGTCAAATGGTTTTATGAGCTCCTCCTGTGCCTTGACATTAAGGCATTGTGTTTTATTACATTAACCTTATAACATTAAACATTGTGTAAGAGAGTCCACAAAGACAACCAATTACCCAGGGAAATCAAGAGCTATGGCAGGAAGTGATTACCTTTATGGAGTGGTAACTTCATGGGTGCCTTCATGGGTCTCCAGTTAGACCAAAGGCTCCCCTTTGTTACTAAAGACAGTTGGGGATCACTGCCAGGCCCACTGCAGCTCACGTGCGCTAATTATTGGGCAGCAGAGAAACAGTGTGAGATAACACTGCTATGCATCACAATCGATTTAAGAGCCCAGGCTCTGCGCAACCCTGATTCGTACCGCATTTCTAAGTCCAGTATTGTGGATTTGGAGGGCTTTGGAAGATTTGGAAGGCTCTGTGAGGTATTCTCCCAAAATTAATTTCTCATTTGGTGGGAGGGAGGAAGCTTGAACTCTGTCTTCTACTTGCTATTGTTGTATACTTCTTCCCTTTGATATACAGTTTCAGTGGTGAGGGAGTATCTTTCTTACCATAATAAAAAAGAGCACAAAGAGAGAGAAAGAGAGAAACTTGAAGGCTGTCATTTTGTGCTTAAGTGAGACCAGAGTATCTCAGCTCTCATGCTTCTCTCTTAGTGCAAGAAAGAGAAGCGGCAGAATGTTACATCCCCCAAGCCCATGTCATATTTTCCTGTCATAAAAGCAAAATTTAAAAGCAAACCCTCACATTTTCACCAGCAGACACTCTCTGAAGGAAACAGCCAGGCCTCTTCACAGCCCCAGTTCCAGTATCATCATCTTTTGCTGACCAGGGATCTTTCCCAGGCTGGATATCTGACTAGCACACAGACACACCAGCTGGCTGGACTACCACTGTGAGTAAATACATTTGGAAACGACTGTGCTATTGCAACGCCTTACAAATACATCAAAGTGTGCTACATGCACAGCTGGGGTTTGTCTCCCTGCCTGCTGCCAGGAGGACGTAAGGTTTCCAGCTTCTTCCCCTCAGTCTCTTCATCCGTATATTCTCAGTCCTTCCTCCACCCTTCAAAAACAAGCTAAATGGTGGATTATTAATGACAGTTTAATTAGCCAAGTATTATGGAAAGTCCAAAAAGACATCATTCCACATGCCAATAATCTGTCCACCAATTCTCCTCTCTTAGTGTCAGATGAGCATGCAAAGTATCTTTATTACTATTTCGGTTAAATTTAGTTCTCAGGCAAATAAGAGGCCCTGACTAGAGCTGAGGGATAGTGCTGGCAAACAAAATGAGAAAGAACAAGGCATTTTAATGCCAAACTTCATACTTAGCAAGTGATATCACCTTGGGCTGCTGGCTGTGTTAGGATTGGTCCAGCAGCCAGGCCTGGGGAGGAACAGGATAGCCGAGCATCAAGGGATTCTGTTCTGGACCAGGCATGGAAATTTTCAGGTCTCCTGTAAAAAAAAGTTAATGCTACATTGCAGACGACTTCCTGTAATCTCTGTGACACGGTTTGTGCACCAGGCCCTGGAGAATCTTTGTGTCCAGAAAGCTTCCCTTGGTGGATTTCCAATGATGCAGCTGGGAGGCAAAATGGGTCCATCTCATTTGTAGCACAGATTATTGCAGTCTCTGTTAATTCTTGCTTCCTGTGTTAATGATTTCTTTCCGACAAAGTGCTCCCAGAATTTTTTCTTGCAGCGTAAAGGGATAAAAAACCACCCCCCACTACTTTGGATCTGCTTCCCATTTCTGCCAAGCCAGAGTGAAGATGGAAGCAGAAGGTTTTTGTCATTCTGAATTTCTTGGACAGTGGTGGGTTTTTTTTTTGTTTTCATTTGCTTTCCTCCGTATGGTTTTTGGATACCTTTTACCCATTTGGAATTCAAAACTCCCTGTTTCATATGCTGGTGATCCCGCTCCCTCCAGCTGGGATTCTGCAGCACAAAGTACTTACAGAATTAAATGCTGGAATCGGGAGTCTCTAACTGCCTCCAGAAGCATCTTCACCCACTCAACAGTGTTAGATAAATACCCGAACTGTGGGAGGTGGTGCAAACTCTAGATTCATCTTAGGTGCCCACACAGACTTCCCTGACATTTGTTTTTGGCAGGTTTCAAGCTAGTGAGGACCTTTCTCTGCCCTCAGACATCCCCTGTCCACATCAGCCATGGAGAATTCTGGTGCAGGCCCTGGAGCAGAGGAGCATTTCTTAGCAACTAGAGGGGGAAGACACCCCCCTGCAGCATATACGGCTGTTTTGACAGTCATAAGGAGAATTTGCCATCAATGACCAGGGACCATTCTGACCCAAATCAGGTTGTCCTATAAGTTTGATTATAAGCACAGTCATTGAGGGAAGTATTCATCAGTTTCCTATCCTGTAACCAAGGCTGGCACCTATGCAAAAGCCCCAGGGCTTCCAGGTCAGGGTTGCCTTCAGAGCACTCTGTGAGTAAATAAAGAGATGTCAGCACTGGACGTGCTGCAGTAACTTTACTGTGGGTTGCTCAGAAACATCGTAAAGTTCATATTTCACAATCATTAGCCTCAGCAGTGCCCATCTGTTAAGCACTGGTAACAATTGAAGTGTTTCATAGCAGATGTTCCTCTCCCTGAACAAGTGCCCGCACAGGGTTTGCTGATTTCCTGAATCAGAACTGTTTATCCCAAATAACTCTGCAAATAATTGCCTAAGGTCAGTTCAGAGTGAATGCTCTGTCTTCTGGATTTACAGTGGTATGAGCAGTGCAGAATTGCACCCACTATGCTTTAGCCCTGTTCTCAAACCCTGGTTCAAATCAAGAGGGGAGTCAGTGGAGTGTAAAACAGATGGAAGGGAGATCAAAATAAATCCTTCCACTTTTTCCTTGTAACACTTCAGATCACAGATGGGAGAGCTGGGATGCAGACAAAAAGTGACAGGAGGTTAGCTGAACATCTGGAGTCCAAACAAATGCTTCTTTATGTAAAATAATGTTTAGCAAAGAATGCCTAGGAAATGTGAAAACTGGACCCAATCCTGGTCCCATGGAAGTCGCTGCCAACACTCTTGTTCACGTCAGCAGTCCTTCTCTGATGACATTACAAATGTCGTGTCTGAGCTACATCCGATGGTAAATGGAATTTCAAAAGCTTTCTCTGAATCTTTCTGGCAGAATTGGCTTTGCCAAAAAAAACTTAGCAAGGATATTTCAGGCAAGACACAAATGACCAGCATTTGGATTCTCTCTTCAAAGCCACAAATATCTATGAGGTGTCCAACTCCTCATGAGAGGCACTGAGAAACAGGCACTTAATTCTGTTTGTGCCTTTAGGAATGTCCCATCAGATTTAGATTTTGACATAGCTGTTAAAATGGCATGGCAATGTAAGATAACACTGTTGTCTGACCATTTGTCATTGAACCTCTTTCAGTAAGAAAAGATTATCTCACAACCATCCAGCTGTGAAACAGATTTAGATGAGCACTCTTCATGTCTTTCAGTGCAATACTAAGCTGCTGCTCAGAGATGGCAGAAGCTAATCTGGCTGCCTTTGCACTGGAGCTGATGAGTAGCACTCACATGGGCTACTTTAGCAGTAGAGTAGAAGAGGATTTCACAGAATCGAGCCCGCTGAATGTTAAAATCTCTGCAAGTGACTCTGCTGCACTTATCAAGATGAGAACAACTACACAGAGCCTGAGAACCAGCTTCCTTGGGAACCTGATCTTTTCAGTTCAGCTGGGAAAAGATGAGAATAAGATGAGAACAGAAGTTAGTTTGTATACATTTTTAGGAAAGGATGTGATAATGAAGAAAGTCTTTGGATTGCACAGAAGGATTCTGGAATTCTTGATAGATGATTAGAGTGGATGAGCTCTGTGTATCTGAGTGTGTGTTTATGGTTTATATAATGAAGGACAAATAGGCAGTCCAGCCTCTACCCAACTGGAAATCTGTGTGTGATTAAGGAAGGGAGATGTGCTCCCTTCGCTACCATTAAGCAGGGTTTTCCCTTGTATCACTGTCATGGACCAGGATCTGATTTAAACCACGTGCTGTAGCCAGTAACCTCAGATAAATCAACGCTTTGTACCTTTCTAACGTATTGTCTGTCGTTGTAGGACACTTAACATATTGCCTGTGTGGGAATTGCTTGTTTAATCTAAAGCAGAAATACAACCGCCTTGGGGTGGGAAGGCAGAAGTAAGACCAACTGGACTCATAACAAGTATGTGGAAAGTACTAAAGTGGCTGAGACCCTTCACTGCAGGTGGTGTTCTGCATGCATGTGGAGGAGGGAAGTCCTCTGCAGTGAAGGTCAGACATGCAGCGCAGATATACACGGCCAAATAACATCAGCAGAGCTCAGTCCTCTCTGTTGGATGAGAAGCATGGTGACAGAGCTTCCCCTGGGTTTACACCACTCTCTGGCACCTTGCTGACCCAGCTGGAAACCAGAGCCCAATCAGAACTACCCCGCCCATGATGCTAGTCCCATTGCTCTTTTAGGTGTCCTGGTATGTTAGTGAGACTGTGCTGATCTTGTAGATCTCTTAGGCTTCTGTGGTTGTTTGATCTTTTGGTGGGATTATCTGGGGGTTTATGTGCTTACAATTTGCAGATCTCTTCCTCATTTTGCTGCAGACTTTTTAATTAGGAAATCAGGTGAGATACAGCTTTCAGGCAGCTCTAGGTGGAGAGTATTCCCAGCTGGGATGCTCATTCAAGTCCTGAGAAGGGCAGGGATGGGGAATCAGTTTGGAGAACTTATTTTTTATCTGTTGTCCCTTCGAATGTAAAATCCTTAGCTGTGATCGAAGGGGAGTTGCTGTTTTATGTTCAGATGCAGCCCAGGGAAGACATGTGCCTGCCTCTCGGGTAGTTCCTTGGTTGTTCATTCAGATTCAGTTATAATTGCATCTGTATTTTGCATTTCAGCTGCTGACTATTTAAAGCAAGCAAACTTAAAATGCGCCAAAGCCAAAGAGGGTGTCACTGGAATAGACACGTTATGTACAGTGTGTGCCTGTTGCTAAATGCTGTTAATTGCCTTGGCTGGGCAGCCTGCTGTTCCCTGGTTGGTTTCTGCTGCGATCCCAGCCTTTGTTTCTCTTCTGCAATGGAAACATTTCTCCCTTATTTATTTTTGCGTGAGAAAACATGTTTCCATTCTGAGCCTCTAGATACCACTTAGGTGCCCCCCTGACCTCTCCTCGTGGGCCCGGCCCGTGTAAATGACCAGACGAAGGAATGTGGACGAAGGAAGTGCCATAAAGTAGAAATATTGCTGGCTCGTAAATTCCCTCCACCACAGCAAGATTTCAAAATAAACAGAGCTACAGTCACATAGGACAGCATAACTCAGCAGTGCAAAATTCATCACCGGCTCTTGCAAAGGAGAGCATCCTGACATCAAAATGAAACTCCTCCAAGAATCCCATCTGCCTCAAAGCCCTGGCACCAGATCTGCATTGCGTTTCCATACAGACTTCACCTGGCTTTGTTCTCCAGGTTATTCCTCTCTTCACAGCCCGTAACAAACTGAATCCAGGGTGGGAAGCTGAACTATGGTTCTTATTCAGGTCACTGGGATTTGGCGGCCCTCATATCCTCTGGGTGGCTTTTAGAAAACTACCCAACTTTTGATATACCTGTGCTCCTCCAGCCTGCAGCATGAATGTATCTGTATCTCCAGTATCTGGGAGTCCGACCGTGAGTACTGCTGGATGCCAGGATTGTTTAGGCAGGTTCAAGCTTCTTCTTGCTGCTAGGTCTGCTCAGCTGCAGAGCACTCCTGCTTCTGCTCTGGTGACAATTCTGTATTTATAAGGGCTCAAGACCCCTTTTTCTGAAAAAAAGATTATCCAGACACCAGATAATTCCCAGGTCTTGGAGGAAGAGTCAGGTTTATGCACCACATGGGCTCTCAGCTCCTCGGTGCAATATTGTGCTGTCAGCCATTTGTGACAAGAGGGAGGTTTCTCCTTGGATTGGGAGCTTTTTGAAGAGAATCACAGAATCGTAGGGTTGGAAGGGACCTCTGGAGATCACCTAGTCCAACCCCCCTGCCAGAGCAGGGTCACCTTAGAGCAGGTTGCACAGGAACGCGTCCAGGCGGGTTTTGAATGTCTCCAGAGACAGAGACTCCACCACCTCTCTGGGCAGCCTGTGCCAGTGCTCTGCCACCCTCAAAGTAAAGAAGTTCCTCCTCATGTTTAGGTGGAACTTCCTATGCTCAAGTTTGTGCCCATTACCTCTTTGTCCTGTTGCCGAGCGCCACTGAAAAGAGCCTGGCCCCATCCTCCTGACACCCATCTTTTAAGTATTTATAAGTGTTGATAAGATTCACCCCTCAGTCGTCTTTTTTCTAGACTGAAGAGACCCAAATTCTTCAGCCTTTCTTCATAAGAGAGGTGTTCCAATCCCCTCATCATCTTCGTAGCCCTTTGCTGCACCCTCTCCAGCAGTTCCCTGAAGGGAGATTTCTCCTAATATTGCATATGACTGCTCTGATAGGTAATGGGCAAATGGCCATCTAACAAAACCCCATATGATGTCAAAAAGTGGGATCAAATTGGGATTCCTTGAAACAAGACTTTAACTCTGGAACACAGGTAAAAGCATTTATCTCAACTTCAGACAGACACAAGTCCCCACTCAGAAGCTTGTCTTATGACTAAGAGCAATGGAGTCAACAGACTGGCAAGCAAACACTAATTGTTATTTTTCAGCACTTTTTTGGGTTGACATTGGAGATTTTCAGAAGTTGAAATTAGGGAACATTTGATGAGCTTGTACAGCTTGTTGAAAAATACTCCATTTTGACACAAAGCATACTGCCTTTCCACTGAGACCCCGTATCCTCCTGCTCTTCTCCCCTGACTCTGCTGTTCTTATCTAAAAATAATTTGGTTTGTTTACTCAGTGAAAAATTGAATGTTTCCAAGGGCACTGAAACCTTTTTTCTCTTCTTCAAGAGCTCAAATGTCCACTGAAAAAGCTTTGATGAGAAATTTTCAATCAGGTCCAATGAAAAAAAGGGAAGACATGGGGGAGGAAACCATGACTCTTTTTTTTTTTTTTTTTTGAAGCATACAACAGAGTTCCTTAACATCGGTTGTGGGAATGAAGAAGAAAGTGTCTGCCTTTGATCTGAAGGGAATCCTATAGTTTTTCTGAATTCTGCCAGCTGCTCCAATTCTGCACTTCCACTCAGACAAAACCCTACATTATGATTGAGCCTGAAACCAACATAAACAATCCTGTGCCCTTTTAGCCTTGCTGTTGGAAGATGGAGTATCAGTGGAGCTGAGAATTTACTCAATACATCTAAATGAAGTGTAACCTTCCAGAGTTAGACGGCACCAGCTAGATAACCCCATTCAAGTAGAAATAGATGAAGGATGACACTGAAGGTTGCATGATGGGGCCGTAGCTGATAGTCCTGCTTCTGACTTCTGTACAAACTGCACTGGACATAGAAGCACTTAAATGTTTGTCATTGCTAAATCTGCAAAAACTCCCCAAAAGACTAGCTAATTGTTTTGTCTCTAAGTGAGGGAGAAGAGATTCATTACGCCATAGACTGTATCATGCAAGAACAAATTAGGGATAAATGAAGAGTAAATTGAGGCGGCAATTAGGTGAAAGTCTTTAATTATTTAAGCAGCCAGGCTTTGGAAGAGTCTGCCAGCAGACTGGATGAAAGAGGTGCAGAATCAGAGGGTTATTTGTGTGATAACAGGGTCTGGATTCAGCCCAGAAGATCCTTCCCTGTACTGTGTAACCTTAGAGTCCACAAACCTTGATGTACTTTTTAATCTCTACAACTTTACAGCTTTTTTAAATTACATGTTTTCTAAGAGAATGTTAGAGAGGAGATAGAATTTTCCCGAGGTCATGCGGGGATGCTGAAAGAACTGTCTGTTGGGACAGAAACATTCCCACAGGGCCGAGGACGTGGATAGCAGATATTTCTGAGCCCTCCTTCCTGAATGCAGGGTGGTCGCTCAGGAAGGATCTCAGGGGACGTCTTGGGCTGCATCTTATAAGAGTGCAGGTTCTGTGTTCCCAAGGGCAATGCTAGTGCTTACACACCTCTAATGGGACACATGAGACACCCTTTCCTAGTACGTGCTTCCAATGGAGTGGAGGATCTGGGAAGGGCAGGCTATGGATGAGAAAAAGGAAAGGCAGAACAGAGGCAGAGCAGGACAAGAAAGAGAAAAAAAAAAGGAGGGGAAAAGGCAAGGAGAATTGGAGAGCTGGAGGAGCAAAAATAAAAAAAATACAGAAATCAACAAAGTATAAATGTGTGAGGCAGGCTGAGGGGTGAGGAGGGGGGTAGAGGGTGGCATAAATAAGAAATAGGGGAGACTGGATGGAAAGGCCAGCTGCTGACCATGCCCTAAGCAATATCTGGGCTTGCAGGCAGTGGAAATTAAGGAAGCTGACATCTCTGAGTCAGGTCCCAGGTAGCTCTTGTTCACCTGTCTGTGGCCCTGCTTCACTGCAGTGTCCTGCCTTGCGCATCTGGGCTGTTTTCCCCAATGACCATGACCCTCCCCCTCTCTCTTCCAGCTTCACAACCCTGGTAGAGTAAATGTTTGGGAAATTCCTGTTCCTCTTGTTTTGTAGCATCTGGAGTTAGGGCTGAATAAAGCCCTTCAGGCTGGGAGGTTTTGGAAGGAAGCCCCACGTTCACTGGGCCCTTTGCCAGCAAGTTAATCCTTTCTGTATTGACCCTTCTAGAGGCAGCAGTCCCAGGCCACCAAGGATCTGATAGCCTTGAACTCTCCATGCCTGGAACTGCGCTTGCTGCTTTTTAGTGTTGATCTCTTCCCAGCAATTTCCTCCTGAGGCCCCAGGCGGCAAAGCAGGGGCAGTACAGATCAGCCAAATCATTCCTTATTTTCTCAATCAATGCTCCGATACAACTGTCATTGTGTCAACCAAGACAGGAGATGCCATACCATGCACTTCAGCTGCTTTTGTTTATGTTGCTGCTGCCTTGCATATGTACATGCCAGAAATTCTAGGCTTCCCCATAGACACCCAAGATACTTTCCCAGAGCCATTGGCTGTAAGCTGCATAGATCATTGCAACATCCCTTACCACCTGCTCCAAGCATGGAACTAAAATCAAGCTGGATTTAGGCAGAGCTGAAGGTACAGAGCAGTTAAATGGTGCTTGTGGTGCTGTATGCGTGTGTATGTGTTCACGGGGGTTAAAGGCAGCACAGATATGTCCAGGGCAATTCAGTGCAGGTTGCAAGAGCAGGCATGTGCTGTATGGATGTTTGACCTGTGTCCCATGGGGAGCTTGGGGTCAATTTCATGATTTGGAGTAGGTAAATGGAAGACAGAGAATATAAATTATCTCTGGCAATGTCTGCAAGTCCCTCAGCTTTCACAAGGAGCCATTGTAGCTGAGGATCACTGCAGCTACAGCAGTAAACTGCACTGCTTAAGAGCCCAGGCTTAGCCTTGTCTTTAATACAGACTTTCTGTGTAATCCCAAGTGCCATAAATAGCTCTCAGTGCCATAGCGCTCCTTCAGCAGCTGTTTTCCAAAGGCCAGAACATTTACACCAGGCATTGAGGTCAGCTGGAGCTGGCAGCGTTCAGCATCTTCTCAAACAAGGTTTGGCCTCACAGACACTGCTTCATCCAGAACGAGAGGATGCTCTTGCAGCCATTGTCTGGAATAACACTCCACCTTGGCTCCTCCATCCTTAAAATAGGAATAAAAAGCCAGGACAGAATCCTTTGGGTGGGATTTGCGTGCCTATCCCAATAGGGGATATAGGATCCTAGTGGTGTTTGGAACATCTTAGGTATGCAGCATGCCTGCCAGGTGATGATAAGAAGCTTGTAGACCCAGGTATTTCTGAGATGGCAGCTGGAGGCCAGGCAGGTACCCCACAGACCTACAATGACCAGATGTCTACATTCAGGGAACTGACCCTCCCTTTCTTAGGGTCTACAAGGTGCTAAGACTTCCCCATAAAGAACTCCACAGAAATGTCTACATAAAGATATATTTTATACAGCCAAACCAGCTGATTTCTTCTTCACCTGTACTGTAGACAACTCCCAGGCAGGTTTGCTCTCACTGGCACATGTTAGGAGGAGTGCAGGGAAGCATCTGCCACCTGGGTTTTTCTTCCACAAATAAAAGCTAAGCCCAAGGGTTTTTATGACCTTTAAACAACTTGCTCCTGCATCCCAGCTGCAGGCAGTCCACCTGGTCAGGGAGTTTGCTGGGAGGAAAAAGCTACCTTCTGTGGGAGATCTGAAAGGCTTTTGTTTCCACATCAGATCTCTTGTTTGAGAGTGTATGCAACACCTCCAAGAAATGTAAAAGGGAAAACTGTGACCCCCACGGAACTGACGAGGCTGTAAATCCAGAGAAAATCTTCCTGTGTCGTTTACGAGCCAGCACATCAGATACTGGCCTCTCGTGCAGAGTGGCTTGGTCCAGGCGCATTCCTTCCCCTCCTTCCCAGTTACAGGAGCAGGGGATGTTTGCTGTGGTGTTGTTCTGGGAAAGGGGATTGCGAGAAAAAACGTTTATGTCCTTAGATAGGCACGCTACAGAAATGCGTTTTGTTCTTCCTCACAAGAAAAACTAGTTAGCTATAATTTGCTACGTGGACATAGGAAGAAAGTCCATGATAACCTCCTGGATTTAGCATTCTAGGACCAATCCTGCAAGCCTAAAACCTCTCTTTACTCTGAATTCTCTGGCTTTCTGGTGCATGCTGTCCTGGTAATTCTACCCCATTTTGGCTTTTCCCATGAGGTTATTGATAGGTATTTTATTGCACAGGGATACTGCAGTCAGCTCCTGCTGGCAGAGGAAGGTTCAATATTACTGTTGTTTCCAAGTATTCTTGACTTTATCTTCAGGGTAGACATTTACTGTTCCATAAATTCCATCTGCAGTTTTTCAGATATCTCAGGAGCTGGAAAAACCTCTTTTTAATCAGTGGTGGGGTGAGGAATGAAGCTGTGTTTTGTTTTTCAGGGAGAGTGGTGCAAGATTTTTAAAAAGTAGAGTCTATAACCTACAGTTCTTTATTTTTACTGAAGTTTCTGGTTCCCTGCTAAAATCAAATGATGAGAGATGTGCTTGGAACTGCTGTAATCAGTGGGAAGTTAGGAGCTCCACATCCTTGTTGGAGCTGAGCCAAGACTCTTGGCCACGTGCCGAGAGGGCATGCTGTAGGAAGTCTAAACCATGCTTGCCCTCCACCCTTGAGCATCTGCTCTTGACCATGGCTGGAGAGAGGATTCTGGGTTACGTAGACCTTTGATGTGAAATAGTCTGGCCTTTGTGCTTCTCTCATGCATCTTCCTCTGGATTCTTTCCATCTGTAAATGTCATAGTGCCTGTTAGATGGTTGTACTCTGACAGTGAAGTCCTCCCCCTCTGTAACACACCAAGCTCAGGTCCAACACCAGTACTGTCCCCAAACACCACCGAGGGAGCTGCATCAGGGCAGGATGAGATCTAATGCACTGGGTGGACTTGTGTTGGGCACTTCATCACACGTGGGGAGTTTCCAGCTGCAAAGCTTGAACAAATGTCGACACCTCTGTGTTGTATTTGCTCTACAGAGTGGGAGCAGGGCCAAGGATCAGGCCCTCATCCTGGAATATGCTGTCAGTGCTTCGTGTACGTGCTAAATTAACACACACCAAAAAAAGCTGTAAATTAACTGTGCTACAGATGTTGGGGAATTGATTGTATGCATGTGTGAAGGGGGTGACTGTGCCAAATTTAAACACCTATTTTATTCCTTTGTGTGAGGCTGATGTTCGTAGAACTTAGCTTAATGTATATGTCATGAAACAAGACAACTCTTACATCTCTCATGAGAGAGAAGGTGCAGGAATTTACATAAATACAGGCATTTTGAGCTAGGTCTCTCTCCTGAAAATGTGAGCAATCACTTTAAATGAGGAGAAATACAAAACTGTCTGACAAATTTTCTTCTAAATTGCCTTGTTGTTTAGATCTCAGTTTTTTTTACTCAATGAAGCAATTCTTGAGGAACCAATTCCTGCAGACATAAAGCTATGAATATACTAATTTTTCTGAGGTCAGTAATTTTGAGCAACTCCTAAAATTGAGATTACAAACTCTCTTCTCATGGTCTTGCCAAATGTTTACCATTTGCACAACTGTGTTCCAGTCTGGTCAATTAAAATCATGGCTGAACTTCTTGACATGAAATTCAGTCTGGATGAGTCCCTTACCTGTATGCTCTTTGGCAGGTTGAAAATAGCATGTCAAACTGCCTTTGGTAAGCAAACAAAGCCATAAATGCTTAAAAATATAAACCCCCCTGCACATCAGCAAATGTCAGTCCCTATTTGTGAACTGAGATACAAGAAGAGCAACATTTTGGGGACTCCTGATATAGGACAATGAAATAATATGGGCATTTATCATTTGGTTGTGTGGGTCAAAGAGGAAATAGAAACCATCTCCAAAGAGGAATATTGTAAAGTAGTAAATAAGTATAAGTAGAATTTTTACACTCCAGAAGGGAGGAGTTAAAAATAGAGACATTAAGAAAAGAAGGTTTCTGATGGTAAGACGTATTGGACTATAGAAAGGCTTCTTGAGGGAAGAAATAAAAGCTGAATCTCTAAAAACTTTGAAGCACAGATTGAATACAATGGCAATACATCTTCAATCAGAAATGGCCCTGCACTGTGAGAAAAAAAGGGCTAGATGGCTTTACTGTACTTCTCCAGGTCTTGTAACTGAAAGACTTTTTGATGCTCTTTGTGGACTGTTGAAGTTTTATACGCAGCTGTGGATCCATTAGGTTGAAAGATACTATGGGAGTACCAACTGGTCTCATTCTCTCTATGTTTCAGTACGTATGGTGGTAATCTGAAACATATACTCACACCCAAATTCTGAAGCAGAAGTTAGGAAGAATAGTTACAGCTACAAGGCCAGACCTACTTAAAAGAGAAGAAATGAGGAGCTGATATTTCTGCTAACATACTGGGGGAGCGACAGGTCATGGGTGTGTACTTCAGGGACTTATCTATGGCCGAGTATTTCCCTCTAAGTGAGCAAAGTCTTCAGGGCTGGCTTTGAAAACCTTGGTTTACGCAATCAGCTGTTGATTATAAGATCCAGTAAGGCTCTGAGTAAAACACAACTCCAGCAAGTAAGCTAATGATAGGATTTGGCATGTCCCAGTCTCCTGTATCCCAGTTAGGTCTGGTCCTTTAAGACACATGTCCTTGTTGTGTGAGTGACATGTACGTTAAGAGATGTTAATGATTGTTTATTGCAAACTAAACATTTTTACCATCTGGCAACTTTAGATGACAAATGTCAGAACAGTTCCAGTAAATGAAATATTTCCATCACTATAAATAAGCTGTTTGCTGGATCTCGTGTCAATGTGAGATTAATGCATCTGCCTGTCACCCAGAGAACAAATCTGTAAATACAAACTAGATTTAGTTTACATTATCTGCCTCTTCAGCCCTCCGTGTATTCAGTGTACATGCTGCTCAGGCACTAATGCCTGCTCCAGAAGACGGCATGCTATCCTTCCCTTCCCCCAGACAAAGCCTCCCACCTGATTGTTTTGGGGATTTTGTGCTCATTTTTATCTTATTTATTACTCTGGGCTTTTATGCGATATAACTCTGTGGTTATTCTGTTCTAAAATGGCTATATTCATGGTTTTAATTGACATTAGGACTCAAAACAACACTAACTTAATGAACTTTGAGCAACCTGGTCTAGTGGGAGGTGTCCCTGCCCATGGCAGAGGGGTTGGAACTAGATGGTCTTTAAGGTCCCTTCTAACCCGAAGCATTCTATGATTCTATAACTTCTTAAATTATAAAAACGCATTTAAAAAATTCCAATTTTCGAACTTCCTGAATATTCACAGAAAGGATTTTTTTTTGTTTTGTTTTGTTTTGTTTTCTTTTTGTTGTTGTTAGTTTTTTTTTTTTTAAAAAAAAGGACAATTCAAAAACAAAAGCAAAATACAAAGAAGGTTCGAGGAGCGGCTTTCATGGTGTTTGACTTTCAGCGGGTGCCCAGGCTCCGGTCACTAGAGGGCCCCCCAATACACCGAACCGGCCGCTGTCTCCTCCCTCGCCTTCAGGTCCGCTTGCGGGGGGGTTACGGGAGCCTTGCGGGGGGGTTACGGCCTTGGCTTTTGTGTCTCTGAGGTTGCACCTATCTCAGGGTTTTAATTGGGATCAGGGATGTGCTTTTGGAGCGGGCTTCTTGAAGCCCTATCCCTATTTACTTTGCATTGCAGAGCTGGCTCTGAATGTGTGAATTAGGTTGCTTTGGGGGGAAACAAAGTCGTAACGTGAACTCCAGAAGGGCATATACTCCAGTTGCTAAATAGGAATTCAGTCCTTAGGACAAGACTATGGCTAGACTAAAGGGAACTCCTGATATGGGGTGGAATAACTGCTTTGCTCTATAGATCTGTTCTTACTTCACCACGCAAGTTGCTAATATAGACAAAGCCATGAGGCCCCTAGACTGCTGAGGGAGAAGGCAGCTGGAAAGTTTGTTTCAGAGCCTGTAAATCCCCAAAGTGTATAGATATTTGGGTTATGCTGTTTCATTCATGCCTATCTTAAATTTAAAGCAAATAATAATTAAAAAAAAAAATCCCGAGAGACATGTGACTCATAACCAATTAGTCAAAGGAAAGCCTGAAAGAAATGAGATGGGTGCTGTAAGGACCTCTGACCATTTTGACCTGGCCATCGGGCTAGATCTTTTCCCTGCTGACTCAAGTCTGTTCGGTTCTGAGGCTTTGGTCTCCTGTGCATCAGTTTCCCATGGAGGGAGTACAAAGGCAGAGCTGAGCTTGGCCCTGGCCAAGCCTCCCAGGTGCCTCTTCTTGCTGGGAATAGTGAACCTTTATTGTTGAGGTCTAGGTTCCTCGAAGTGGCCTGCAAGCTCAATGAACCTGAACACCCCAAGCGAAACCCAAGCAAAGCCACACAGTTTTAAAAACTCTTGGAATAAAATCCCCTCCACGGCGTCGGCTTGCTGCTCCAGGGGAGAGGCAGAACATGCCAAACTTGGCTCTGCTTTCCCCCAAGCTTTCAGGAAACTCCTCACAGTGAGGCCAAGAGCTATGTTCATAACAAAACTTAAACCCAAGCAAAATTTATCACGTTTTGAGTTTCTTCATGAAAGGTTAGACCAACTCGGGATGTGCTCTGCTGGGATAAGAGGAGAGATGGATTCTGCCCTTAAGGGCCAATTTCACATCCATTGAAATCGCATGCAAAACTCCCAGGGAAGCAAGCTTAAAACCTTTAAACACTGTTAGAAAAGCAGCTACCACAGTTCTCTGTCACTCTAGTTAACCATCTATAAACAGTTACTCACTTGACCTCTATTTGATCTCTCCCTCTGCCCTCCAAGGAATCTTTCAGGGCCAACACACATTATGGATATCTCTGTGTACATGAACGTTGTAAGCTATTTTACTGTAATGAGAACAGACCTCTTGCAATTCTATCTGTAACCTGCTTATTTGGGGAGATTATTTTTTTTCCTTCAGCAGAGCAGACAAATCCAACAAGACACTTCTCTTAGTTTATACTGCTTTGTTGCAAATACTGAATACTAAAAGTCCTGTTCACTACATATGTAAAAGATGAGCTTGGAACCCTGACATGGCAATAAGGAGGGAAAGTAGTCTTAGCGCTTGAAACAAGAAGGTCAAAGCCAGGAGTCAAGAATGATCTTCAAACCACTTTAGGGTTGTCCTCTTCTAGCTGCTGCTTGGATGCGCAGCAAGACTGCAAAGCCTTCAAGCTTTCACCTGGTTAACAGTCTTGGAGGGGGGGGGAATAATGTAGGAATATCACAAGAATAAGACTACTATTAAAAAAAGAATTCTTAAGCAAAACAAGAATAACAGTAATACAGAGGTAAATCTAAGGGCATATAGTCAGTAACTGAAGAAAGAAGAACTTTTTATGGATGCCTTGATTATTATTTTTTTTTGAAAGTATGATAAATCAAAGAATTTCAGAGTTAAGTTACAAAAGAATATAAATACATAAGAATATTGGAACACTCAAAATCTCTTAAAATCTCTCTTAACTCTGCACCCTAAGGATACCATGCAATAGTTAATGTTGATTTTAACATCTTAGCTTCTTTCATTTCCTTCCCATCACAGCATCATAGTATGTGGAAATAAGCAGCTTAAGCATGCTTTAAAAAACATATCTTTAAAAAAAAAAAAAGAAAAAGACATGCATCTAGAGACAGAGATATTAAACTGCTGTAGTCATTATCATGTGGGCAATGGATGATGTTACAACAAGGCAGAGATAAGGTCGATTTGGTGTCTTAGTTGCACAGTCCCACAGCCTAATACATATAGATTTCTAAATCTAATTATCCTTAACTCTAGATCACTGATTTTCCTGGTGTTAACATGCTTGGTTTGTAATGTATTTTACTGCAGATTGCTGAGATGCACTGTGAATCTTAACTGTATTTAAATATAGATTCTGCGTGAACACTATGGCCATCCAAAAAATGATGCGTTTAGTTACAGATAAGTATTCCAGGAAATATTAAGGAAGATCACAGTCAAATAGTATTAGTGAGAACAAGATTAAACAGGGGTACTATTTTCCCGAGCTGAGACATTTTAGTTTAATTCTTAACTCACAAAAAAAGTTTCTTAATAATAATGAGTTGTGTTGTACTGGCCAGAAATGGCTTACTTTAGTCATAATCTGTGGGGATTTAAAACAACTTCAGATAATAATGATTTCATTGCTGGGTTATGCCAATCTAAAATTCTAAGCAACAGAAATGTTGCCATCTCCCCATTTAAGAGGAAATGTAATTTGATACAAACACACTAAAAATTTGGAAAATTGTATTATTAAAAAAGGCTGTCTCAAGCTGTGTTGAAATCAACAGTAGGTCTGTTTAAGGTTTCTGAATTCATCCTTTCTTTGTCAGCATTCAGATAAAAGATTAAATGTACTGGCTATTAAGGAGTTCTGGCTGCAGCTGGTTGCTGGGGGTGGGGGGGTGAGGATCAGCCACTCAGCTCATCGAGGGGTGCAGACTGGATTTTTTGAGCATTCAGTTGAACACTGGTCAATTCTGTGGGAGTTAACATTAAGCTGAAACGAACTTTTCATGGAATTTAACACTTGCCCAGTCATTCGACTTTCCTTTCAATGTACAGTTAGTTCAGATTTCCATGAGTTCATAATTCTAGATTTGGGGGGCCAAACCATAAGACCCCCGTTGAGGGTTTTCTCCTTGGTTTGACTTGCTTTGTTGTTTTGTTGCTGTTTAAATCTTAAGCTCAGAGTCGTTGTACCGCACACAGCAATTTGTTCTTGGCAGAAAAAAAAAATCGCAGTTCATAAAAATTGCTCGGTATTCAGATGAGCTCGGTTATTGCATGAATAATTCTTCATCCCAGTAGCGGGAACATGCCAGGGAAGCCGTGAAGGCAGCCCCACGGTACAGGGCTGTACGTCGGTCAGGTCTCCCGTCCCTCGTTCGGCCCCTCTCGGCGCTTGGGTTTGCTCTGACCCGAAGGAAAACTCGTCCGTTTGAGGGTGCCCAGCGGGGGAAGTCCTGGGCACGGAGCAGGCTGGGCTGCTCCGGTAAAATTGCGCCGTCAGAATAACCCACTAGAGAAGATACCTATGGGGGTGTGCAGGTGTGTGCGTGTGTGGGAAGAACGCAAAAAACAGGAGGTTCGCCCGGCAGCCGTCGAAGAGGGCGGTCCAGCACCGCGGGGTCGCCTTGCTCCGGTGCGGAGCTCCCCGGGGACTTCGCCCGGCACCCGGGCGCTGGCGGCGGCGGTGGTACCGTGGGCCCTCCCCGCCCCACCGGGCTCCCCCCTCCCAGGGCCGGGAGGCGGCACCCCGCCGTCAGCCGGGCCCCAGGACCGCCCCCGCCCCGCCGGGGTCCCCCTTCCCGGGGCCGGGAGGCAGCTCCGCGCCTCCGCATCGCGCCGCTGCCGGGACGCAGCGGAGCCGGCCCCGGCGCTCGCTGCTGGGGAGGGTCGGGGAGGTGATAGAGGGATGCTGCCGGGTGCGGTGTCCCGCGTACTCCTGCTCCCTTCTCCTAGGGGGGCTTGATCTCCCACGCAGAGGCGGCTGTGGCAGAGGGGAGGGACAGCCGAGGCGCACGGGGAGCACAGGCATCCTCCTGCCGTGAGGTGGAGGGTGCAGCCCTGTTTGAAGCTGGCCGCACTCACTTATCCAGAGGTGTAGGGAGAGCCCTCGTATCTGCGTGCCGCATCTCTTCGAGTCAGCTCTGAAAGTCTGTCCAGGCGTTTCCTGGGATCCAACCAGTTCTCCCCTTCAGTTACAACACGTGTGCGTGTCTGAGGGTGCCGAGGGGGAGACTGCTTCTCAGATTTAACTCTGATCTCATTCTGCATCCATCCAGTCTCTTTGATTAGACCCTTGGACTGTTTTTCTCTGTGCCTGTAGCAACAGAAAGACACACAATAGTGTGTCTTTTATGTGAAGGGCAGTGTGGATGTCCCCATGTGCCAGCCGGAGCACTCCTAGCAGCGCTCCTAGCAATGTTTGTAGTGGGATTAAGATTCACTTCTTCCATCCCTGCAGGATGTCACAACTGTCACAGCAGTTGTAGGCAGGCTTACAGCACTAGTTACAATTATTGGCGCTTTCAGCGCATCAAGTTCCTGCGCTACTGTGCTAGCTTACCTAAGAGAAAGGGGGGAGAGCAAGATCAGCCTAAACAAATTGATAAGCAGGGACAAAGAAACACAAATAACTAAATTTAGGGGAGCTGCATGTGAGAATCAACTTTGCCAATTCATGGCCCAGTGTTGGTGTCAGTTTTTGCCCCACCATTAAAAATAAGCTCCCCTGAGTGAAACATCCACAGGCGCAGGATTTGGGCCCCTGTTTCCAACCTCATGAGCTGTGGCTGGGAGAGTTTGAAGTTACCCAGTGTATAAATGGACTGTGCTGTTGTCTTTGGTGGCATCGTGGACATCGTGGTTTAAATACCTCCAGACCAGGATTAGCTTTACCCACTCGCCCCCCTCTCTGTCCCAACCTTACCGAGGGCGCCTGTTTTAAATGCAGCCGACGGGTCCAAATTCAATCAAAGCCTCGATGTTTATTTAAAGTATTGAATGGCAACAAACAGGGCCCTGTGGGCTTGGACTGCAGACAGCGAGGACATGCTTAAGTCAATTACACTTGACAATGCTGTAATAGCTGAGGGTAAGCGGCACCCTTAGACCTCCCGGCTCTGCAGCGCTAGCGGGGCTTTCAGCCGAGGTGCCAGGGAGCCCAGCGGCATCTGCAATACAAAGGAGACGAAATGTGGCAGCAAACGTACAACTGGGTTCAGCTAATAGGGGGAAAAGGTGGTGTTTCGAGCCGAGCATGCAGAGGCAAAAGCGGAAAGCGTCCCTCTCTCGCTTTCCTCCCTCAAAATTCCCCAGATAAACTTCTGGGAAGATATTTCGTACGAGGCGCCGGATCTGATGCCCTGGGAGCCGGTGTAAATCTAAATTCGCGCCCACAGGAGTGAAGGGGGATTTTTCTCCTCTTTCCGGTGGGAATGCTGGAACGTTACAGAATGCGTCCCCACGGCTGTCCCAGCTCTGGTTCAAGAGCAGTGGGGCCGGGGTGCCCAGAAGGGACCGGAGTGGCATACTTTGGCGACAAAACTTTCTCCCTCCGGCCCGGGCCGGATGGGGTGACCGTGATCCCGGCTCCTCGCCAGCCTGGGCTGGATGGGGTGACTGCGACCCCGGCTCCCCCCGCCCGTTGCGGGCGGGACCCCCGGGGGGAGCGCACCGCCGCTGCCGCCCCAGGGGAGGGCTCGGGGCTGCTGGGGCAAGCGCTTTGCCTGGGGGAAGACTGCCGGGCTGACGGAGAGACGAGAGAAGCCCTCGCTCTTTTGGTTCCTTTCCAAGCATTTTTAACAGAGGAAGGATGTAATAACATGCCACGGGCAATAAATCATAGGCTAGCTACTCCCCCTGGCTCCCCTCCCCCAGCCCCGGCGGTCCCGGCCCCTCTATAGAGGGAGGGGAGGAGGGGACTCCAGCAGAGAGCCGCAGCCGCCGGGACGAGCAGTCCAGCGCCTGCCCCGCGCCCCGCCAGCAGCCCCAGCATGGACCTCCGAGCCCTGGCACTGCTCGCCTTCGCCCTGGCGATCATCTCCCTCTCGGAGGGTAAGTGAGCTGCCTGCTCGCCGCCGCTCTCCCTTGCCTTCTCGCCGCTCGCACCGCTTCTGCTGCCGGCGCCGGGGAGCCCGGCCGGGAGTTACGGTCCCGCCGAAATCCCCGCTCTTCCCCCATGTCTCCGCAGCTCGCCCGCTCTCTCTGGCGGCTGCCGCAGCTCAGATGTGCGCGTCTGGCGAGCCCCGAGCGATAGCTGCGGTGAGCTGGAAGCAGGCAGGCTCGCCCTCCCTCCCCGCCTCGCGTTTCTCAAAAGGCGGCTGGTCAAAGCGGTCCCTCGTTGCCAAACTTATCCCAGATTGAAATCGGCTGGGGGAAGACTTTCAACAGCGCTCGGTCTGCAGGGAGGTGGTTTCGTTGCAAAATATGCATATCGATTTCCCCTTTAAAAAAAAAAAAACAAAACCAACCCTAAAAGTTAGAAGAAATGAGAAACAGACGGTTGTTCGGTTCCTTTTCTGTCCTCTGTCGTGATCTATCTTCCCTCCATCAGGGCAGAGCTGAGCCAAAGTGGTCACTCAGCAGGAATTCACCGCACCCCCGGCGAGGGTGCACGGAGAGGTTTCGGGGGGGGGGCGCGGGGAGGGGCGTTGACGAGAGGTCTGGGGGAACGGGGGCT